>JAGDYQ010000332.1:235000-288493 GCA_021962125.1 Bulinus truncatus
CCAAACAGCTGCTGGTACTGTACTAATGATGCTTGTGCTGTGCTGGTACTGTGCTAATGGTGTGCCGGTGCTGTGCTGGTGCTGTGCTAGTGGTGTGCCGGTGTTGGCCTCGATGGATGGTTGTTGCAATGGTTTGTGACGCTCTTTGTGTAATATAAACATAGGGCGTGGTCGTGTCAGATGCTAGTGTCAGTAAAATGTCTGGAACGCCGTCATGCCAGTTGTTAGGTTCATCGAGGCACCAGACATTTGTAAATGTCAACACTGTCATGTCAGAATCTAGTGCCACTACACTGTGTTGTCAATCTGTGTTCATGATACATTTCAGCTCTGTTTGATATTACAGCCAATATGAAGATATCAAAAGCAGAAAGTACTGGATCAGGCAGGACAAGCAATGCGAGCAGACGAGAAGTTTCATCTCAGAGGAGATTGAGCGGGAAAAAGAACAGGAACAACGTCACATAAAATCAATATTCACTCTAAAACAGAAACGGCCAGGGTAAACAAAGAAATAAAAACAAAATTATGGTACATTTCACTAAGACTGCGCTGCTGACTTTCTGCAACACACTAACAAACAACACATTGACAACACATTCTGCAGCACACAAACAAAATATTTGATACAAACAATATATTCTGCAGCACACAAACAAACAACACATATTGACAACACATTCTGCAGCACACTAACAAACAACACATATACAAGTACGACATAAAACAGTATTGCTGAAAGTTTCCTGTGATTGTGTTGAAAGGCCAGTTAATTGTCTAACCAGCTCGATGGGGATCTCGGGACACAGCCGCCAAAAAGCTATTTATGAGACCCTCCCATTCTTCGCCTAATTGAGGGCCGCCAGTTATTTATGAGACCCTCCCATTTTTCGCCTAATGGGACGCTCATGATCTGGCGAACCACCCAATTCGTTAATTAATTTATCCGACAGGGCCCCTAACGATATGTGTAGGGTCCCACCAAACCCCTCTTACAATGGGTCCTGTTTGTTCTTGATGACGTATATAGAGTATTTAATAAGCTGACAAGAGAAGAGATACGCTCCTGAAGAATGGGCAAAATTAAGGTTCAGGTCGCTGTCAAAGGCCCACCACCCATCCTCAGATGAATGACTAGTGTTGGCACAAACATGACTAAACTAAACGCTCAACATAACATGGCCAGTGTTGACACAAACATAGACTAAAACTAAACGTCAGAACATAAAAAATGGCTAGTGTTGACACAAACATAGACTAAACTAAACGTCACAACATAACATGGCTAGTGTTGACACAAAGACAGACTAAACGTGAACGTCAGAATGTTGACACAAACATAGACTAAACTAAACGTCACAACATAAAATGGCTTTGCTGCGTTTCTCAAATGGTGGACCGCTGGTTAAATTTAACAGTCCGACGACGTATTTGGCCCGCTGGGCCGTAGTTTTCCCCATGGCTGGACTAAGTCAGGTCCTGGTGAAAGTTGGCTAAAAGTCTCGTCCACCCACAAGTCCACCCTCAAGTCCAACCAAATAAATGACTGCCTGACTTGAAGTGGTTACAGAAACAGATGGACTCTCTACACATCATCTGCCTGGGATGGCCCCATTAGGTTAAATATATGAAACCCTACTTTTTTACTTTCACATTAACGGAAACAAATAATTTAACTCACGTTTGGTACATTAACAGATATTGTCTATAATTCACGATATGAAAACCATGATGACCTAGTTAGGATGTACGAGCGCAAACAAAAGCATACACGTAATCAATCATCAGTGATGTTAACTTGTCCTTGTCCTTATGACCATTTTTCAGTCCTTATCCTTGTCCTTGGTCCTTGCTCTTTCGTCCTTATTAACATTACAAGGACCTGCTTGGTGGTTTTAATAAAAAATTTTTCATGAAAAGCATATGGTGCTATATTGAAATCAATGCCAATCTATGGCAGTGCACTCTGCATGTATTTATAATATATTATCTATGGTGCGCTGCCATTTCTAGACTTCCTTTTTTTTTTTTGTTTCCGGTTTATTATTGGCGGCATATTTTAATCTCATAAATATAAATTGATTTTTAAAAATTTAATTATAAAAATAATAATGGCTCCGCTTCGTATACCAAATGTAATTAATTTTGCCTATACCGACTTTAGTGAAGACAAGGTTAAAATAAGTGGAGTGCAAAATGTTGCATTTAATGCAACAATTTAATGCACAATATCAACGTGACTTTGCGGGATTTACAAAGTAAGTGTGTGCTTTGTTTAGCCCTCAGTAATTTTTTCAGATTTTTGAATTAGTAAGTATTACGCATTTTAGTAGTCTTGTTGCCACGTTCTTAATAATTTTAATTACGCCTTATACGGAAAATACCGTATTATCGCAAACAATAAATTAAAATTCAAGCATACAGTAGGAAGTAGGTTTATCAACAGAAGTAATTAAAAACAATATACATTAAGTATTTTGATTGAAGAACATATGTAGTCGCCTTAGATAACGCGCACACGTAGATAATGCGCAGGAGGGTTGCGCTGTTTGGTAAAAATTGTGTATAGCTGGCGCGTTATATACGTGAAAATACGGTACACGCTGGCTCGTGGGTAGAACTTTTTTTAGGTTTCAAATTTATATATTTATATTCAACTCAACAGACATTAACCAACCGTCACTGAGGTGATGGGTACAAATCTACCAAAGAGAAACGTCTCGACCAAACAACATCTGATCAGTCACAAATCACAGATTTCACAAGTAGTCCCTTCACTTAATGCGGTGGTCTTCGGCCAACATATGGTGCTACAGCAGTCGGCAGAAAGTCATCACCCAATCGATTATTGATAATTCGATTGCTGGCTTGGGTATTGCAATTTCAGCCATTGACAGCCCCCAAGTTTCGCCAGTTCTGCAAGTTGTTGATCCAAGATACCAGGTTCCAGTCGGCAAACTTGTCATATTCAGTTATTCCAAAGTCAGTCGAGGAGCAAAAGGCTGTTGATGGTCAAGCTGAAGGGCTGCACTGACTGCTGATATCTGGACAGACTGTCGCGCTATCTTGGCTACCTTGGTGTGACAGTGCATTGCGTGCTGTACGGGGATCCATTCTTCAAAAATTTTCGTTGGCATTTTCATGTGGATCACACACTGGTCAATTAATTGGTGAAGCACCTGATCGAATAGTGAATGATTTCAAATTCAGTTTGTGGTGCGTTAGGGCACGTGCGTGATTACTGATAACGCTATATTATGTTGAAGCTGCGTGTCTTTTTTCCCATCATCTGAAGAAGAAACGCCTCCAGTGGACAATACATATAAGGATGATGATCAGCTGTGGGAGGATTAGCCTGATGAGGAAGCGATTCACGACTGAAATTGGGAAGCCGACTTGCATGCTTCAGTCATTCACTGCAGCTGGTTGTGCGAGGCTGCCTTGAGAAGACCACCAGCTGTAGATCAGCACTCTCAAAAATTTCGAATTAATATTGTTCATCAAAGTGCATTATTTCGAACGGCTTTTGAGACATTTCTCTTCAAGTGTGGAAACATGTGGCAAAGTAATTCCAGCAACAAACGACACTCGTTGGAATAGTGTATATAGACAGCTGGAAGCAGTTGTCGATTTGGACCAGGCAAATTGGATGGATTTGCTGCGATAAACACTGTAGAAAATCTTATAATGACAGCCAAGGAATAAGTGGACAAATCCAATAACTTGTTGATGTCTTAGCCCATTTGCACAGGCGATAGATATTGCACAGGGAGAGAAAATGTTAAGAATGTTCATAGTTGTGTGTCCCGACCATTTTCGGCCTTCGCCGCTTTCTCAGCAGCTGAATAAAGTTACGTACCACCATTCTGGGTCCTTCAAATGAACTTCTTTGCCAGTTGATTATATGGTTTTTCATGATGTTCAAGCGTCTTGTTATGACAAATCACTTGACTCTGTCAACAAACTTCAAAGTCGTTGGCATTGACGAACATATTTTTATCTTAGCATCTGCAGCAGACCCTCTAATATGCTTTTCACTGGCTTGCTGACCAATTTGGACCTCAAGATGTGAGAGACGTAACCACGACATCGAATAATCCAAAGTTGGATGATTTTATTTTTTATGATTGTTTTGCAGTTAATGTGCATGCTGGAGTTGGGTAAATTTGGTAATGTTGTTTATGGCAATTTTTTTTCAAAACGTTATTCATTCATTGCTCCTAGTAACCACTTGGCCAGTGCTTAGTCACTCATTTATTTTTAATTAAAGCAAAATGTTTTACCTAATGGCTATGTGTATAATTCGTACATAGTTGTAAACGGTTTTTTTGTTTTTTTACAGCAATGCTGCAGTCTGAGCTCACTGTTTGCCGACCAGCATCTCTTCTATTTCCACATCAGCCGAGTCGCACAAGCCTTCTCAACTCCAGCCTCTGGAAAGTCAACCTTCATAGGGTAAAGCCAGAGTCTCCCTTTTCACATTATAAAACAAGTTGAGAATTACTGTAGAAGATGCAGCTGTTAAGAGTGAGAAACAGCTGCAGAATTACCTGGAAGTTATAAATTCATCATCATTTAATGCAGACGAGTGCAAACTGTCTGACATATATAAGAAACCGAATTTTTCATTGCTGCAGCCATTGCTGGCGACTGTTTTGCGCTCCTGCAAGTTCAGCCTACAGTGGAAACTGTGAGTCTTTGCACAAAGTGGATTGTTTTATGACCACACAGAGCCTGTGGCTGAGTGATTCACTATTGGAGGCAATTTGTGTTCCTCAAGTGTAACGCCGGACATTGGACTAACACAGGGATTTTGTTGAATGCACCACATTACATGTATATACATGAAATTTAAATAATTTTTCTTGTTGTTAAAGAAATATTGGATTTATTGTTTTATGAAATCCTTGTTTTAGTCCTTGTATGCAAAGTCCTTGTCCTTGTCCTGGTCCTGATGCAAAGTCCTTGTCCTTGTCCTGGTCCTTGATGCAAAGTCCTTGTCCTTGTCCTGAACTCTTGCAGGCAAGTCCTTGTCCTTGCACTTTGTGTCCTTGTTAACATCACTACCAATCAAACAACACTCGTACTAACAAACTGATCATCATGTCATCGTATCAGGACATTACAGCCCTGACTACATGCTCTGGACTTGGAACCCCTCCCGGCTCCTCTCCCCCCACCATAAATGTGATGACGCCCTGCCTAAACACTCCTAGAAACAAATTGCTGCTAAAATAGCACGAAATAATAGTCACAGCGGCTACAACAAGCTAACCTGTTGTTGTTGTTGCTTGCATCACCGTTGCTAGGGAGACGCTGTCCTACTGGATAGACAAGTACGATTATGGACAAGGGACATTCTGGTGGCCGAACTGAGATGTTGAAGGACGCACGACAGCGGGGTCTGTACCGGATGGAGGAGCTCAACTACCGACCAACCAGTACAAACCAATAGTAGAAGATAACCGGTGAGTTGGCGTAGTATCAGTGGTAGAAGATAACCGGTGAGTTGGCGTAGTATCAGTGGTAGAAGATAACCGGTGAGTTGGCGTAGTATCAGTGGTAGAAGATAACCGGTGAGTTGGCGTAGTATCAGTGGAAGACGATAACCGGTATTGGTGTAGTATCAGTGGAAGAAGATAACCGGTGAGTTGGCGTAGGGTATCAGTGGTAGAAGATAACTGGTGAGTTGGTAGTATCAGTGGAAGAAGATAACCGAAGAGTTGGTGTAGTATCAGTAGTAAAAAGGATAATCGGTGAATTGGTGTAGTATCAGTGGTGAGGATAACCGTAGAAATAATATACACTTAATGGATGGAAAAGATAACAGGAGGTTTGGGGGGGAGTTTTTGTTACGGATCCTTTTTATTCTGCAATGTTACGGGCCCACAGATATACTCTAGCATGTTACGGGCTCTTTGGTCATGCTCTATAAACGTCTCAGGTCCTTTGGTTTTATGTTATGAGTTGTGCGTTTTAATTGAACGTAGAGATGTCAATTTAGCTTTAATGTCTGTCTGTTTCACTCTTGGTTTGCTCACCCTTTGTTACAACTCAAAAACCAACCAAACTCAATGCGTTATTAGTACAACGGTTTATTTACATAAATGTACATCAGAATACAACAAGTCCATAAACGAATACACATTTAAATCCACAGTAATTTGCTCTGCCTCAACTCTGACTAACTAAAGATCTCTAAACTATTCTCGTCGCTCTCAACTATCTCTTCAAATTCCCTCATAACTTCTCCTAACTACGAACTGCCCTCAATTCGAACTTCCCCTAACTAACTAATGTCCGAATCCAGCCCTGCTTTTTTTCAGCACTCCTTAACGTCCAGCCTTATCACTTCCAAATTGAAAATAGTCTCTTCACTATCTAATCTTTCTAGAGCGTCATTCGGTCGTCATTGTTAACCTACTAGACTGTCCGACGTCGCCTCCCAGGCTTCACACCTTGCTGCTACTATTATTCTATTGTTTCACCACCTTGTCCTAAATCGTTCAATAATGAAATACCTATTATTCGTGAAGGAAGCCTAATACTGGGGATATATATTATATTAAACGTCGGAAGGGACATTCCAACTCTACATCTACTTTAGCTCGTCACAAACATATATGGCTAAAATATCAAAACATATCACATAATTGTGGTGGTCCGCATAAGGGAAAAGGGGGGGGATTTAATAGATAAACAGACAAACAGGAAAACTAAAATAGATAAAATAGAATATAATAGATGGATGAATGGACGGGATGGATATGGGTGGATGGATGGATGGGTAGATAGATAGATGACAAGATAGATAGATAGATGGGAGTTATGATGATGGATGAGATGGATATTAGATAGATAGATAGATAGATAAAACAGACAGACATTAGTGTGACAGATAGATAGATAGATAGATAGATAGATAGATAGGATAGATAGATAGATAGATAGATAGATAGATAGAGGATAGAGATGATAGATAGTAGATGGATAGATAGATAGATAGATAGATAGGATAGATAGATAGATAGATAGAACATAATAGATGGATGGATGGGTTAGATGATTGATCGATTGATTGATCGATAGGTAGGTGTGTAGATTTATTGAATGATTGATTAACGATTGATTCTTTGACCGACTGATTGATCTTGTCAACTTCACTCCATGCAGTCGAATCAAACAAATCAAACAGGCACGTCTCGACACCCTGGCAAACAAAAACAAAAGGACCACCCGCATCCAGGCCTGGGTGGAGGGCATCGGCTTGTCGCGCGCCAGCTGGGGCGGTTCCACCCCTCGGTCCTCCCCTGACAGGGCCTGTAATGAACATCCCCCAGGACACCTGTCCTCCCCAGTCAGCGCGCCGACCCCGAGCAGGTTCTCCAGCGCGCCAAGTCAATGGCGAGTTTCACCAAGTCTCATGGAGAGGTGAACAAAAGTTCAAGAAGTCGGAGATCACGCTGAAGCCGTCAGAGGTGTTCCTGAACCTCCGCCAGAACAGCGAAAGCAGGGAGCTGGAGGAAGGGCGCCGCCGCCGACGGAAGAAAAAGAGCCGACCCTGGATGAGATCAAGGAGGAGTCGTCGGTGAGGGCGGACAGCGAGGCAGGGCGGACGAGCTGGCCGACGAGTTGCGGGAGAACGTGTCGGTGACCAAGGGGCTCTGAAGGACATCATGCTGTCCAAGTCCGTGTCGCTGATGGACGCCATGTCCAAGGCCAGGTCCGGCGATGACACCAAACCCCAGCGCCCCGAAAGCTCCCCACTTTGAGTTGACCAAATAAATGAAGTCAATCAAAGTGGACAAATAATTGATAATTTTAAATGTTCGAGTTAACATGTTCTAATTGATGATGTAGTAATAGCGATATTAACAACAATAATTGATATGTAACGTTTGGAGCCATGAAATGATATTGATATTAACAACAATAATTGATATGTAACGTTTGGAGCTACAAATGATATTGATATTAACAACAATAATTGATATGTAACGTTTGAGCTACAATGATATTGGTATTAACAACAATAATTGATATGTAACGTTTGGAGTTTAAAACAGATATTGATTTCTAACAACAATAATTGATATGTAACGTTTGAGCTTACAAATGATATTGATTTTAACAATAATTGATATGTAACGTTTGAGCTTACAAGATATTGATATTAAATACTTTGTATCTTTTTTTGAATGTCACATTTAGAGGCTGATCTATTATATATATTTTTAAACCGATTTAACATTTTTGCAAAATTTGTAGATTTTTATATTGTTTTTTTTTAAAACTCTTTATTGTGTTCTTTTAAGCGTTTGTATGTGTGTATCTTTTATGTGTGTGTGTAAAAGGAAATATTCGTACCAATATATTTCTAGCCAAGGCCGTAGCCCCCCTCCCCCAAATTAATTTAAAAATCAAATTTTATTATACAATATATTTCTTTATCATTGTGTTCCAATTTTTTCTTATGTAAAGCTCTCCGCACAGCCCCCACCCCAAAGCCGTGCCTCAGCCCCCCACCCCCAAAACAAAATCCTGGCTACGGCCTTGATTTCTGCAAATACAAAATAATAATAATTATTAATATTTTGTATTTGATTAATAAGGTCATATCTTAAGTTGCATACATTTCTTTTAACATTACAATAAGTACATACAATAATGACCGTATGGCGTATGTGGATGAATCAGGGATCGATTTTGGTCATGGGGATAAGCCATCACCGGCAATGACAACTGTCATCCCCGGCACTGCGTTTTTTTAGCTAATACATCCCAGCCGGGGATGAAACCATAGATATTTATCCTCGGCTCTGCAGAATTTGTTTTCCTCCCTCAGTACTGGTATTTTCTTGAAATCGAGCACTGGATAGAATTAGGCGTGTGTGATTACATTCAGACAAGTTGTATGACTTCACTTAAACTGGTTTATATTATACTGTATTATGAATCACTAGATGTATATTAGATTGTTTATTATCGAAGGTTTTATAAAAAAAATATTAAATAAAAAAATATTTATTTATACAGCGACAAATGGGCATTGGTTGTTTGATTAATTGAAAACAAGTGTGTTGGACTTCATATGTCATTAACGTTTTCGGAATCAGTTTTTCATGCTGATTTGAATTCCGTAAATCATTTGCTCTATCAGCTCAAATTATTAAGATATTGCCGAACAAAGTTTTGTATGCGCCCAAACAGGAATAGACTGTACACACATGTTCACAAACACATACCTCGTAATTATATACGTATATTGGCAATGTTCTTTTTTTCTGCAGTTTCAGACTTCATAAAAGGAGAGTGAATGTGGCAATTGCAAGTTGTTTAAAATATGGAAGGCAATTGGAGGATGCGTAAATTCACCGATCTGTTTTGCTACGTGTGCGGCTTTTTCACAAACAAGTTCTATCAGAAGACTTTCACGCCGTTACTGAAGAAAGCTATCAACTTTATTTTGACTCAAAGGTAGATTATGGTGTGTCGTGGGCAGCACCACAGCTCATCTGTTCGACATGTTCAGGCAACTGTGAAGTTGAGGAAGGCAAAGAAAACAACCACATGGCATTCGAGTTCCTATGATATGGCGTGAGTAAAGCAACTACTCCACAGATTGTTATTTTTGTTTGGTCAAACATCACGAATTGCTGCAAACCTCGTACAACTGTCAATTACCCAAACGTTCCATCAGTTTCAAAAACCAATTCCACACGATCCTGTCATTTTGTCCAGTACCACAATCGCCTGTAGAATACACAATAGACGAAGAGAATGATGAAAGAAAACATATTCCATCTGTGCCGATGACTCGTGACCCTGACTACAAAGCTGCCGGAGAAGTAGAAATTCATCGATGAATTAGAAGGAACTGCGACTTTGTGCGAGATCTGGCGCTAACAAAGGCCGTTGAACTTCTTATTCACGGTTAATTAAATTTTCAATTTGCTTGCACCAGGTACAGCTACAGCAAACTTTCGTCACAGGCATAAACAGCTTGTTCGAATACTTTTGATGTGATCATGTATTTTACACTTGGCAGATGTTGATGGCCTTATGAGAAGTCTTGTGTCGAACACATTGTTGAAGATTGGCGACTGTTCATTGACTCGTCAAAGACTAGCTTAAAAGCAGTATTGTTGCACAAATGGAACAAATAGGTTTCAGTACCAGTTGGATATTCTGCCCACATGAAAGAGACATATGAAAACATGTCGGAACTGTTGGAAACAATACGTTATTGCGTGTACAACTGGAATATCTGCGGCGATCTAAAAGTAATAACTATTTTGATGGGAATGCAGACAGGGTACACGAAGTACATGCTTCATATGCGAATGGACAGCTTTAGAGATGAAATAGATCAATATACAAAAAAGAATTGGTCGATCAGAGACAAGAATGCAACCCAGGAAACAAAAACGTTCTTCATCAACAAAATTTCATGCCACCTGCTTCATATAAAATTAGGACTGATGAAGAACTTTGTCAAGGCATTAGACAAGTAAATCGAATGCATTTATATACCTATGCCACAAGTTTCCAGAGCCAGTTGCTGTTAAAGTCAAGGAAGGTATTTTCATAGGTCCACAACAAGAAAAATCATGGCCGATGAAGACTTTCAAAACACTTGGTCGTCTCGAAAAAGATGCGTGGGTGGCATTCAAGTCAGTCGTAACCAATTTTCTTGGAAATAAGAAGTCTGTTGACTATGAAACAGTTGTAAAGAAATGCATTAGTGCCTACAAACACCTGGGATGCAATATGTCTCTGAAAATTCATTTACTCGATTCACATCTAGACTTCTTTCCCAGAAAACCTAGGCGCAGTAAGCGATGAACATTGCGAACGCTTCCCACCAGGACATTTCTGATGGAGTCAATACGCTACCAGGGCCGGTGGAGGCAGCTAGACAAATACGACTTGTTGACTCCTACAACGCGACTTGCCAAGTACTCAGTACAAGGAAGTCCACAGCCAAGAAATTAAACCACAGAACATTTTTATAAACATTTCCATACATGCATTTGACTTTAAATGGAATATATTTTTTACATATAATTTTATTAGTTTATGTAACTGATTTCATGCTTGTGTTTAATATTTGTTTACATTAACTGCAAAGGAGAATATATGTGGTTTAAAATTTATTTTTATACATATTGGAGTATTATAACTATAATAAAAAATAAGATTGCGGATTTCTTTAAAATTGGAGTGCATGATTGAGACAAATGGTTTGCATATTCGAAATCAGCGTGTAAATTGAGTAGATTAGATGATGGGTACCAAGAAGTCCTACTACATAAGTTATTTTTTGTTTTCCAAAGTGTTATGTTTACGCTCCAAGTCATCTACTGTTTAATATTTGTTGTTGTTTGATTAAGTTACGTCATGAGTCATTCACTGTTTAATATTTGTTGTTGTTTGATTAAGTTACGTCATGAGTCATTCACTGTTTAATATTTGTTGTTGTTTGATCAATCACGTATGTTACGCCATTAAAATACCTGTGTGTGTGTGTGTGTGTGTGTGTGTGTGTGTGTGTGGGAAGGGGGGCAGTTCTTAATAGTTGTTTAAAAATAAAACCTGAGTCACGAATGCCTCATACTTTTTCTCGATTTTATTTCCAGAATTCAACACTGTGCAGACAATAAGTTTTCATCTGGATGGCTAAATTTGGGTCAAGTGTTCTTGGATGTTATAATATCAACAAAAAAACCTATACAACCATGTAATGTATTCATGGGGGTATTTCCTCCCTCACATTTTGAAAATATATAAGAGGGGCATTTGCCCCCCCCCTTATACATTTAAAAAAAAATGTCATAAAGTTGTTATTTGCCCCTCCTGAAAAATTCCTTCATACTATGCATAACCCCCATAATAAGAGATATTCAACTGAAACATTTGTTTCATTTCTTTTTCATTCGCTTTATATGTTATACGGTTAGACCAGTGGCAGAACCTTTTGAGCCGTGTGCCCAACATTCAACAAACCCACTCATTGATAGCCAAGTGCCAACACACTAATGCCTAGAAAATTGAAAGAAGTGATATTTTAATTGTGTGCCGACTGATCAAGCTCTGCGTGCCAACTGTGGCACGCGTGCCTTGGGTTCGCCACACTGAGCTGGACTGTGATTGTTTATTAAACACTGTCGTCTGGTAGTCCTTTTTCCATGACCAATTTTTTTTAGCTGATATCCATGTCTAGTGGACTCAACCCCGTGTATTGAGCTAGGTACTTCCCTAATGCAACTCTACTAACCAATGATTTGTTGGACACAATTTCATAATGTGAAGTCGGCAATATTTTTTCATTGACCTATTTCTTAACTGGCATAGAAGTTGACACAACTCCCCAATTGATGAGCTACGTAATTTCCCAATTGAGCCTATCCAGCTAATGATATGTTTACAAACACAGCCGTCTGGCAGTCAGTTTGGTACAATTTTTTCATGACCTATTTATTTCTTTTGCTTGGGCATTCGTCCAGAGGACATTCCACAGTTTATTGAGCTAGGTACTTCCTAATTGAGACTAAGGCCAATGCAATGTTTAAGAAACGAAGCTGTCTGGTAGCAGCATGAGGATTTTTTTCATGACATATTTTGTTAGCTTGTATGCATGCATTCATGGCTAAGTTCATGGAGAGGGGCAAGTGGGGCATTTGCCCCCACATTTTGAAAAAATGTCATATAAGAGGGGGGCATTTGCTCCCCCCTTACATTTAAAAAATGTCATAAAGTTGTTATTTTGTCCCCCTGAAAAAATTTTTGCCTCCTGGAAAAAATTCCTAGCGACGCCCATGCATGCATTGTTTACTTATTAAAATAGAAGATAGCAAATATGTCAAGCACTAGTATTGATGTAACTCGCAGTTCATAAGACAAGCTAGGAAAAAATTTTAATTATAACTGCTTTCCACTGTTTATCATTATATAGAAAGAATCATCAACAAACATAGCTTTATAATATGTTTTTTCCTCCTTAATTCCTAAGTATATGTTAGATCACATCAAGCTTTTATGCACGGGGCGTATTTTATCCTCGGGTGAAACAGACTAACGGGGCGTATTTGGTTCTTGGGTGAAACAGGCTAACGTATGTGATAATGTGTTTTATATTTATTGTAAAAAATTAGGGGGCCCTTCACGTTCGAAGCCCGGGGACGCTGGAGAATTTGAACCCCCCTCCCCCACCACCCTAGAGGTAATACCAACAGCAGTCACTCAAACCATGCCTACTAAGTTAGGGCGTCTCCTCGTCGGTCTTCTGGCTGGATATGGTCATACGCAGAGAACACATTTGAAAGTTATTTTAATCACGGTAACTGGTTTGACTTGAACAAAATCGGCACTAATTTGTGACATGATAACGTATTATCCTGTTGAAAGACAATCTGGCTAGTCAATAGGGAACAGGGCCTGATCTATTTACACTGATATATAGAAGAATAATCTGGCTAGTCAATAGGAACATTTTGACTCATTTACACTGATACATAGAAGACAATCTGGCTAGTCAATAGGGAACATGCCTTGGATCTATTTACACTATCTGATACTAGGGAGCGACCGATATGCCTTTTTCCGATAGTCCGATACCGATATTTTTCCCCAGCATTTTTATCGATACCGATATTTTTTTTAATCAACAACAATGCCAAACACGTGTTTTTCCCGTGCTACAGCTAATGACGTATGTCAACCCATGCTCACCCCTTCCCTGTCATATCTCGTAACACTTCGCCCACACGTAAGTTTTGTTCTCCCCCCCCCCCCCAACTTCCCATCCCAAAAAAAGAAATAGACACAGGTGTTCACTAATTGTATCATTCAAGGTCATACATTAGAATTAAAAAATGCCAATCCTATTGTTTCAAGGTCATATGGCTGATGCAATTTTTGTGGACGTGACAATTTCTGTGTACGGGTTTTTTTTTCCTTTTTTTTTAAATCTTGTCTGATCTGGTTATAGAATTGGGTTATTTACGGATTTTTTTTTTCTGCAACTCTGTTATGAAAAAAAAATGTATCGGCAGCCAAAAAACGGCCGGTCCGATAGTTAACCTATAGTGCCAATATCGGTTCGACTATCGATCGCTCCCTACAAAAATCGGTTGATCCGATATTAACCAATAGTGCCAATATCGGTCCGATACCGATCCGATTATCGGTCGCTCCCTATCTGATACAGCACAATTGTTGGTATTTATACGGGGAATAAACATTCGTTTTTGAGCGTACTTAGTGTTGAGCCACTCAAGGGCACAACCGCAGCCAAAGTTTTATTCAGTGCTGTTGAAACCTGTGTTGAAAGAAGTGGTTGGTGTGGAACAAGATGACAAGTGTAACTACTTATGGAGCGCGTGCTTTATCTGGAAAAAACGTAGGCCTGATGAAGTTGATGAATAATAAAATTAAAGAACAATATCCTCACTATACACTTTAACCTCTCCACTGTGTCATCCATCAGGAAAGTCTGTGTAAATCTGCGTTGAATATCAAGCATTTTATTGACTCAGTTGTCAGTGTAATAAACCTCATCAGAGCAAGGGCACTTAATCACAGGCAGTTCCAGTTCTACACATATTTGTATTGGTGATGAAGTTAGCTGTTTCTTGACTTAGACATTTTTGATGTCATTATGGTTAGGTATAGTGTCTAAACTATGATAGTGCTTTTTCCAGGTAGACTTAAAGCTTTGGAAACTTAACATTCTGATATTAACTACCACAGCAGTGAGTGTCCGCTGGCTGAGTCTGGGCAAGATATTGAGGCGAGTGTGGGATCTCAAGGATGAAATAGTTGTGTTCCTGGAGATGAAGGGTTCAGTTTGTGACTTTGTTACTAACATTGTTAACGAAGAGTGGAAGTCAAGACTTCATGTTTGCTATTGACATTATAGAAAAGTTGAATGAACTAAATGCCAAACTTCAGGGCAATAGCTTGTTTGCACAAGAAATGTATGTGCATATTAAATCATTTCAGGCAGAACTGTCATGTTCTGCAGGCAAGCAGGTAAAAATCGGTTTCGACTTTTGCCTTTACTGAAAAAGAAAACCATTCTGCTGAAATGGCTGACAAGTACAAGGTTCAGTTGGATACTTTGGTTGTGGAATTTGAAAGGAGATTCCAAAACTTCCAGAACCCGGAACCACTCTTCAATATCCCCAGTTTGCTATTTAGTGAAGAAGCTGATTCAGCCCCAGAGGATATACATTTAAAGCTGCTTGACCTACTAGTAAGTTATGACCTGAATGAGAAGATCAGGTCAGTTTGTCTTCTGAAGTTTAATGGATGTTTGCCAGAGGCGGCATTTCCACACCTAATTAACTTCGCTGCCAAGCTTTTGTCATTATCTGGGTCCACATACATTTGTCAGCGAACGTTTTATTGTAGGAAAATAAACAAGTCAAATAACAGATTGATGTTTTTACTCTGTGGTCAGCGTGTATGTAAATTAAGTTCCATCGTCTTCATAGATGTTATGACAGGTAACAAAACACGTTTCTTGAAATAATTATTGTCGGGGTGTGTGCTTTTGGTCCGACTGTTATTAATAGTTCAATAAGGAGGCGTTGTAGTAGCGTGGTGATGATGACCGACCTTACGTTCTTCACATTCATCTCAATGAATAAACAAAGCTGATTGCTGATTCATTATTTAATACTTCATAGACCAAGACATTAAAGATTAGGTACAAACTGTATTTCTTCAAATATCGACCTTGTTCAAATGTAATAAAAAAAAAAAACTATTCACTAAAAAGACGTCCTCACTACTCAAGAGCAAAAATCTAACTGAATTTTTTCTTACATCAATATAAAAACTCGGATCTCCAGTTAGTTAAAAACTGTGATCAAACACATGTACAAACTAATACGAAACAATACCTTTACAATTATGAATAGTAAAGTCTCATTACCTAAATTAGCACTGATTTGATTTTTAAAATATAATATGCTCGTGTAATATAGTGTGAATGTGAAATAAAACGATCAACTCATGGTTATTATCCTTAATTCATATTTCCATACGTTGTAAATTGTAATTAAAGTAGACAAAATATATATGCGGCCCGCCGATAATAATCAGGTTTTCAATAAGGCCCTCCGTAGAAAAAGTTTGCCCACCCCTGCAATAAGTGATACGATTACCGATTCTCCTCACAACTACCGACTCCAATACTATTCCCGATTCTGGCATAAAGAACAAACATTATTTATTGAGTGCTTAAATATGGATTAGATTGGGGTTCGGTGAATCGGGCGAGAAATCAGGAATTGGATCAACTCTTCAATTCCTTTATCCTCCTCCCCCAGTGATTTGTTATTTGCGGATATTTGACAGCAATTTAAAAAAAAAATATATTTATATAAAAACAAACGTCAGAAACACACAAACAAACGACTGTGTTTTGTTTATTAAATCCTGAAAGGAGTTGAAATTAAATCCTACAGTTGATCTCTTTACATGAAGTGCCGTTATTATAAATGGTTGAGTAAGGCGACTGTCTAGCGACCCAGCAAAGAAGGTCTCTTTAAGGATTAATCTCTATTCACTATGATGCTTGAAATGCCCCGAAGGTACATTTGCTTTGGGCCCCCAAATACCTAAAAACCGTTCAAAGCAATATTTGTAAGGCATCACCCAATGAGAAAAAGGCCTAAGGGCAGACCAAGAAGTAGATGTTTAGAGGAGGTAGAGAAAGACCTTGAAGTCATAGGAGTGAGAAAGTGGCGGAAGAAGACCATGGATCGGGAAAAGTGTAGAAGAGTAGTCTGGCAGGCCAGGGCCCTAAATGGACTGTAGAGCCAAAGGAAGAAGAAGTTTACATGTAGTTATTTTTTTCCCCTTCCTATTTCCCGTGTGTTCGATATTAATGATTTGTTACATTGCTCATTGACTGATCTGGTGCTCAGTGTACAGCGCATGAATGTTCAGTGAAGTCCGGTACTAATGACTGCGACCTGTTATACACACGGTCACATTTGGTCCACTTTTCACCCTGTGGCTATAAAACATCGAGCAGTGCCGTCCCGTTTGATTTGTGCTGGTCGATAGATAGGGTAGAAGCTTTATGGGTGGTGGGGACGCGTGGGTTCAGACAGGGGCGCTCCATTAGTAACAAGTCACACCCCCCGCAGGGCGTCGCTTGCTTTAAATAAAGAAATAAATATCTCCTTGGTACCATTTTGTGTTACATGCTTCAGATGTGTTAAGGTGTAGTTAAAATGTCAGTTTTGTGTTATTCTATTCTTTCTTCCGACTCTCCCCCCCCCCCACCGTAATTCAACTCACCTAAAAATAGTATTTAAAAAACTCCATATATATATATATATATATATATATATATATATATGATATGATATTTGAAAACTAAAACAAGGGGTGTAGTTTCGACCCGTTGAGTGATTACACGAATTTAGACAGTAAGTAAAGGAATGGTGGGTTGTTTTTCAGAAACAGTTATCATTACATTTATAATGCTACTTTGTGTTGAACTGACCTTGTCTTTAGCGTTAGATTTTGGTGATCTGGACAACTGCTGAACTTATAAGGTGCAGATGTCCTCGCTTTATGTGTACTGGCAAGATTTTCAGTGACTTTTCACCACTTAACATAACGTTTACTAGCTAGAAGGATTAATTGGAGTTTGGGGGGGGGGGACTCTATCTCTGGTAATTGTAGGAACTCTAGCAACCATAAAAATCGCGAGGAAAGTTCGTTTATATGTTAAACTTCTCACTGGCCAATGCTCTAGAACAATCCCATCTGGTCTTCGCACGTGAGCCTATCTTTATTACTGACAGAAGGACGTTTATGCCCTCTATCTGTTGTCATAAATACGTTGCCGTAACGAGCCGTGGTTGGCTGCTGATCGTTATACAGAACGTGCTCCATATCAATAGACATTTATTGGAAGAGTCGTTGCTGGGTTGTTGTTTTTTACACCCCACCCCCTCGCCTCAGCCAAAATGTGGGTGGGGTGAGTGGGGGGGGGTGGTTCCATGTATTATTGACGAATGGACATTTAGTTAGCGGTCGTTAGCCGAATGGTAATGATATCAATGGGGGGGATCTTCCTCTTGTGTAGTTTTGTTTTTTTTTATAACCGCATACATTAGAAACACGACGCGGAATGTGCGGTGTGTTATGTACATAGTAAATAGTCCACCGTTTTATCTTCGTTTATTTTATTTCAACTTAAAATACACACACACAATAAACTGCAGCATCAATTAAAAAAAAGGGGGGGGGGTCGGGGGTGAGAGTAATGTAATTGGTCCATGTTACAGACTCATTGGTCCATGTTACAGACTCATTGGTCCATGTTACAGACTCATTGGTCCATGTTACAGACTCATTGGTCCATGTTACAGACTCATTGGTCCATGTTACAGACTCATTGGTCCATGTTACAGACTCATTGGTCCATGTTACAGACTCATTGGTCCATGTTACAGACTCATTGGTCCATGTTACAGACTCATTGGTCCATGTTACAGACTCATTGGTCCATGTTACAGACTCATTAATGTTTAGAAGTAACCCCCCCTCCTCCCCCAGCTAAATCTAATAATTATTACATGTCGTACTCTAGCAAATATATTAAATTCAGTGCGGTACTGGCACTCATGGAATATGGACAACATAGGTTTTGGTTTATAAATATCAATTCGTGTGTGTGTGTGTGTGTAGTCCAGATTGTCATCACCCTACGATAGTAAAGTGTACACACTCCACAGAATGGAAGTGCCATGCACCACTACTTATAGCGACCAGCGCATTTCGTTTTCCGTGGTGTTACTCTATGTTGGGTGTAAAAACGACCTTTAATACATTAATACACCCAGACATAAAAATGACTAATGAATACACACACTTGTTGATCTGACAATTGACTCTTAAAACAAATCATGAATTAAATATACAAGAGGGGAAAAAAACAACTAACCACATTAGGTTTAAACAACATATTCTTAGCCGCTGTCCTTATAATCTGGTGCGTGCTGGCACATGACCGGATATCACGTCACATGGGCTAACTTTGTTCATAGAACCCGCTCTCTCTCTCTCTCCCCCCCCCCCCACTATTGATTAATCCTCTTGATATCTTCCCCTTGAAGAATCCTATTGTTGTTTACATTGACCATGGGGAAGGGGTTGATTACCGCCCCTTATAATCACGATTTATACATGGAAACACAGGACAAAAAAAAAAAAATAGATGACTTTTATATTTTTAAAACTATTGGCTTAATTCCTTATCCTTTGATTTCTTACCTTACATTTCATAAAGAATAAATAATAATTTATTTATTAAGTACCTGAAGTAAGCTTCAAAGACCACCCCCCCCCCACCCCACACCCTTACCTTCTTTCCATTTTGAAAAAAAAATGCAAACAAGAACAAAAAAAAAAGCCAAAATGAAAGAAAATGTGCTTGAAATACAAGATATTTAGTTGTGCATTTAGTTGTGCATTTAGTTGTGCATTTCATTATCTCAAGGATTGGTATCACCCTTTAAATACCCATTAGGATTGTTCAGTGTGTCGTTTGTTAACAAAATATATCGACGGTTAAAAACACAACAATTTATGCCATTCCCCCTCACCACTTCCTTCTGTAGCGTGCGGGGGGGGGACCAGGGGGACCGCCCCCCCCCCTGTTTTGTCTGACCCCCCTGCTTATTTGTTCTCCTTAGTAAAATGTATTACATGCCCCCCTGCTGTAGAATGCCTGGTCCTTGCTGTAAAATTTTCACGCTACGGGGCTGCCACACACACTCGCACACAAATTCGTCCGATGAAATTTCCATCAAATGATAGAAATAATAAAGAGGCATCACCGTACGAGTCCACGGTTGTTGTTGTTCTGCTGTTGATACTAACATCAGTACCGATACCTAATACAGATCAAGTCTAACTCTAACCGCCACCAAACATAGACCAGGTCTAACTCTAACTGCCACCAAATACAAACCAGGTCTAACTCTAACCGCCACCAAACACAGACCAGGTCTAACTCTAACCGCCACCAAACACAGACCAGGTCTAACTCTAACCGCCACCAAACACAGACCAGGTCTAACTCTAACCGCCACCAAACATAGACCAGGTCTAACTCTAACTGCCACAAAACACAGACCAGGTCTAACTCTAACTGCCACCGAATACAGACCAACTGCCTATGTTCAAACGTCATCAGTTTGCAGTGTTGTAGGTAGGCTTTTATCTACTTCATCTCCCCACGAGATATCGTAATCACCTGGTCGAGACAAGGTGTGCAGTGAAAGAGTGACCCCTGTTGATCGATAGCTATTACATTGGTTGGTGATGCAGTATTGATAATGGGTCACCCCTCCCACCCAACGAAAGACACCACAGATGGACATCCCCAGTTCCCCACGTCGATACTCCGTTGACCCACGACAATATAAATAATACAACAACATGGTGTCTTCAGGACTACCCATTTGAATGATTGTCACCTTTATTTTGAATGGTATTAATAGATGAGAACTGTTTATATTTAATTGGACGTAGGTTAGTGAACAACTGGTAGTGATCAATAAACATGAAATATATCATGAATCACTCTTCTATGTTGAATACATACATATTTTCCTTGGCCTTGAATAATGCTGTGAATTCAATCAGCCTTTCCACCATCCCCTCACTTTCCGCAAAATACTTCACCGGAAATTATGTATATATTTCACTAATGTAATTGAATGTATACGAGGTAAGAAATGGAATGAAAAATGTAAATGCCATGAAGCATCCCTCGCCATGAGGACCCTGCCTGCGAGAGTTGATCCGATCAATGATACGATCATACTGTACTTAAGCGCACACTTTGAAAAAAAACAATGAACCTATACATCTCACCAGAATCAAGTTGTGCTTTTTGGTGTTCATTGCCGTGCTCTCTGCGCTGTATAATTTGGGATTATAGTATTTACGGCCCTCGAGACATATTCCCATAAGTCATTTAAGTGTCGTACATCCGTCTTAAAGTGTAGACACTGTATCGTGGACTCTTCATCTTGTAAATCAGTGGTCCCCAACCTTTTTCTCGCCAAGGATCGGTCCGCCTTTGATAATTTCACCTCGGCCAACTGGAAGGGGGGGATTATTTCTCGTCCAAGTCACACATTCACGAGAGAAATACACCACAGTAAATAAAAAGGACATAATTAATTTTTCTTGGGTGGCCCAGGGGTTGGGGACCACTGTTGTAAATCACTGAAAGTTCTCATATGGCCTTGTAGGGTTGTATCACCGAACGTTTTCGTAAGACATTGTATATTCACACAAATATGTACATAATCACACACACACACACACACATTCACTCACTCAAACATGTTCACACCAACACTACACACTTTCACATCTACACACACACAGACCAACACATACACACACACATACCACAGACACGTATGTGTAGTACTACGAGCGTGTAGTATTGTAGTCAGATGAATTAGTCATCGATGAACATCACAAAAAAAGAAAATCAGCTCTCGCCCGTCTTTCGGGACATGTCTGAAATGAAGCGCTGTGAGGGAAGTTAAAACTTGTCGATGACTTGTGGCCCGACGCTGTTGACATCGATTAAAGCGGCCATTGATTCTGGGAAGACTGGAGAGATACACGTAGAAAAAAAAGATAAGGAGATTTAGCCATCCTGAAGTATTGTCGTTCCAAGTGCTCACCCCCTCTCCCCCACCCTTCTATTCTTGCTGGTTTTTTTTTTTTATCCCAACCATTTGTTGGCTTTCCCGATTTAGCTCGACGGGTTTTCCCTTGGAACGGGATAATTTGTGAACGTTTTTCTTTCGTTTCCCCTCACATTTAAATTAGGAAATAAAACCCAATTGATTTCCCCCCTCGGTACGTTCATAGAAGAACGGTAGACGGAGCTAATACACCTATTTATAACATTTGGTGATCGGCGCCTTCTACTCAAAACGCTAACAATGATTGTTTGAATAAATGGTTGTGTGCGTGGCACTGTGCCAGAAAAATATCGCATGGCTGAATTGTTCGTGGAGTTAGGACAACTTTTCATCCGTTAAATAATGTGGAGCTGGACAACCCCCCCCCCTCCACCACCACCACTCCCCATTTCAGAATGAAAAAAATGTCTCCTTTAAAAGGACTCTATATATTATCGCCCTTTGTGAAGTGCCCACGATACCCGAGGCTGTAGTCCCATTGGTGGCATGACTATCACTATTCGTAGAATTACTCCGAGCGGACTACTTTTTAAGTTGTGGCTTCATTCAAAGCCAGTGGTACACTCAACTTCTTTTCCAAAAAAGAAAAAAACAACTACTAATAAGCAACAATATTCATGCGATTGTAATATGGTGCTTATAAATGAAATGTAAATGTGATGTCTATTGTGAACTAATGCATTAAGTTTTGTATCTCCTTTTTTTTTTTTTTACACAAGTGTTTACTTAATGTCCACGAATGCGTGCGCACAATTTTTTATACATTTAATTACGAAATTAATTCCCTGTTACTCCCAATTACGAAATTAATTCCCTGTTACTCCCAATTACGAAATTAATTCCCTGTTACTCCCAATTAGGAAATTAATTTCCTGTTACTCCCAATTACGAAATTAATTCCCTGCTACTCCCAATTACGAAATTAATTCCCTGCTACTCCCATTTACGAAATTCATTCTCTGTTACTCCCAATTACGAAATTAATTACTTGTTACTCCCAATTACGAAATTAATTCCTTGTTACTCCCAATTACGAAATTAATTCCCTGTTACTCCCAATTACGAAATTAATTCCCTGCTACTCCCAATTACGAAATTAATTCCCTGTTACTCCCAATTATGAAATGAAATTAATTCTCTGTTACTCCCAATACGAAATTAATTCCTTGTTACTCCCATGAGGCCAACAACTTCCTGGATAAATCACATCCTTTTTAGAGCATTTTCGAAAAAAAATGCTCTATTGTCCCCGTTTTGTCTGTCTGTCTGTCCGTCATCACCCTAGATCTCAACAACCATAAGTCCTAGACCCATGATGTATATATCATTTTGTAGGTCTTGGCCTGCCAAGAAATGACCTTTTTCCATTTCGCGACCTGACCTCTCAGGGCCGCAAAAGGGGCCTTATAAAGTACCGTTTTTTACTATATAAGCTATATGGACCGCCCTATATCTCAGCAACCATAAGTCCTAGACCCATGATGTATATATCATTGTGTAGGTCTTGGCCTGCCAAGTGTACATCAAAATTCCATTTCGCGATTTGACCTCTCAGGGCCAAAATATAAGAGTTTTTTATGTACCGTTTTGCTTATATTTTAAATATAAATAATAAAAGCTAATCAAAGGGGCGTAATCATTATTTATTTTTGTATCAGTTATTTAACATGACTTACTTCCCGTACTTTATATAAACATTCAACAATTGACGGAGTTTTCGGACGATTAAATGACTGCAATTTAGAATGTTTCAATTATGAGTCCTAATTCAGTGACCACAAACCACTTGTAGTTAGATTTAAGAGAAAATAATTTTGTTTTCAAATACAAAGAAACGTCCTTTTAATATCTTTTTTCAGATATATGCATTACACAATTGAATTTATAAACATTTCCAAAATTTACAAATATTTACTGAAAGCTAACAAACGTACTGATACATAACATGAAAATGCGCTAACACGTCCTGTGTCCAGAATGGAACAGGCTTAATTGCTTGTTTTTTCTTTCAAAGATTTAACATTTCATAAACCTCGTGTGTCATATCAGTTTCATCGCTGTCCTTGTCAACATTGGGTTCATATTTTTTTCCTCTGGCAAACAGATAATCAGAATATGCTGTGGCCCTTTGCATTCGAGACATTACTACATAAGGCAGTGGGTGGCCTCACACAGCTCTTTGCAGTCATTACAAAACCTTGTGCAATGGACATTGGTTCGGCTCTTTTTTTTTAAACTATTTAAAATCTGGAAATCATGTCCGGAATGGATAGCCGCCCCTGATGTAAAGATGACATGGGTGGTCGTTAGGATCTCTACTAAAACTGCAGAAAATTCGATACATAGAAACACACACACACACCACCCTCTGACACTTTGGTGCTCACTCGATACTAGAAACATACACACACCACCCTCTGACACTTTGGTGCTCACTCGATACTAGAAACATACACACACCACCCTCTGACACTTTGGTGCTCACTCGATACTAGAAACATACACACACACCGTCCTCCGACACTTTGGTGCTCACTCGATACTAGAAACATACACACACACCGTCCTCCGACACTTTGGTGCTCACTCGATACTAGAAACACACATACACACACACCGTCCTCCGACACTTTGGTACTCAACATGTAATGAAATGTAAGGACAGCACGTGTGTTTATTTACCACCTGTCCGTTAGTCATCGTGTGATGACAGTTTCCTATCTATTTAAATAACGGTCATTTTTTTTAAATGGTATTGCCACAGCATTCTCCTCTCGCACACCCACAAACAATCTCCACATACTTACTAACTATGACAAACCCTCACACACCATTTGATCACCCCCCCTCCCCACATAACAAACTCCGCAATGAAGATGATTATTGTAAGTATGACACAGTAATTCTGGGTTATTTCTTGCAATTTAAACTATTAAAAAAAAAAAACAACAACGAAAACACCAGACCCAACCAGTTCTTTTTATATATAATGTATATATGTGTGTGTTGTTGTGAAGGTCAGTTAGTTCGACCACTCAGTATACCAACAGGCTTATTTATATTTGGCCATGTTGCTGTCTGAGACCATGAAATGTTTTTTTTTTTTAGCATAACGCGCCCAACACTTTAGAAATCATTCGCCCAACCACATTCATCCGGTTTCATTTTGCATGGAGGGGGGGGGGGGGGGTTAAAACTTGAAAAATAATGTTATCCTGTGTGTGTGTGTGTGTGTGTGTGTGTGCTCTTTAAAATCTATCAGTTAATTCCAGTAGTGGTAGCATTCTTTCGTTGCGTAGGGTCGGCGCAAGTAAACTGAATGAGGGCATTTTAGGGTTACCCCCATTCACGTTGAGGGAGGAAGTAGAGAGAGATGAAGAGATGTGTGTACAACTTCACGCCGTGTGACCCTGCTACCTTCAGTCACCCCCCCCCCCGCATCACCTGTGATCTCTTGGTTTAGACACCTCCCCCCCCCTCCCATCTATTCCCCCTCCCTATTTCCCCAATTTTCTTTTTTTTTTAACCCACCGTCCTGATGTTTACTTTCTTGCCATTGAAGATTTTCATTTTGGTTGTGTGGTTATTTGTTGACGGTGGTCCTCCAACCCTTTCACACCCAGTTTCAGTGTTTCAGTACTACTGCTTGATACTGCTGGGGCATGTCTGTCTGATAGAGAGATCCACTGTATGTCGTGGATCCAGTTTTACTGCACTGATAACATTATTTTATAGTTGTGTCCCTTTTTTTTACGCTACGGAGAGTACTCCAATAGTTGTTGTTTTAAGTCAGAAATGTTTGTTACAATGACTTAAAGTCAGAGATGTTTGTTACAATGACTTGAAAAAGTCAGAGATGTTTGTTACAATGACTTAAAATAAATTCAGATATGTTTGTTACAATGACTTAAAGTCAGAGATGTTTGTTACAATGACTTAAAGTCAGAGATGTTTGTTACAATGACTTAAAATAAATTCAGATATGTTTGTTACAATGACTTAAAGTCAGAGATGTTTGTTACAATGACTTAAAGTCAGAGATGTTTGTTACAATGACTTAAAGTCAGAGATGTTTGTTACAGTGACTTAAAGTTAGAGATGTTTGTTACAATAACTTAAAGTCAGAGATGTTTGTTACAATGACTTAAAATAAAGTCAGATGTTATAATTACTTGAAATATAGTCAGAGATGTTTGTTACAATGACTTAAAATATAGTCAGAGATGTTTATTACAATGACTTAAAATATAGTCAGAGATGTTTATTACAATGACTTAAATTCAGAGAGGTTTGTTACAATGACTTAATGTCAGAGATGGTTCATTAATCTCTGTTGTTATTTTTGTAATAAGTTGAATGCTTTGTTGTCTCTATTGCCCCGGTCAGATATTGGTGGGCAGTTTACTCCGTACTATTGCGCATCTCATCTATTCATGCCCCCACCTCATCTATTCATGCCCCCACCTCATCTATTCATGCCCCCACCTCATCTATTCATGCCCCCCACCTCATCTGTTCGTGCCCCCCACCTCATCTGTTCGTGCCCCCCACCTCATCTGTTCATGCCCCCCCGTCATCTATTCGTGCCCCCCACCTCATCTGTTCATGCCCCCCACCTCATCTGTTCGTGCCCCCCCGTCATCTATTCGTGCCCCCACCTCATCTGTTCATGCCCCCCACCTCATCTGTTCATGCCCCCCGTCATCTATTCGTGCCCCCACCTCATCTGTTCGTGCCCCCCACCTCATCTGTTCGTGCCCCCCACCTCATCTGTTCGTGCCCCCCACCTCATCTGTTCATGCCCCCCCATCATCTATTCGTGCCCCCCACCTCATCTGTTCATGCCCCCCCGTCATCTATTCGTGCCCCCACCTCATCTGTTCGTGCCCCCCCACCTCATCTGTTCGTGTGCCCCCCCACCTCATCTGTTCGTGCCCCCCACCTCATCTGTTCATGCCCCCCGTCATCTATTCGTGCCCCCCACCTCATCTGTTCATGCCCCCCACCTCATCTGTTCGTGCCCCCCGTCATCTATTCGTGCCCCCACCTCATCTGTTCATGCCCCCACCTCATCTGTTCGTGCCCCCGTCATCTATTCGTGCCCCCACCTCATCTGTTCATGCCCCCCACCTCATCTGTTCATGCCCCCCCGTCATCTATTCGTGCCCCCACCTCATCTGTTCGTGCCCCCACCTCATCTGTTCATGCCCCCCCGTCATCTATTCGTGCCCCCCACCTCATCTGTTCATGCCCCCCGTCATCTATTCGTGCCCCCACCTCATCTGTTCGTGCCCCCCACCTCATCTGTTCGTGCCCCCCCCCACCTCATCTGTTCGTGCCCCCACCTCATCTGTTCATGCCCCCC
Source organism: Bulinus truncatus (assembly GCA_021962125.1). Taxonomy (NCBI): domain Eukaryota; kingdom Metazoa; phylum Mollusca; class Gastropoda; family Planorbidae; genus Bulinus; species Bulinus truncatus. The sequence continues at coordinate 262,130 of JAGDYQ010000332.1, forward strand.
GTCATCTATTCGTGCCCCCACCTCATCTGTTCGTGCCCCCACCTCATCTGTTCATGCCCCCCGTCATCTATTCGTGCCCCCCACCTCATCTGTTCATGCCCCCGTCATCTATTCGTGCCCCCACCTCATCTGTTCGTGCCCCCCACCTCATCTGTTCGTGCCCCCCACCTCATCTGTTCGTGCCCCCCACCTCATCTGTTCGTGCCCCCCACCTCATCTGTTCGTGCCCCCCACCTCATCTGTTCATGCCCCCCGTCATCTATTCGTGCCCCCCACCTCATCTGTTCGTGCCCCCCACCTCATCTGTTCATGCCCCCCGTCATCTATTCGTGCCCCCACCTCATCTGTTTCGTGCCCCCCACCTCATCTGTTCGTGCCCCCCACCTCATCTGTTCGTGTCCCCCCACCTCATCTGTTCATGCCCCCACCTCATCTGTTCGTGCCCCCCCCACCTCATCTGTTCATGCCCCCACATCACCTGTTCGTGCCCCCCACCTCATCTGTTCATGCCCCCACCTCATCTGTTCGTGCCCCCCACCTCATCTGTTCGTGCCCCCCACCTCATCTGTTCATGCCCCCCACCTCATCTGTTCATGCCCCCACCTCATCTATTCGTGCCCCCCACCTCATCTGTTCATGCCCCCCACCTCATCTGTTCATGCCCCCCACCTCATCTGTTCGTGCCCCCCACCTCATCTGTTCATGCCCCCCACCTCATCTATTCGTGCCCCCCACCTCATCTGTTCATGCCCCCCACCTCATCTGTTCGTGCCCCCCACCTCATCTGTTCATGCCCCCACCTCATCTGTTCATGCCCCCCACCTCATCTGTTCGTGCCCCCCCACCTCATCTGTTCGTGTCTTCCCCCACCTCATCTGTTCGTGCCCCCCACCTCATCTGTTCGTGCCCCCCACCTCATCTGTTCATGCCCCCCACCTCATCTGTTCATGCCCCCCACCTCATCTATTCGTGCCCCCCCACCTCATCTGTTCATGCCCCCCACCTCATCTGTTCGTGCCCCCCACCTCATCTGTTCATGCCCCCCACCTCATCTGTTCGTGCCCCCCCACCTCATCTGTTCATGCCCCCCACCTCATCTGTTCGTGCCCCCCACCTCATCTGTTCATGCCCCCCCCCACCTCATCTGTTCGTGCCCCCCACCTCATCTGTTCGTGCCCCCCACCTCATCTGTTCATGCCCCCACCTCATCTGTTCGTGCCCCCCACCTCATCTGTTCGTGCCCCCCACCTCATCTGTTCGTGCCCCCCACCTCATCTGTTCGTGCCCCCCACCTCATCTGTTCGTGCCCCCCACCTCATCTGTTCATGCCCCCACCTCATCTGTTCGTGCCCCCACCTCATCTGTTCGTGCCCCCCACCTCATCTGTTCATGCCCCCCACCTCATCTGTTCATGCCCCCCCACCTCATCTATTCGTGCCCCCCACCTCATCTGTTCATGCCCCCCACCTCATCTGTTCGTGCCCCCCACCTCATCTGTTCATGCCCCCACCTCATCTGTTCGTGCCCCCACCTCATCTGTTCGTGCCCCCCACCTCATCTGTTCATGCCCCCCCACCTCATCTGTTCATGCCCCCCACCTCATCTATTCGTGCCCCCCACCTCATCTGTTCATGCCCCCCACCTCATCTGTTCATGCCCCCCACCTCATCTATTCGTGCCCCCCACCTCCATCTGTTCATGCCCCCCACCTCATCTATTCGTGCCCCCCACCTCATCTGTTCATGCCCCCCACCTCATCTGTTCATGCCCCCCACCTCATCTATTCGTGCCCCCCACCTCATCTGTTCATGCCCCCCACCTCATCTGTTCGTGCCCCCCACCTCATCTGTTCATGCCCCCCACCTCATCTGTTCGTGCCCCCACCTCATCTGTTCGTGCCCCCCACCTCATCTGTTCATGCCCCCCCACCTCATCTGTTCATGCCCCCCACCTCATCTATTCGTGCCCCCCACCTCATCTGTTCATGCCCCCCACCTCATCTATTCGTGCCCCCCACCTCATCTGTTCATGCCCCCACCTCATCTGTTCATGCCCCCCACCTCATCTGTTCGTGCCCCCCACCTCATCTGTTCGTGCCCCCACCTCATCTGTTCGTGCCCCCACCTCATCTGTTCGTGCCCCCCACCTCATCTGTTCGTGCCCCCCACCTCATCTGTTCGTGCCCCCCACCTCATCTGTTCGTGCCCCCCACCTCATCTGTTCGTGCCCCCCACCTCATCTGTTCGTGCCCCCCACCTCATCTGTTCATGCCCCCCACCTCATCTGTTCGTGCCCCCCACCTCATCTGTTCATGCCCCCACCTCATCTGTTCGTGCCCCCACCTCATCTGTTCGTGCCCCCCACCTCATCTGTTCTGTTCATGCCCCCCACCTCATCTGTTCATGCCCCCCACCTCATCTGTTCATGCCCCCACCTCATCTGTTCGTGCCCCCCACCTCATCTGTTCGTGCCCCCACCTCATCTGTTCGTGCCCCCCACCTCATCTGTTCGTGCCCCCCACCTCATCTGTTCGTGCCCCCCACCTCATCTGTTCGTGCCCCCCACCTCATCTGTTCATGCCCCCCACCTCATCTGTTCGTGCCCCCCCACCTCATCTGTTCATGCCCCCCACCTCATCTGTTCGTGCCCCCACCTCATCTGTTCGTGCCCCCCACCTCATCTGTTCGTGCCCCCCACCTCATCTGTTCGTGCCCCCCACCTCATCTATTCATGCCCCCCTCCCCACATTTTAAGCGCGGCCGTGTGATATATTTCAGGTTCCCTTTCCTCGGTAACTGGGCTGCATTGGTCATTCAGGGGGTCATCGTCTGTGTGGTTCATGAAGAGCTTGGGGTTGTGGAAGAGTTAAAAATTAGTAGTTGAGTCGCCTTACACCTGATCATAGTGTAAATAACTTCTTTAAAATGTTCTTGCCAGAGGCTGTAAGAAAAATCACATGACCATTCAAATAAAAAGAATAAAAATAAAGGCTTGAGTGCTAATTTGTATTTCATTTAATTATGAAATGACCAAATTATAACATTAGAATTTTAAGGACTTAGTATACCTTCAAACTCTATTCATTGCTGAATTCAACTAGGAAATAATCTATCATTATTATACATCTTTTGATAAACTGCAAGATACATAAATGAAATGTATAATCCACATTGGAGCACACGTTTTTATGTTAGTCATTATAATTTATATAAATATTTGTATGATTTAAGGCAGAGGTTTTCAACCTTTTTTATGCTGCGGGCCCCTTAGAAATTCCAAGCTCGGGTGGCGGACCCCATAGCCCAAGGCGCCCTGGCCTCAACTTTTCGTACCTCAGGTTGGGCCAGAATATGTCTTAAGTTTGCGGATGCAATCGACTTAAATTCTGCTAAACGGTAGGCCTAGCATAAGTTACGGGCAAAACATGTAAAAAAAAGAGGTTGGTCAGCATCGTTCCCTACTGCGGTGAAGCCGAATGGTATATGTTCTGGATTATACTTGGGCCGTTTTCTTTTTAGTTCGTCTTTGGCTGCTTGATCATCAGAATCTTCCAGGTTCTAGTCAATTTTCCTCTTCACAAATTTATCCATGCTACTAGCCTTGGACAGTTTACTTATACAAATATTGATAAACACATGACCAACAACAGTTTAGTCCCTTTGACTCAGATCTCATTTGGAAAAAAAAGAGACAAAGTTTCAGCGTAAAGAGGGTTAAAGGAGGTGACTAACTATCTGTAAAAAATATTTCACATTCTGATGACGAATCATTTTAAAATTAAATCGACAACTATAATAAACCAAATCTTATCAAATATTTTGAATTGTTTACTAACATTTTAAAAAGTATTTGTCACATAAGCAAGTCACATAACAACAGAACGACATAATAGGTTCATCGCTATAATTATGCACCGTTTCATCGATGTGTTAGCGAAAAGTCCCTATTATCGTTCTGGCCTATTTCTATATTAAAAATTTACGAAAGATCCACTTCCAACTAAAACAATCTTTGGGTGTCATTTTAAATTAACATGCGAAGTGTATACCAGCAATTTGATATCAAAAACTTTTGTCTAAGATTATTTTTAGGCCATTCTAGGCTTAGATTTAGATCTATGCTCAGTAAGTAAGAAATATTGCCAAGATGACTTGACTCAAAAACTCACTGCACAAGTAAGTATATGTAGTATGCAGTCTAGTTCAGACTTCAGACAAAAATATAAGGAAATACCTGCGAAGTTTTCAATTCTACACATGGTTGTCTGTGCCTGAAACATGGACATAGCTAGTTTTTTTTTTGTTTAGCTAAAAGCTAACCAATTAACCAAACCAAGCAATACTTTATAAAGAAAAATCACTACTTTCCTTGATTTGCCCACGGACCCCTTTGAAGCTCCCCACGGACCCCCAGGGGTCCGCGGACCACAGGTTGAAAACCTCTGCTCTACGCCATGCATGGCCGCCCCCCCCCCCTGGTACGCATGCTATTGATGTTTTGTTTCCCACATTCTTGACAACCAGTCTTGGTTTATTCCTCATTCTTCTGGACGTGTCATCGGCGTCTAATTTGACTTTATTTCACATTGTGAATGTATGTTACGCATTAAAAAGCCCCACAGCCACAAATGTTAAACTTAAATGCACTGCACACGAGAGATGCGGGCTATATCCATAGATATATCAGTTATATATATATATATATATATATATATATATATATATATATGAGAGAGAGAGAGAGAGAGGCTACCGGAAGATTAGTTCCAAGAGCAAGAGTTTAGTCCAAAAGCTACTGGAAACCACATCTCCCCCCCCCCCGAAATACGTAAGTGGGGAAAGTTTGTTGAGTACTCGCTAATCTGACCCCCCCCCCCAATCCATTCTATGACTTGCCCTGATTAAGCCATCATGGCGGGTGCTTTTAATCCGAGACCGAAAGTTGATTTATCCGTGGATTTGTCGCGTGATCCTCGTCTGGCTGGCGTGATTGTCCTCCCCCACCCCCGAGGGGCCGAGAGTCAAAAGAGATCGATCCGATTGGACCCGGCGGTCATCGAGTTAATTGAATATGAGGGGAATATAGTGGGGGGGGGTTGTAACATTTGTCACACAGAGGAGTAAGAGCCAAATAAATAATTAGTCGCTTTATTGACTCGGCCAAATGTTGTTGCCACTCTTTATATCCCAGAACAGGTTGCCAGCAACAACAATCGAGAACAACATGATCACCCAGGCCAGATACATTTAGTCGAAGACGTTGATGGTTTGTATGTTGCGTTAGTGTGGCAGAGGCTGCCGGCATGTAACACAGAGCCCTGGCATAAAGGGGTGTTCGGGGCTCTTGACGTGCTTGAGGGACACATGCCCGAGCGGTGTAGAGCGCTCGACTGTCGACCTAATAGTCCCCTAATTGATCATGTACCTCTATATGTGTGTGTCTCGTTTGATAAGTGAAGGATTATCTCATACTAACATTATGGTTATTGTCTGCAGCATCAAATGCCAGTAGTCGGTGTTCACTTCTTGTATTGTTGTTAGAAAACCCTTCATTCAACGCTACATGAAAATCTAAGAGAAATTTAAAAAAAAGCTCACAACAAACTTAAAAAAAAAAACAAATACCACCAGAGTTAATTCCCTTATAGAACGTAATGACCCTTGTTGACAAGTGAATTGAGGTCATCCGTTTTCTCTGGACTCCTGCATACTACTTATTGCCGTGACAGGCACAGTGGTCGACCGCTCTTGATTTTCTGCCAATCAATAAAGAAAAAAAAAGTTTGACCATGGTTCGAATTCGAAACCTTCTTGTTCTCGCGAGCCAGGTCTTGCGGATTTAACTAGCAAATGAATGCTAATTATATATATGTATATGGTAACTTTGAAAATGGTTTTCGCTTAATATTGCTGCTCGGTAGTTGTGAGTTGTATGTGTCTTAATCTCATGGCACATTTGGGCGAAGTCATCTTCACGTGGCGCTCTTATCACTTGGTCAGCGTTGGACGTGTTGTGAAAACATTAGTACAAACTTGGGCTGACCAGCATGAGGTCACTTATAGTCGCACATCGCACCGTTAGTATATACTGATAGTGACCAAATGCGCCCCTTAGAGCCGCATGCGCTCATGAATTTAGTGCAGCGATCTAGCTTTGTTTACGTGCCTTTAATTACCGCTAAATCTTGATGTATTGACTATGGTGCGACTGTCTTAAACTATTGTTTTTGATTACTTAAACAACCAGGATACTTTATCCGGTGATCAGGAAATAAAGTTTCTTAAACATGTTGCTTCCCCCCCCCCCCTCATTCATCCCCCCCCCCCAACCTCAATTGGCTTGTTCTTTTTTTTTACTTCCATTATTTCAAATGTCGAATGTTTGTGTCTTGTACCAAATGATGACCATAAACATAATGGTGAACATCTTGTTATTGTTGTTACTGTACGTGATCAGCCATATCTCATGTGTGTGACAGGAAAAAAAAAGTGCGTAGAATTATTTTTCAGAAAGAATATTTTTGTTTAGATATATGCTTAAGAAATGATCATAATTTTATCTAAATTAAAAAAAAAATCTTTTATGCTATAACATTTTCTTATATCTAAATGGTTCAAAAAAATAACTAGACCTAGTTACAATTTATCCCAACTCGTCAGTCCCGGGGGAAAAAAATCAACATGATTTGGGTGTAGTTAAACTATTTGTTAGGTTTTGACTGGTCACGATAATCCAGGCCTCACGGAGTAGGGATTATCGCAGTACAAAGTGAACAGAAAGTACATGTCAACATTGGAGGGAAACTTTTAATGTTGTTTGTACTACAGAACTACTTAGTGTGTGTGCGCGCGTGTTGATGTTGCAGATTGGCTGCTTTTTTGTGTTTGTTAGTAGTCTTTAGAAGTTTAGAACAAACTGATATGGTGCATTTCAGAATTACTTGTAATAATTTTAGATTAATGTTAGTAAAGGAGGAATACCAAAACAAAAAATACGGAAGAAATTATTGTTATCTTCATTTAAAACTCCTGTTATCAGTGATGCCAACTTTTTGTCCTATACAATTTTCCATGAATAGTTGGGCCTATATAACAATATAGACGAAAACCTAATACTATCTATCTCGATCAGGGGTCCACAACCTTTTTCATCCCTGACGTCCGAAATGATTTCTGATTTATATCTAATATATATAAGTAGAGAAGAAATATAGAATATATTTCTTTTTTTTACGGCCGCCATTTACCACACAAACGGCCACCATTTACCCCACATACGGCCATCATTTACCCCACATACGGCCACCATTTACCCCACATACGGCCACCATTTACCCCACAAACGGCCACCATTTACCCCACATACGGCCACCATTTACCCCATTTACCCCACGTACAGCCACCATTTACCCCACATACAGCTGCCATGGCCACCATTTACCCCACATACGGCCACCATTTACCCCACATACGGCCACCATTTACCCCGCATACAGCCGCCATGGCCACCATTTACCCAACAATCGGCCACCATTTACCCCACATACGGCCACCATTTACCCCACAAACGGCCACCATTTACCCCACATACGGTCACCATTTACCCCACATACGGTCACCATTTACCCCACATACGGTCACCATTTACCCCACATACGGCCACCATTTACCACACAAACGGCCACCATTTACTACACAAACGGCCACCACTTACCACACAAACGGCCACCACTTACCACACAAACGGCCACCACTTACCACACAAACGGCGACCATTTACCACACATACGGCCACCATTTACCACACAAACGTCCACCATTTACCACACAAACGGCCACCATTTACCACACAAACGGCCACCATTTACCACATAAACGGCCACCATTTACCCCACATACGGCCACCATTTACCACACAAACGGCCACCATTTACCACACAAACGGCCACCATTTACACCACATACGGCCACCATTTACCCCGCATACAGCCGCCATGGCCACCATTTACCCAACAAACGGCCACCATTTACCCCACATACGGCCACCATTTACCCCACAAACGGCCACCATTTACCCCACAAACGGCCACCATTTACCACACAAACGGCCACCACTTACCACACAAACGGCCACCATTTACCCCACATACGGCAACCACTTACCACACAAACGGCGACCATTTACCACACATACGGCCACCATTTACCCCAGATACGGCCACCTTTTACCACACAAACGGCCACCATTTAACACACAAACGGCCACCATTTAACACACAAACGGCCACCATTTAACACACATACAGCCGCCATGGCCACCATTTACCCCACAAACGGCCACCATTTACCACACAAACGGCCACCACTTACCACACAAACGGCGACCATTTACCACACAAACGGCCACCATTTACCACACATACGGCCACCATGTACCACGCAAACGACCACCATTTACCCCACATACGGCCACCATTTACCCCATTTACCCCACGTACAGCCACCATTTACCCCACATACAGCTGCCATGGCCACCATTAACCTACATACGGCCACCATTTACCCCACATACGGCCACCATTTACCCCGCATACAGCCGCCATGGCCACCATTTACCCAACAAACGGCCACCATTTACCCCACATACGGCCACCATTTACCCCACAAACGGCCACCATTTACCCCACAAACGGCCACCATTTACCCCACATACGGTCACCATTTACCCCACATACGGCCACAATTTACCCCACATACAGCCGCCATGGCCACCATTTACCCCACATATGGCCACCATTTACCCCACATACGGCCATCATTTACCCCACATACGGCCACCATTTACCCCACATACAGCCGCCATGGCCACCATTTACCCCACATACAGCCGCCATGGCCACCATTTATCCCACATACGGCCACCATTTACCCCACATACAGCCGCCATGGCCACCATTTACCCCACATACAGCCGCCATGGCCACCATTTACCCAACATACAGCCGCCATGGCCACCATTTACCCCACATACAGCCGCCATGGTCACCATTTACCCCACATACGGCCACCATTTACCCCACATACAGCCGCCATGGCCACCATTTACCCCACATACATCCGCCATGGCCACCATTTACCTCACATACAGCCGCCATGGCCACCATTTACCCCACATACAGCTGCCATGGCAACAGTTTACCCCACATACGGCCACCATTTACCCCACATATAGCCGCCATGGCCACCATTTACCCCACATACAGCCGCCATGGCCACCATTTACCCCACATACAGCCGCCATGGCCACCATTTACCCCACATACGGCCACCATTTACCCCACATACAGCCGCCATGGCCACCATTTACCCCACATACAGCCGCCATGGCCACCATTTACCCCACATTCGGCCACCATTTACCCCACACACAGCTGCCATGGCCACCGTTTACCCCACATACGGCCACCATTTACCCCACAAACGGTCACCATTTACCCCACAAACGGTCACCATTTACCCCACAAACGGCCACCATTTACCCCACATACGGCCACCATTTACCCCACATACGGCCACCATTTACCCCACATACGGCCACCATTTACCCCACATACGGCCACCATTTACCCCACATTCGGCCACCATTTACCCCACATACGGCCACCATTTACCCCACATACAGCCACCATTTACCCCACATACGGCCACCATTTACCCCACATACAGCCACCATTTACCCCACATACAGCTGCCATGGCCACCATTTACCCCACATATGGCCACCATTTACCCCACATACGGCCACCATTTACCCCACATACGGCCACCATTAACCCCACATACAGCCACCATTTACCCCACATACGGTCACCATTTACCCCATAAACGGCCGCTAGCGTTGTGCACCCCTGATATGAAAGATTTATAATCATACATGTAAATGTAAATAGATGGGGAACAAATGTAAATTTGTTTTCTAGTTGGTTGTAATAGGTTATTTCTATGTTTCTGTATTTGTAATATTTGCTTGTGTTTTTGTGACATCTCATGTCTCTATCATTGACCTACCTAATTTATCAAGTTATATTTTTTTATAATTCAGTTTATTATTTTTTTATTTGCGTGCGGCGTAATGAAACAAACAGTTGTATCTCATGTTTGTAGTACATTGGTCATCTTGTGATTGTATGACCTCAATCAGACCATTACTGGTATCTAATTGAAACTTTTTTTTTACTTCTCTCTGTTGTGTCTACGTCTGGCCAGAGCAGGCACTTGTTAAACAATCACTAAAATTGGAAAAAAAAAACAACTAGGATGCGTCATCGCCTGTCTCATTGTTGTAACTAATAGTTGTATTCATATTGAGTTAAGTAGGCAATGATCAAGTGTTGTCTCAAGATAAAACTTCTCTTTATACTTAATCGGTTTTCCCAGCGGGTGATACTCGGTTGATACTTTCTATATGATTTTGTTTTCTAAAATGTTTGAATAGACGTGAACAATTGGTGTGGGAATAAGATAAAAAAAAACAGCTATACGAATTATGGAATTTAACTACAACATATAGTATTAAACAGCTATTTGTATTGTTGAATTAAACTACGACATATAGTATTAAACAGCTATACGTATTGTTGAATTAAACTACGACATATAGTATTAAACAGCTATACGTATTATCAAAAAGACGCGGCTGGCTATTTGATGATTCAGATAGACAACACAAAAACTGAGACATGATTTAAATAACAAATACCAATGAGTGCCCAGCCTCACCACGCCCCAGTTGCATAAGTGGCGTAACTAGAATAGGGCCGTTCTCCCTGGGGCTGCCAGCAGCAAAGGGCTGCGTTTCTTACACTTGGAGTACTTTCTGGTACGGTATTGTGTGGTGGGGGCACTATCGGAACACTAGTTGCACCATTGCCTCCCTTTTCCTACACACACACACACACATACCTATATATATATATATATATATATATATATATATATATATGACACATGCATACACATGTTTGCTAATAGGCTGTTCCAATTCTCTTGTCTTAATCGGACACCCGTAGTGAGCTGCTATTGATAGGAGACAGTTATATAAATTATTGTTTTTTTTTATCAGCAGCCATTTTATTGGTACTTTTTGTTTATCTTCCATTGGCGATTGATCTCTTGCAAGACTCGTGTCGTCTGCTCTTGTTAATAGGCTGTTGCGAGATTTATCTCCCCATTCGTCAAGAAGAAATTATCGGTAAACATTTTTTGATGCGTAAAAAAGAAAAGGAATTGTCTCTTTGATTTCGGTGGTGAGTGGTGGAGAAAGTAACGTAAATAAACTTGGGACCGGGGTATGGGGGCTTGGAGGGGAGGGGTGCAGCTAGACATAAAGTGATTGCATTTGATCGATTGAGATGGGAATAAGGCGGTGGGGCTTTGTGTGACGGAGGCCACACTATTGATATTGCATGAACACAACCACCCGCTCTTACAGACATTAATCTAACATTGATATTATATGAACACAACCACCCGCTCTTACAGACATTAATCTAACATTGATATTGTATGAACACAACCACCCGCTCTTACAGACATTAATCTAACATTGATATTGTATGAACACAACCACCCGCTCTTACAGACATTAATCTAACATTGATATTGTATGAACACAACCACCCGCTCTTACAGACATTAATCTAACATTTGTTTTTGTTGTTGCTTAAGGTGAGCATGCATATATATGTATTGATGGGGTTGTCGACTAACGCCGTCATTGAACACTGACTACTTTACACATGAACATTGAACACTGACTACTTTACACATGAACATTGAACACTGACTACTTTACACATGAACATTGAACACTGACTACTTTACACATGAACATTGAACACTGACTACTTTACACATGAACATTGAACACTGACTACTTTACACATGAACATTGAACACTGACTACTTTACACATGAACATTGAACACTGACTACTTTACACATGAACATTGAACACTGACTACTTTACACATGAACATTGAACACTGACTGCTTTACACATGAACATTGATGTACTGTTGGATGCAAATTTTCCAGGCTAGAACTCTAATAGCTGCACACTTACTTTTGTCACCCCTTGTTATTTGCAGTTAGTTTTTTTTTCATAGTCATGTATTGTGTGGTTTGGTTCAGGACTGAACATCAAACATGCACTCACCATCACATTATAAAAGGTGGGGGAGGGGGGTCATTTTACAATGAGCGGAGTGGCTGCACCTCAGAAGAACCCTGTTGTTTAGCCCTTTCAGCTCAGGGGGTTGGGTTTCTGTTTTCGATGGTCATCACTATGAGGTGATAATTGTATTGAAGATGATGGTAACTGGTCATCACTATGAGGTGTTTGTTGTATTGAAGATGGTGGTAACTGGTCATCACTATGAGGTGTGATAATTGTATTGAAGATGGTGGTAACTGGTCATGTTTATCAGAACCTTTTAATGGCTATGAATTTACAATACAGTGTGTGGACTAACTAGGACATTTTTGTGAGATGAGTCATCTATTGAAGTGTTGACTATAAACATACAACTTCTTGCACCGTTCCGCTGAGGTGGTCTTCGTGATAGAATATGGACGTCTCGCGCGTGTCATTACTACCTTGGTTACTGTTGTCATGGACGCAACAACTCACGACACACCCATTCGGTTTTATGTCAAATAACCACCATTATAATAATATAATACAAAGCCCCATTACAATCACCATCCAGCTGTGTCTATTTCCAGGGAAATACTACTCAGTAGTGCAAGTGGTTTACATCTCTTAATATCTTCTGCACTGTTTGCAATATAGACAACAAACGTTAGATTTTTTTTATTTTAAATCGTCCCCATATAATTAATGTCTCTTATCAGATGAGCACACGGCCGTGCACCTGTAGCATCTTGTCAACTTTCTCTGATAGGACCATCGCTTGCGTCACGTCCACACTGACCCTATTGGTGAAACAATAGGCCCGCGGGAACTCTGACCAGTGTATGCACAGACCTAGTGTCTAAATGAAGTGGGGTGGGTCGGGTACCCATGGAATGAATATTTTTAGAAGTTTGGATTTATGTAGTGGTTGACCAGAGAACGAGTTAATAGAGTGTCAGATTTGAAAAACAGGTTGTGTCTCGGATTCACACTTGAATATACTAATCACTGAGAAGTTTAGGCTGAGACTGAAAACAAAAGTGTCAAGATCCATATGACTCACACACGAAATGCATCGCCATGTCTGTTTGTGTCAGTGTGTGTGCGCGTGCGTGCGTGTGTGAGAGAGACTGTTCTGGTCACCCGAAAGTCAATGGCCGACAGCATTTAGGTAATTGGATTGATTGGGAGCTGTGTGTGTGTGACTCAGTGTGTTTGTATCAGTGCGTGTTTTTTTTTAGTACTGTCTAGAAAATTGTTAAATGCATTGTAATGCAGGATTTTGTAGCACCAGCGCATTAAACCACATCATTGAGCTTTTATGAACAATCTTCTTATGTCACTTCACAGATGAAATATTTGAACCATTACATTTCTGTTCACTGAACGCTTTTCTTTTCTATATAATAATGCAACTCTTCAACATATAAATATCTGTCAATTGTTAATGTTTACTTGTGTGAAACTGCTCAATCCAAAAAAAAAAAAGTGTGCTGTCAGAATTCTACCAGGCGTGTGTAACTCATCCCTCCCTAACCCTGCTGCTTCCATATGAAATACAAATTAATGAAATAATTAGTCGGTCGCTTCTGAACAGTTGCACTGCTTGTTGTATTATAACGCAAGCTGACCGACACAGGCACGGAAGGGAGAGAACAAATTAAAACCCGTATGTTGGCAACAGTTGTTTGTTTCAAAGTTATTCTTGATGTTAATTATGAGAACATATTGTGCTAGTGCATCTTAATATTTATAAACCTAAAATAGCACATAGTGTGCTAGTGCACCATTACATTTATAAACCAGTGCACCTGAATCTTATTTAAATGTTAAGCTGTTTGGAATATGTACTAACCACTTGTACTTTTTTTTTTATTACTCTGAGTATTATTTTCCTTAGTCATGTAAGATTAAAAACATCCTAATCATTTGGATTCCCTGGAGAAAAAAAAAGGGATCCATGAATATAAAAAAAAATCTTCTAATATTTCCTGTTTCAAATATTAGCATGCAGATTTAGGACAGTGTTAACTTTCATAAATTGCTGTTAAACATAACTAACATTGTAGAATAGAGGAACTAAGTGTGTGACATTCTATAATTGTCTTTCATTGCTACTTTTATCGTTTTTATAATTTTTTAAAAAAATTTTTGGCATTTGTAATTGTTTAATTAATTTTTCCTTTTTTTTATTATTTCAGTTGGATACCAGTAATATCAAATTTGTGAGTATAATATATTTTATTACACACCTTCATATCTTTTAGTTTTCTAGATAATATAACACTAGTATTATTTTCTTATTATAAGAAACAAATTAACTATGATTCACCCACAGAAATGGCCAGATGGCATTTAATGAGTTATGTACAGATCCCATTCCTGATTCTGACCTGGCTTATTAAAATGTACAGATCCCATTCCTGATTCTGACCTGGCTTATTAAAATGTACAGATCCCATTCCTGATTCTGACCTGGCTTATTAAAATGTACAGATCCCATTCCTGATTCTGACCTGGCTTATTAAAATGTACAGATCCCATTCCTGATTCTGACCTGGCTTATTAAAATGTACAGATCCCATTCCTGATTCTGACCTGGCTTATTAAAATGTACAGATCCCATTCCTGATTCTGACCTGGCTTATTGAGTGAGCCAGTTTGTTCTGGGGGGGGGGGAAATAATCAAAGTTTTGCTAATCACAAATATCTTCACAAGACCGTGTTTAAAAAATCTACGTCATTTAATACAACCAAAGAATTTGAAGAATTTACGAAAGAGGGGTGCCGGTGGACAACGCTGACTTTTGGGTACAGTCGCGAAAAAAGGCTGAGGACCACTGCTCTACTGAGTTTGTTCATTATAATTTGTATATTTAAAAAAGAATAAATTTTTCTCATACTTGTATTGCTTCTAGAGCCATTAGGAAAATATTTTCAGCAATTAGAAAGTCTTTAACTTCTGCTACTACATTAAGTGCCAAAAAAATTGGTATCATTTTCAAGAGATGTGCTGTTAGAAAGAAAAGAGAAGGTCCTAGCGATTTTGATTGATGATCTAATTGAAAGAAAAATCGCTGTAACTGGTTTTTTTAAAATTCAGAACTACTGATTAATCATCATTAACGCAATTAAAAAAATTAACGCAAAAAACATTTTTTTACGCAAAAACTAAATGCGTTAATTTTTACCTAAAGGCTGTTGCGAAAAAGAAAAGTCAAGAAGAAACTGTCAGTAAATAACCCAATTCTATTAACACAAATTGGCCAGAAAAGATTTAAAACAAAAAAAAAAGAAAGAAAAGAATAAGCAAATGCAGGAACTGTCATGTTTGCTACTTGAAGCAGCTGTATGTCCTTGAAACAATAGGATTGTTATTTCTGCCTCCAAATTATACAATCTGCAGATGCTGGCCAAATCTGATTGACATGTGTCATGATTTTGAAATGACTTATGGAATGGAACTTTTTTGGCACAGAGTGTGTGTGTGTGGGGGGGGGGGTTAAGTTATAATTTACTTAATCTTTGTGGGGAGAGAGTTTGGGAAGTGTGTGAGAAATGTGACCTTGGTGTTGGTAGGGGGTAAAGGTCAAGAAAAAATGCGTTAATAATATGTGAATTGCCACTTTCTGGGTATACTATTATTTTTGAGAAGGAAATAGCATCAATTGACTGAACTATGAATAAACTGATCTCAATTAATAATTTAATATGCACACATGCTGAGGCTTAATGCAGTTGTAACAGTTTTAGAAAACTTAGACATTTTTGAAAACTGACTCATTATGCCATTTTACAGATCAGGGGTCGCACTATGGTTTTTTTTTTATCAAAGTAAAAATACTGTAAAAAGCAGCACAACAGTCAATTCAACATTTAATGAAGAAATGTAATAAATAAAAGAAAATTGCTCTTTGGGAGCTGCACGAAACTCACTGTAATGCTGCATGGGGCTTGAAGAGTCACATTTTTGCACATCACAAGAACACAGACACATATGTATGACTGTGGAGGTGTGGTGATTTAACACCCTGAATATATAAATAGCAGTTTCTTGCTCTTGTCCCAAAGAAAATTATAAAGCTACTGACTTTTTTTACTTTTTTAAAATTGTTATTAATGTTGGTATTTGTTCCCTTCTTAGCCCTAATGGGCCATCGGGGCAGATGAAGTGTAGAATTCATCTGTTTCTTGGCTTATGAAGGGATTGTGTGGTTAGCACAATGCCCAGTTGCCTTTACTTCCCCAACTTAAAGTCAGGTACCCATTTAAAGCTGGGTGGACTTGTGGGACGACTTTGCACCAAATTTCACCTGGGAAAATTCCATGGGCCTCACCACCGGGGATCGAACAGTCGAGTATCTACACCACTCGGCCATCCGTCCCACAATGTTGGTATTTACTGTAGCTTATTTTCCACCTTTAAACATGGAAATGTAAAGAAAGAATTGAAAAACTAATATTTCTTTTAGTAAACCTGAAGTGTATAAATGTTATCATTCGGCTGGTCAACATATATCAATGGTTCTCAAAAAAATTTTCTAACCCGCCTTAAAGAAAAAAAAAGAAACGTTGAAATTAATTATGTATATACACTTAAATAATTACTACATTATTTGGTGACTTAATTTAGAAATCAGCTCATCACCCGCTTGTGTATCACATCCAACACTTTGAGAAACACCGAACTATATAATTCTTTTCAATTGTAAAAATACTTAAGATGAGCAAGTGTCTGTAGGTAGACATTGAATTGTGCTATTTCCATACAAGTAAATTAATTTATATTCCTTTGGTTAGTTTTTTTTTAGTTAATTTTTATTGCAGGAAAAAATTTCAAAACTGCTGTTCTTGTGTTTTTTGCTGTGTACATTAATAGCTTTTATTTTGAGTTAAACTTCTCCTGATATGCTCCCTTACTTAGGACTTTGAGCCAGGAAGTGGAGCAGGCCTTACTGACACTGATGATGAGGACCTTGTTGGATCTGGTTCTGGCTTGTCTGGCAGCGGAGATGGTGTCATATTTGGTAAAAGAATTATTTAAATTTTTTCTGAGTTTTATAACAAAAATCTACCTCACTTGTGTGAAAAAAACCAAAAACTGATGGTATCATAAAATTTATATGGGCTCATTGTTTAATCTTGAGGGGGGGGGGTCAGAAAAAAAAAAGTCATCAGAAACCACCTTCAAAGAGTATACCCCAACCTAGATGTGTTTTTAATTTGTTTTCTAACCCCTTTTTTTAAAAGATAATTTGTTTCATTATTCTATAGTTTTTATATTTAAAGGCAGCTAATTTACTATTGACATTTTCAGACTATTGTAGCCAATTTATTTCCCTAGACACCTGAAGTAACCTTTTGAGTTATGCAAGTGTTTTAAATTGTTTTGTTTTATCTAATATAAAAATTGTCACCAATAGTATGAATAAATTATATCAATAGACACAGACCAGAAGCCAACACCTACAACTGCCAGCACCACAACAGTCAACATAACGACCACCAGCAGACCGAAGTCAATCTGCGAGAAAGCCTACCAGACCAATAAATTGGGCATTCTCCACTACATGCCCAAGTGCTTACCCAATGGTGACTATGCCGCCTTACAATGCTATGGACAGCAGGGTTCCTCTAACTGCTTCTGTAGTGACCACAGTGGAAAAGAAATACCAGGGACATTAATGGAGCCTCCAAATTATCCTGAGTGTGACAATGGTAAGATATTCTGTCTTTATTGGTAAGATATTCTGTCTTTATTGGTAAGATATTCTGTCTTTATTGGTAAGATATTCTGTCTTTATTGGGTAAGATATTCTGTCTTTATTGGTAAGATATTCTGTCTTTATTGGTAAGATATTCTGTCTTTATTGGTAAGATATTCTGT
This sequence comes from Bulinus truncatus, assembly GCA_021962125.1. Lineage (NCBI taxonomy): Eukaryota > Metazoa > Mollusca > Gastropoda > Planorbidae > Bulinus > Bulinus truncatus. The sequence goes on from JAGDYQ010000332.1 coordinate 280,212, forward strand.
CTTTATTGGTAAGATATTCTGTCTTTATTGGTAAGATATCCTGTCTTTATTGGTAAGATATCCTGTCTTTATTGGTAAGATATCCTGTCTTTATTGGTAAGATATCCTGTCTTTATTGGTAAGATATCCTGTCTTTATTGGTAAGATATCCTGTCTTTATTGGTAAGATATCCTGTCTTTATTGGTAAGATATCCTGTCTTTATTGGTAAGATATCCTGTCTTTATTGGTAAGATATCCTGTCTTTATTGGTAAGATATTCTGTCTTTATTGGTAAGATATCCTGTCTTTATTGGTAAGATATTCTGTCTTTATTGGTAAGATATTCTGTCTTTATTGGTAAGATATTCTGTCTTTATTGGTAAGATATCCTGTCTTTATTGGTAAGATATTCTGTCTTTATTTACAATGAAAGAACATATTAAAGGGTTTCATGAGTCTTGATTTATCTCTTTTGAGATGTAGATCATGCCAGTACACAGTTGACATTTTCTTGTCACTTTATTATACATTTACTAATATGTCATTCAGCATTATTATATCTTTATGGAACTTTAAAAAAAGTCAAATCTACATTTTTTTTTGGCTTTTTCTTGCGTATAATTTTAACAAAATTAAATGCACATGTGCCTAATGTTTCCTTTCTGCTTTGAAGTTGTTTTCCTACAATTCATACTGGTAATAAATTAATTATGTAAGTAAAATGCACCCCCCCCCCCACCCTTTTTTTTTACTTACAGGGCCAGTAATTAATTAATTTTTTTTACAACAAGCTGGTTTAGAACAGAAGTATTCTAATTTTTTAAAAAAAAATTTCACTTTAAAAGTTTTCTTAAAAAGATTGAAAACTTGGGTATCCCCAAGACATTTTTTTAAATGTACACACTTTATAAGAAAGCTAAATCCAATGCAAGTAGTGATTATATAATAATGTTAATAAAATGTTACATTTTTTTTTCCTTCATAGAAAAATAAGACTTTTCTTTTAAAAAACAATTAGTTGTTTCCTTCACCAGTCAAGAGCCAGTGTCCACTCATGCACATAAATGTAAAGGGGGGGGGGGGCTAAAATATTTAAATCTTTCTTGAAATTTTAAAAGTTTATGCTTTCCTATGCTACCAGGCACAGCTAACAATTTTCTATGGAGTATTAATGATGAATTCTAGAAGAAATGTTGACATTAGTGCAATTTAGAGGCCCAACCAAACCAAGAAATTTCCTTGACTAATTTAAGAATTATGAGATGAAAATAGTGTTGCTGGTCATAATTGATATTTGATGAAAAAATGAACAAGCATATTGTCATCAAGGCTGCACATTTCATAAGGATTGAGATTCAATAATCTCAACGAATTCATTAAATCCCTGGATGCTGACAATGGGGACATGATTCATTTTTTGAAGTAAAAGTTCTGACGAAATGTTGAACATAATTTGAGATTTTTGGAATGAAATCAATTTATTTCTAGAATCAACAGAAATTTTCTTACAGAACAAAAGATTTAAAATAACTCACATGTTAGATATTCAGTTTGCAGATATGGCATTTCATTTCAATTTCTTAAATAGGCACCCTCAAAAACCAGGTGAATAATAGTTAATACAGTGTTCAACTGCAAGAGTTTTTAGATGAATTGTAAATTTTGGTAAGCTGGAGTTGAAGCAAACAATTGTGTACTGTGATGTCTACATTTGAAAACACTTTCCAAGATTCGGCACAAGAACAACCTGGGGAAATACTTAATACCCCATTATCATTGAACAAAAGCATATTATTATTTGCTAAACCTTAAATGGTTTTAATATAATATTACACAAAGTTTTATCTTGTCTGTTCACTTTATTTTTTTGGAGAAAGAAAACATTTGTGAGGGGTTATTTTTAATGATAGGTTTAACAGTAAACGAATCAAAGACTCAATATTACAAAGAAATGAAAAAGAAGGAAAAGAAAATTCATTCAAAATCGGTGATAGAGCATTTGAAAGAGTAGAAAACTTTAAATACCTGGGAGAAAAATGATATAATGATAGAGATCCTAAACAGAATAGAAGTAGGGAACAGAATATATCACACACTGCATAAAATACTGAAAAAGAGACAGATCTCCAGAAAACTTAAAAAAACCATATACAAGACAATGATCCAACCAGCAGTAACATATGGTAGCAAAACATGGACCATCAGCAAACAAGCAGAAAATATGCTAAACACTTGGGAAAGGAAAATATTTAGGAAAATATATGGACCAGTAAAGGACAATAATGATTATCAATTTTATATATGCTCTATAGTATCAACTTAAAATCAGCCTGTTCTCTGGAAATATCACTTACAACAATGTATTAAATATATTTAACATATTTATAATTTCACAATAGTTAAAAAATAAATTATTAAAAAGTCTACTGTATCGCTATCACTTGATCATATTTTAATTTTCCCTCTTTGCCTTCGTCACCTTTTTTGTCAAGTATAAAATCACTCCTGAGTTATCATAACAATTTCACATTTATCTTTATAGGTGAAAATTTGAACCCTTGTGTATTTCAAGTGGTGAAGTTTTTCAGATTAAAGTTAATGGGCACCTTCTATCCAAAGTGCACAAGAGAGGGCCAGTTTGAGAAAATTCAGTGCCATGAAAATCTCTGCTATTGTGTAAATCCTGAATCCGGAGAGAAAATTCTTGGGACAGAGGCCCATTTCCCAGTAGACCATAAACATTGTGAAGGTAAAATATTTTTAATAGCACTAAATAAGATTGAAGTCCTAAAAGATGTTTTGTATATTGCTAATATATTATACTATATGAGGTTTTTAGTAATTGGGTGCTAAAATTAAAAGACTGTCTGTCCGCTATTTACCTGCGCAGGAGTTATATTCAGAAGTGGACAGCCGTTGCACATGGACACACTCTTCAAGATAGAAATATTTAATCCTAATATAGATAACATGTGTAATAAACCTCATAAGATAGATGATTCTTTGTAGGAATACACTTTTCCTAACTACATTTGTAGACATGTGCCTATGTCGCTCTTTCCCATGGTTCATCCTTCATCACAGCTAATGTTTCATTGTAGATTCTTTTGTAGTGTCATTGAATGAATACAAATCTGGGTAAATTATTGACAAATTTTAATGCCCCATAGAGCATATAATGGAATCCCTTTTGATTTTAAATGTATGCCATTTAAATTAAAAAAATTCACCTTTGCCACTGACATTACTTTGATTGATTTATTAACTGATATTACTTCAAAGTCATAGTTTTGAAAGGTTTTTCAGTCGTAATTGTATTATGGTTATATTATTATCTGCATGAGATTTTTATCGTTAACTCATTTCATATTTTTGTGCTTTTCATTGTATAATATGAAAAGTGGATGTATTTCATGTATTTTGTTGGGACATACTTTATCATGCTGGCTTGTAATTTTGCCATCATTCATTTATTCTTAACTGAAAAACAAGATTACAAATTTGTACTTGCTCAAATTGCACAAATAATATTTTTCTGTAATGACATGTCATTCAACATAATTGTTACAGTGGATACTGGCATGGGAACATCACAGAAAACCAGTACTTCCCCTGAACCAGAAGTCGAAATTCCTGAGGTTGGTTTCTCAAGCAATTGAGTATACATTAAAATATATATATATATATATTTAATTATGTATGACCGTTATTTGTAATAATTTTTTGTTGGTAAAGCCATGAAATTGAGTTTCTTTACAAGAAAAATAATTAGTGTCATAAATATGATCTACTAGAATCAGTTTATTATTGAATAAATAATTTTCATCCATTTTTATGTGGCTACTCATTACTGAAAGTTGACTCAAATAATTGAATTTAAACATATGAAATGTTGGGAAAAAGAGTCTTAATTCATCTATTAGACACCCGGAGTGGGGGGGGGGGGGGGAGTTTGACTTAGAACTTGTTAAATTGAAAGACAAACTTTCTACAGCTGTCTCTTCCTTGTCATATAGTCATTGTATAATTTCTTTTTCCTATGGCATAAAACATTACTATCATTGTAACTTAGTAACTAATTTAAATCTTTAGCTTAGATATAATTAAATACATGAAGTACTGTTTTTAATGTAATAATATTTTTTTTTACTCATTTATTAATCATTTTTAGGGCAAAACAGTAGAAATTAAAAAACATCTTGTTTAGTAATTTTTTAATTTTTCTTTGTTTATCTTTTTTAATCTTTATTATTATCATGATCATAATAATAACAATTAAATGTTTTTTGTTTTAGTTTATAATGAGAAATGTGTCATTTTTTTCTGCAATTTCTAGACAAATTTAGACCCGGATAATGAGGATTCATCCCCTACTGATAATGATGATGAAGGTGATACCATCGGTAAATATTTGTTTCACGCTTTAGTATATATTTTTCTTAGACTTGGGATTAATTACAAAAGGCCAAAGCCAAAAATTCTAGGACCCCTGATAAACTTTGACTACTGGTGTCTTCTAGCTCCCCAATGTGGGTTTGGAGACGATCAGATCCTATCCGAGGGATGCTATATTGGCCTATACTGATGCTTCTGTGACACGTAAGGGCAGCCGAACAAGCTCCTCAATGGGGTTCACATTTGTCCAAGATCTCGCTGGGCCATGTGGTTCACTCAGCCATCGTAGAGGCAGTGTCACACATTGGGGGTGTCTTCAAGACAGTACTTTGCCTGCTAAGAGCATTTTATCCAGTCTGATGTGCTCTCTGTTCCCCAAGCAGTAACAGGGACAGGTGAGTGGCTCGAGCGGTTGAAAGCAATGGAGGAGGCAATCCAAGATCGTATGTCCCGGCATTGTGTATTAGTCACTCTTCAGTGGATGCCCGGGAATGACAGGGCTGTCTTCCTTGGAAAGTCGATACATGCCCAAGCGCAGCCCGTGGTTGCAGAAAAGAGCTCACTTGAGGCAGCGTGCGCCAAGATCAGGCTCTTTGAGCGAACTCGATGGTTCTCGAGTTGGAACAATGGGGTGACAGGCAGCAATGTCCGCAGTCAGATGGAGCGGCCGTCCTAAACTGACCAGTGGTGGGGGCTCAGGAGGATCGAGCAGGTACTAATTGCTCAGTTTCGTACTGGGCACTGTCCTATTGGTGTGTACTTTGGGAGGTTGAGGCCCAATATTGATTCCCTTTGCCGACACTGCAGAGAAGTTGAGGAAACCGTGGATCAAGTGCTTTTTGAGTGCCCCGGACTGGCGGACCACAGGGTGGACCAGTCTGCTAGCTTGCTGGCCATTGGCCTTAATGGCAGTTCCTAGATGTTGAGGGACACAGCGAGTTTGATCTTATGGGCTCTAAGAGACTAAGTTTCAGCCGCAGTTATCACTGAGAGAGTTCCCCTTCTAAAAGTTTTGCATCAATATTTAAGTATATATAATTTGAAATTTCCTTCCTTTGTGTTGGCCCTGGACAGCAGCATCTAACATTTTAGAATCCTGATTGAGGACAGTAAATTGGCTTGAAGTTCACATATTGAATTACAATATGGTGGATAGTGTAGGATTCTTTGTGAATTCTGGACATTACTTCAAAACCTACATCAAGAGAAACTTTTATATTATTGTTGTCATCTTGCCAAACTGATGTTTGACTTAAATTCTTCCTAGCTATCTGATTTGTTGGGCGGAAAATCAGCCTAGTTGTCTGATTTGCTGGGCTGAAATTCTTCCTAGCTGTCTTGATTTGCTGGGTAACAAAAAAGCAGCAATAATAATAATAACAATTATTATAGCTAATAAATGACCCAAAGAATGTTTTGTATTTATGACACTTTTATGACTCAGAAGCACGCATCTTTCAGAACATACAAGATAAAAATGCTGTGTGTGTTCTTTGTTAAGGATGGGACAGGAACAGTAGTGTAGAGTAGGGTAAGCAAGTGCAAGGGCGAGGTGTGGCAATATATGACAGGAATATATGACAGGAATGGAGGGCAGAGGGGTTGACACATGTCATGAGTTTGGCACCTACACTCAGGGAAAAACACATTGGGCATCGTTGTTGATAAAAAAACAACAACCTGGCATCACTTGACTTGATTGATACATGTCAACAACCTGGCATCACTTGACTTGATACATGTCAACAACCTGACATCACTTGACTTGATTGATACATGTCAACAACCTGGCATCACTTGACTTGATTGATACATGTCAACAACCTGGCATCACTTGATTGATACATGTCAACAACCTGGCATCACTTGATTGATACATGTCGATAATTAAACTGACTTGTTTATTGTGCCAATATTTTGATAGAATATAATGATAAACTTGTTTGAATACAAATAAATGAAATATTTTGTGTCAATAAAATATGCTTTAATTTGCTACAATTGTGATCAATTTATTTCATCGAATAGCTGATATATATTTTTAATTAATTCATATTATGCATCTTGAAAAGATCATTTATATTATGCATCATTCATATCATCATTTACATGTGTTCTGTCATCTTTTAATCACTAGAATGAGGTGTTTTACAATTAATCATTAGGTATATTGCTTTTCAAGAAAATTTGACTGCTGTGATGTTAAAAAATATTGAAAAATATATTACTTAACACTCCACTGTTATATTAGATTAAATTTTGTATGTTGAACTCTGAAATGTTTGCAATGATATATGTTTAAAAACCCAAGGAATGTCTTGTTTTATTTTAATAAGTCTGGTGCTGCTTTGATTTTTTTCCCTACATTTTTGTACAATTAAAAAAAAAAGACCCATATGTTTATTATTTATTTCCTAGCCCTACCCTGCTGCATAGAGATAGACCATAGTTCAACTTTGAGGCTTATTTTTTTGTTATGAAGGAAGTTGAAAAACTTTTTCCTATTCATTGTTATCGGCAGGCCGCATATATATTTTATCTGCTTCAATTACAATTTACTACGTATAAAAATATGAATGAATGATAATAACCATATATTGTCATTTTAGTTCACATTCACACTCTATTATACATGCACTTTACATTTTAAAATACAAACTAAATCAGTTGTAAATCCAACACAAGAGATTACCACAAAAAGTCTTTGCTTGCTTCTCAAAGCTGGTGCATCAAATTGTTACTTATCTTTTCAACAGTTCTCCTTGTTAAAAAAATTTCAAATTTTGTTTTCTGTTCTAGATATAAAATGCTTGCTGCATCTGACAAGCATCCCTTGATGAACTCACCATCAGAAAAAGGCTTGATCTGTTTTACAATCTTATGGGACAGCACCAAACTGGCTTTGGTTGTAGCATCTTTAAATTATCAACCAACTCCTGGCATTTCTTTTTTCTTTCTTCGTTAAATTGTGCCTGAAATCCATCTGTTTGGTTTGGTGGTGTCTTTTTAAATTGTACTCCTTAAAGAGGCTCACACACTCATGGCACAGCAAGCAGACATCTTCGCTCCCAACTCTGGTGAAGCAGTATTTAGCAGTCCATTCGTCATTAAAAACATGACATTCTTCCTCAATCTTTCTTTTTCTGGCAGCACTCATTGTTAAATCGTCTATTTGCTATTTAATTACAAATTTTACAAAACCTTTCAAAATGTAAATTGGAAACAAAAACCTCTTGCGGTTTTTGAAAAGCAGATTCGAATAGGGATGTTAACAATTAATGGCTAGTAATAACTAATATTCTGAAGCCATTAAACCGATTTAATATCCCTAGATTCAAATGTAATAGTCGGAATAAAATATTAAAAATATAGCGAAAACTCTAAATAAAGAAAATTACCATTGGGATCGCAACATGTTCCTACATACGGGCCACATAATATACTCCTACGGGCTGTAGTTTGCCCACCCCTGAGCTAATGGATTATTTATTTTTTTTAAAAGTTAAAAAAAAAAAAAGGATTCAGGAGTAGAATTTGAATCCACACAGCCAGCATGTTGATCAAAGCACATAACTATACAGCCACCAAATCACACTCATAAATTAAATAAAGATAGCTCAATTATTTTTCACTTACAGTTAGTGTAGTCTTAGTAACATAGTCTTATTTTGTAATTTAAAAATAAATCAAAGCACTGTTTAAAAATAAAATATTACGATTGCTGAGAACTTTATTTCTTTTTCTATTTTTTGATTGACTCTTAAATTGAATTGTATTAAAAAAATTTGTTATGATGATAGCAGCTATTATTATCGTCAGAGAAGTTAGTATTATTATTACTGTTTTTGTTGTACGATTTTAAAATGAGATCTGTTTACCAGCAATACGTAACTGAACGAAGTACAC
>JAGDYQ010000332.1:288993-609946 GCA_021962125.1 Bulinus truncatus
TCAGCCGCGCCGTAGAACTGATGATGGCTGGCTTAGAATTGTTATGGCTGGCTAGCCGGCTTAAGCCGTGGCTTAGGAAAATGCCTAGCAGCCCTGTTGAAAGCCGGATCCCAACGATCACACTAGGTATCACCGATATTTTTTTAATAAGGGAGGTAACTGTCAAAATATTTATGTACTATACTTTTACTAGTCATACAAACAACAATTTTAAAATAAATAAATAATACTTTATAATTTATTGTATATGATAAATTAATATAAAGATTTATGTTAAAAATAATAAAAATAATAAAAATTTTAATTAAATTAAGAACCAATTAAAAAAAAAATGTAAAAATACAAAAAACCAGTTAGATTTCAAGTGTTATTATATTACTCGCAAACAAAAATCTTTTCACGTTTGCCTAGAGCGCATAACAAAAGCCTTATGTTGGATGCGGTTATCGTAATCGCTTCAAAATGACACAAATTAGTAGGTTTGCCTTAAATCTTGAGTGGATTTGTAAAGCTTACCCTTGTGTGATTGATCTATTGGAGTTATTGTTTCCATTAGTTAATTGTTTATCATTTGGATACTCGAGGTCTCATTGATTCAAATACATCAAGACTAATTGATTTAGTTCAGGGGTGGGCAAACTACGGTACTCAAAGTATATTATGCGGCCGGAACGCGTGTACATGTTGCGGTCCTATGTTAATCCTCTTTGTTAAGATTTTTCGCGATATTTTTTTTTATTTGATTCGAATCTAGGGACATTAAATCAGTTTTATGGGTAAAGAATATTAGTCAGAGTTGCTTGACCTATAAGCAGATTTTGACCTGAAGGGGAAGTTCAAGTCAGTTTTGGGGTTTTCAGGATGTTTGCCAGCAGCGGCATTCCCACACCTAAAAACTTTGCTGCAGGGTTTTGTCACTATTTGGGTCCATGTAGGCTACATTTGTGAACAAGCGTTTTCTTGTCTGAAAATAAACACTTCTAAGAAAAGATCGATGTTGACTGACTGCAATTTAAGTTCGGTCATGCAAATCACAAGTAAACTAGTTCCCAAGTTCAAGAAAATTATCCAAAATTGTGAACAGTTACATACTTCTCATTCATTATAATTGTACTTTGTGGTCAGCTTGTATGTAAATTAAGTTCCTTCGTCTTCATAATTATTATGACAGGTAACAATAAACTTCTGTTGAAATAATTATAAATAGTTAAGTCTTATTACCAAATTAGCAACTGATTTAGTTCTTTTTTTAAAAATGTAATGTGCATGTGTAATAAATAGAGGGTGATTGTCAAATAAAATGACAAATACATGGTGTACAAGGACGGGCTGAAAAGCTCCCATATCTTCACACAGCTTTGCAAATTAACTTACTTTTAATGGACTGTTTTTTTCTATAGTTTACAACTTTCATTACTTTTGTAAAATCGTAGTTAAGTTTCTAACTCATATTTTTTTACGAGAGCTGCTCTGTGGTTTTTTTTTTAATTAGTGCTTGAAGGCCAGTTTTGTGTCCTGACATTGGCATGTATCTGTCGTATCGATGGGCGTTTGAAGTTTTGCAGTGCTTACGAAAATTATTTAATAACTATAACTATATAATAACTAAATAATAATAAAAATGATTGCTAAAAAAACTAATCAAAACTATAACTAACATGATTTTAATAACTAGTATATAACTGATGTGCAGGCTGAGATAATATAAAATTAAGTGGTGTTGGTAAACTATTCTCAACGATGTGTAGCAGTGGTGTTGTGAAACTGTTGTACAACAGTACAACGTATTACGCAACGCAAAATTTTAGCGGTAATTCTGAATCTCCCACGGCTTAGGAAAGTTTTTGGCAGCTTGGCTTAACATTTTTTGTGGCGGCTTACAGCTTACAGGCTTCGCGGCGGTTTACGGCGGCTTAAGACGGCGGCTGAGAGGTCTAATTCAGTGGGAGCCCGTTGGCAGTGAAAGGCACTAAGCGGTTGCCTGGTTGATCTATCAATAATAAAGGCTCCACCAGCTACAATAAATATCTATTTCCTTCTTGCGGTTCGTTGGATGATGGGGGAGGTCTTAACTCGCTCTTTACTAAAAGCCATAGCTGCTGCTAATGCGTCGCCATAGAATTAATTTTGTGTAATGTGTGTATTTCAGTCTATAACACAAACTCCTACTACAGATGTATCACAAACTCCTACTACAGATGTTACACAGATGGTAAGATATTTGGGGAACTACTGCATGAGATTTGACAAGAAGGGGCCCGAGGCAGTCCAATAATTTGGCTATCCATGAGAACTGCACTGTAAAGTAGGTCAAAACATTTGCAATCTAAATATAGTGCATAAGATAAACATTCCAGTCTTAATTTCTTTTAATTCACTAAAGTTCAATTTTTCAAAGAGAAATATCTACTCCAGCTGCTATTATATCTACTCGAGCTGCTATTAATGTTGACGTAGATAACCAAACAATTTATTCAGTTACAGGGTACTAAGAAAAATTAAAATAAGTGTCTATGACACAGTGCTATACTTAGGTCGGTTGTAACCCGGGCGAGGAAGAAAATAGTTAAATCCTTAAAAAAGGAGAGATATCAATAAAGGTAACAAAAAATAAGATGGGTTCTGCCGTTTCCATTGAAAGTTTCCCGCCGCCAAAACTGCATCTTAATCAAAAAAAGGGGTCATAATCTATGTATATGCATTTATTGTTGGGCTTTAAAATTAGTTCTTACCTCCCTTGGAAAGAATGGCGCAGGTAAGGAGTAAGCGCAACCTGAACCAAAATTGGCCACGGCCAACATTAAAAGGGTGTACTTGCTCCTGTGTGACATTTCTGAAAGTGTTAAACTTCCCTTGGTTCGATTCTTCGTTTCCTTCCGACATACTACTCTCCCCTTGCAGAACGGTTACTCGTGAGTTTGTCACAGTTTTATTCGAATAGTTGCTTTTACTTTCATTGGATAATATAGTTTTTCCATGAGTGTCGTCGAAGTCTATTTGAATGTCAGTGACGCCAGGATGAGATTTGTTGCCAACTCCACTTCGATTACTGACTGATTTTATATCAGTAATGTAAGAACCGGATTTTGTGAAGACGAAAGATGAGGATGACATAAAGGGGTGTGCGCTGGCATTCATTCTTATCTGCTCCAACTGGCTGCCTTCAGTCTTTCGGAGTTGAAACTATTTATGAATTCTTGATTTTGTTATCTAAAATATGCTAAAAAGTTCAGCTATAGTGTAGACTACTCACATAGCCTGAAGAACAAGATGTTATATTGTAACACATAGTCTGAAGAACAAGATGTTATATTGTAACACATAGTCTGAAGAACAAGATGTTATATTGTAACACTTTGCCTGAAGAACAAGATGTTATACTGTAACACATAGCCTGAAGAACAAGATGTTATACTGTAATACATAGCCTGAAGAACAAGATGTTATATTGTAACACATAGCCTGAAGAACAAGATGTTATATTGTAACTATTAATATTTGTTGTTTATGTTGCCTAAATCATTTAATTACTGAAATCAATTTTTTCTCGAAAATATTAAAAATAAACGCACACGAAACAAACATCTGGAAAATCTTTTTTTTCTTTGTTGGCTTAAAACGCCCTTGGAAATCATGAAAGCAACAAGTAACGTGGAAAATAGCAGAGGCAGATTTAAGGAAAGGCGCAAAGGGCACTCCCCAGACTTTTTAGGGCCAGCTACAAAAACCCAATTTTAAGCCTTTTTATGTCTATTTTTTTAACGGACCCTAAATTTTCTTCTGCGTCCGGGATTACAAATGACCCTTCTATGGTTAATGAATCTGCTATTCCAGGCCTCTCGATAGCAACGTTGTGGTGAGACTTACAGACAACACAACCAACACTTTTTCTCTCGCCCCCCCCCCCCATATGACACTCTACTGCTAATTTCGCCTATGTGTACCGCCAATGGGGCTATCAATGCCTAGTATATATTCTGTAAAATATTTAGAGTTCTTGTAAAGCTATATTCTTGGCATATCTAGAAAGTTATTATTAATAAAAGATTTCAATAAATACACACACTTGAGCTAATTGGTAATCAAAAAACAACAACAGGAATAAGTGAATCAGAAGAATGTAACCTATTGTAGCTAGATTACATAAATACAAATGTATTGCATGAACTATTAACAATTATAAGTTGCGAAAAAGGTGAATGTGAAACTGAAATACTTACACACAGACCGCTCAAAATTTGCATAACTTTTTATCAGCGGCATGTTTGCGTGGCGCAATTACAAAAATTTTTGTCTCGTGTGATACTATCTTAATAGGGAGCCGGAGCCGGAGCCGTCAAATTTGTGGGAGCCGGAGCCGGAAAAAAATTTGGCGGCTCCGCAAGCCTGGACACAGGTACATATATATAACCTCCACTCACAATAGTTTACAGTAAGATGTCAAACTTTTATATAAACACGCACTGAAACACACATGAATACAACACAACTCAGACATACAACACAGACACACAACCATGGGCGTATTCAAGGGGGGGTGCATTTGTCCCCCCCCCATATTTTGGAAAAATGTCATAAAGTTGTTACAATAAAACTGAACTAAATTTCCTGAAAGTTCATTACATAGAAGACACTGTTCATATAGTAAACATAAAAAATCTTCTAGTATAACTGATTAAATTATTGTCATTTTTAAAAGAATTTTCTTTAAATTTTTCCTTGTTTTGAGATATTCTTTTTCTGTGGATACTCATCATACAAAGACCAGATAAACGATCATCACCAGTTGTTGAGCGTAGTCACATTTTTACTCGTCTAAATGATCTCTCGCATGTTGTTACTGGAAGAGCCAATGCAGTCGACAAAGCCATTTTAATCATGGGAAAAAATTGGTTTCATCTAAAAATTCACATAGAGTCATTGTTTCTTTTTTTTTTTTGCCCTTTACTAGTTTCACTCTTCTCAATCAAATTGTCAAATGCGTAATATTCAGCAATAGCCCCGGCTTGATCCTTAATTGCGAGTCATTCTAGTTCTGTCATCAAAAAAGGATGCAAAACTAAAAGGGAAAATGCTGGTTTATTTTCTACACAAAAACAAGTTTCCAGTTGATAAAATAGAATCAAGGTAGGGTGTAAAACAGTTATTCTAAAATAATCCTCTTGCAAATCAACTTTTGAATTTTCCCTGTTCATTCGTCTTCCAGCTTTTCGTGCAGGTTTATGTCGACACCAATGTCATCTGCAACACCTTTTGAAACTAAAAATTTCCTTATACCTCTCATCACAATTTTGTCGATCAACAGCCAATGTAGTCAACAATTCTTTAATGTATTTTTGTACTGCCAGTAAATCTAAATGCACTGACTGTAATTTTTGAGTCCCAGCTTCTAGCTTTGATGAATATTTTGTATAATAACTAAACAAACAACAAATGTACCCCAAACCTAACCTCTTAGAGCACAATGTAACCGATGTGCAACTTGCTTGCTTTTCCAGATTATTCTAAATATTCCAGTTGTTTAACAATTTCTGTCACATTTTCAGCAAAAATCGCAACCTTTTATATTTTTGTGTCCATCTAGTTTCACATAGCAAAGGGACATTTGAAATTAGTTTTCTTCGCTGATTAATTTCTCAGAAAAAAACTATAATTGACTTAATTTTTCCTATTGTGTTTCGTACAGCATTCACATGATTTAAATCGTTCACGACAAGATTTAATGTATGTGAACTGCAATGTACAAATGCTGCTTTTGCTTTTTTTTCGAATTATTGCTTGGACTCTTCCTACTTTACCTGCCATTGTAGAACATCCGTCAAATTCTCGACTAACAAGATTTGTCATATCTAATCCAAATTCTAATGAATTTGTAATGATGATGTTCTTTGACAAATCTAACACCAAGTGACATCTGCTCAATGCCTGAAATTATGTTGTCTCGTCGGTAAGTATAGAAAATGCAACTGAATTATTTGAACTATGTCTTCACGCAGGAGAGACCCACAATATTCGATTATAGTGTTTTGTGTAGTTGCCGAGATATACTTAGCAGTACAAGGTTCAATTGACAAATGATTACCAAGAACTTCATCTCCAGATTCAACACGAAACTCTAACAGGTCATAAAAATTACCAGAATTTGATTCTTTTCCACGAAGGGCCAAATCATGCTTGCCGCAAAATAGGATTGTAAAAATGATGGGGCTCTGTTGCGATTTTCTTGAATTTGTCTTCTAAATGATGGTTCAACCGCTCATCTATATAAACTGCTGTGGCTTCCAATAATGCAACAAAATAGCTTGCATCCTTAATGAGAGCCTTTGTGCCATGTGCTTTGCATGTGGCTACGTGCATCTTCGTTGAAATCTTAAATTTGTGTGCATGTTTTGATGACAAATGACCCCTGAACTCCTGAAATTACTTTTTTGCGGAAACAACACGCAATATTTGCAACAGTTACCTTTTAACATCTGCGAGTATACAACCCACGGTGAAAAGTCGAATAACCAGGCATATCTAAAATCTCTGGCTTATACTCCTGACAAATGCGGCTCATACTCCTGACAAATGCGGCTGATATTCCTGCCAAATGTGGCTCATACTGACGCAGATGGCTCTATGTTGAGTTTCTTCTTCCTTTGGCACTCACTATAGCCCATTTAGGGCCCTGGCCTTCCATACTACTCGTCTCCACTTTTCCCGATCCATGGTCTTCTTCCTCCACTCTCTCACTTCTATGGCTTTAATAAGGTCTTTCTCCACCTCCTCTAGCCGTTGAGTTTAGTATTGAATAATTTCATCTTGTCAAACGGACTGGGGGGGGGGAGGGGGGAGAGGGGGGAAAAGAGACTCCAGAAACGGATTAATGGCAGCTATGGCATCGGAAGCAATATAAAATAACGGGCTCCTTTACAATGACATAGAGAAATAAGTTACAAGTTTACATTTGGGTTTTGTGGGGCCCTTTAGAAGTCGGGTCAAGCATTTAAATCCTCATTTGAACGGCTCTGTAAAGTAGTTGTTGATGCAACACATGACGACTATATGAACAATCGGCAGCGGCTCTGTAAAGTAGTTGTTGATGCAACACATGACGACTATATGAACAATCGGCAACGGCTCTGTAAAAGTACGGTAGTAGTTGATGCAACACATGACGACTATATGAACAATCGGCAACGGCTCTGTAAAGTACGGTAGTTGTTGATGCAACACATGGCGACTATATGAACAATCGGCAGCGGCTATCATTGGCCTCATATCCCAACATATTCGTTCACGTGACATCACAGCACACGGACTCAATTCAAGATAATCTAGGCCAGTGTTTCCCAGACTTTCGACATCTGCGTACCACCTTTTTTTATTTCTGTAATACTGAACATCCCTAGTAAAAATAAAATTGCATACATTGTTTTTACGATCATGTTTTCCCCTCATTTCATTGTTTTCGTTTTAACCGGACATGTTTCTCAGCTCGGTGCAGCACGCACCCCACACCTTGGGAAACAATGATCTAGGCACTGCCATCGTCTAAGGGTTTTCGAAAGCAACGATCTAGGGGCACACCCAGAGCCTACCCACCACCAAGAGTATTTTGCTTCCGCCCAGCCACTAGGGGTTGTCGGTTTTTAAAAACCGGCGGCGAAAAACCGGTTTTTTGACGAAAGCCGAAGCATTCGACAACCGGTTTTTTTCGGCTTTAAAAGCCGGTTTTAGCTTAGAATTTAACAAATAGCAAAAAATGTTGTTACATTCCACGATATTACAGAGAAATCTGGGAAAATGTGACTTTCCAATGAACTCCCTTCTCAGTCCGACCTGTGTACATTGGCATTGATAGAAAGTAACTGTTGAGCGATACAAAAGAGAAGGCGTGCCCAAGTGGTACAGGGGTAACTTGAGGATTGGATGGAGGTGAAGGGGACGGTATATACACATTGAGAGATTTATTGCATCCGTTTCCTCGACCTGGAAAGAGGGCTTAATTCAAGTCGTTAACTAATTCCACAAAACAACCGATGTTTTTTTTAGCGCACGAATTTAGTGTTGACTTGCGGGAAGTATACAACTTGAAACGGGGGGTGGGGTGTATATAACCGGTGCCTCCCTAGCTCATTACTAAACAAAAGTCAGAACGGGGCTATTTTTTTTTCAAGTTGACTAAATTATGTTCGCCATCCAACACCTCCACCACCACCACCAACCCGTCTAACCTAAACAAGGCATTCGCATGGCAGGACCGTCGTACAGCCGTTGTAATGACTGGTGTAACTAATACATCTCAGGGATGAGAGGGGGTAGGTGGGGAGACAATTGTATGAAGGGAGGGGCGAGGAGTTGAACATTGGAGGAATGTTTTTAAACGGGCACTCGATGTGAGTCCATGGAGGTGCAGGTGTTTGTGTACTGTGTCACATATATAGATAACGTTAGAAACTTATACATAGGATGTGTGAGAGAGGGGGGGGAAAGGCAGAAAGTGAATACCATGAGTAGAAAGAGAACCGTGATATCTATAGACTATATACATAAATAAGCTCTATACTGAGGTCTACATCACAACGGCTGATTTCAGAAGTGGTATGTGTGCGGCAAACCAAACCTCTTGTCTTTGACAATATAATATATATGAAACATGTGGAACAAAGGTCATGATAGAAATGTGTTTAGTTATAAAGCAGTTTAAATGAATATATAGGTAGACAGTAGTAGTATTTTTACTGTCATATTGATAATTTTTTTCTTGTATTTATTGTTTTACGTAAAAATTGGTTGACTTAATTACATTATCCTTCATTCTTTCTCATACACGTTAATTAAATACTACATACATTGAAAATAATTATTGCTAGAATGCTTAAAATATCCGTTATTTCACTTATTTTACAGTAAAACCGAAAACCGGTTTTTGCCGGTTTTTTGAGAAATTGACCTTCGACAACCGGTTTTTTCAAAAGTCGGTTTTTGTATAAACCCTACCAGCCACAGACTATTTTTTCAAGAACCATAATAATATATTTATACATAATAAATCAATTACAGATTAAAAAGAAATATTTGTCACACTGATTTTTTAAATTGTGTGAATAGTTTATGAACATTTTGAGCATAATAGCCATTTACATTACGCACTTATATCTAATAAGAACTTATTTTTTTAAAGAAATAACATTAAAAAAGGCCTAAATTCAGGTAATTACACAGACATTCAATATTAACATCTACTTTTCGAGTTTTAATATTGGCTCAGTTTTACACAATCTCATAACGTCTGTCCATCACCAAAATTAAATTTTGAGACAGATAATAATTATTTTTTATAAACGGTTTGGTCTGAAGGGAAATATTTGGTTCATTTCACATTCTGGTCGATCTACACTAGATACGAACAGCGCCAAGATAGCTGAAATAAATGGCGCTTGAACAACGGACAAGTTCCATTGGCTAAAATAATGTAGCTCTTGGGGAAGGCGGGGATGAGGGGTGGTATTTGTTTATTTACGCCAGGTTAACAGAAATCATTAGGGCCCAAAATGGCAGGCAGGTGGCCCTGGCAATGTTTCTAGTTTGAAATTTAAGAAACCCTAGGGATTAGTAATTCATTAGTGACATCCACATTTACCATCCTTTGAGCGCATCTTTTCAGAGTTTTGTGTTTGGTCGTCAATAAAAATGTTTAATTTCTTATGATAAGCTACAGTGAGAATTGAATTCTAGATATTAAGCCAACATGTCCCAATTTACATAACAACGATAAATAATACATCGTTAGATATTATCAACTTAATATCAAAGTAGATTGATTTATCGAGTCTCCAATGGACGCTCACAATTAATATGCAGAAGTGTGCAGTTTACAAAAGTTAGTTCCACAAATTCCATTGGCTCTAAAACTTTTTCTACCCATGTACACAAACTATTCACAGGATTACCTTTACAACACAATTTATAAATGTATTTAAATATTTTCAAATTTTTTTTTTATATATTTGAACAAATAAATAAACAGATGGCCCAGTTTCACGAAGTAGATAATTATTGAATACTAGCTGTACCCTGCAAAACCCTTGCATAGAGTTATATCCACTTAGGCTTGATCGGTAGGCTAGGTTATTTTTGGTTTCGGGCAGATCCGATTTTTTTCATGGTTGTATTTTAAACTGGAATACTGTTGTATTCATTCTTTACTTTCGATTTAACGCACACTGGAAATGAGTATTATAATATATGATTATTGAAATTATTCCTTTTACAAAGGGGAGAAGGGGTTGATTTCATGGAGGGGGGGGGGGTTAAGTGGGCTTTTGCACTAACCTTCCCCCCCCTTACTCTTCTCCTCTGCAAGAAGTTAGTGTTTAATCAAACATGTGGTGTTCTAGTTTTTTATTACATAAATACCAAATAATGCATATAATTTGTAACTGGGAGAAAATCATGACATTTCATTTCAATTTAACTTATCTGGTGGTATTTGGGAACTCTTCTTGATGAGCAAAACTGGCAGTTTATGAGGGGAAAACATGACCGTAAAAACAATATATGCAAGTTTATTTTTACTAGGGGTACTCGGTATTAGGAACATAAAAAAAAAGGATATATGCAGATGCCAAAAGTCTGGGGAACACTGCCCTAGATTAAAACCGCGGTCAGTAAGAATTTCATAATTATAACCCTTTTGAAATTATATAAGCACATATATATATTTAATCATAGCTTAAAAAATAAACAGCATAACAAGTCTCACTTGGAACTGACTAATTGGTGGAACCTTTTTTTAAATGTGATCTTTCAACACTTTCACCCATCATCTGAAGTGAAATTTTTTTTTTTAAATGTGATCTTTCAACACTTTTATCCAACATGTGAAGTGAAATTAATTTCTTAGATATTTTAAATAATCAGGGTGACGAAGCATGATTGTTTGTGGGAGTTTTGTTCTTCAATGATGAAGTTATTATTGCTAGCAAATGCTCCTGTTTGCTCTGATTTACAAGAGGTGAATGATGTGTTGGGATGGGGTACCTTCACTGCATTACAGTGTATAATGTATATACCAGCATTACAGTGTATAATGTATATACCAGCATGACAGTGTATAATGTATATACCAGCATTACAGTGTATAATGTATATACCAGCATTACAGTGTATAATGTATATACCAGCATGACAGTGTATAATGTATATACCAGCATGACAGTGTATAATGTATATACCAGCATTACAGTGTATAATGTATATACCAGCATGACAGTGTA
The DNA here is from genome assembly GCA_021962125.1 of Bulinus truncatus. Taxonomy (NCBI): domain Eukaryota; kingdom Metazoa; phylum Mollusca; class Gastropoda; family Planorbidae; genus Bulinus; species Bulinus truncatus. The sequence goes on from JAGDYQ010000332.1 coordinate 300,258, forward strand.
TAATGTATATACCAGCATGACAGTGTATAATGTATATACCAGCATTACAGTGTATAATGTATATACCAGCATTACAGTGTATAATGTATATACCAGCATTACAGTGTATAATGTATATACCAGCATTACAGCGTATAATGTATATACCAGCATTACAGTGTATAATGTATATACCAGCATTACAGTGTATAATGTATATACCAGCATGACAGTGTATAATGTATATACCAGCATGACAGTGTATAATGTATATACCAGCATTACAGTGTATAATGTATATACCAGCATGACAGTGTATAATGTATATACCAGCATGACAGTGTATAATGTATATACCAGCATTACAGTGTATAATGTATATACCAGCATTACAGTGTATAATGTATATACCAGCATTACAGTGTATAATGTATATACCAGCATTACAGCGTATAATGTATATACCAGCATTACAGTGTATAATGTATATACCAGCATGACAGTGTATAATGTATATACCAGCATGACAGTGTATAATGTATATACCAGCATTACAGTGTATAATGTATATACCAGCATTACAGTGTATAATGTATATACCAGCATTACAGTGTATAATGTATATACCAGCATTACAGCGTATAATGTATATACCAGCATTACAGTGTATAATGTATATACCAGCATTACAGTGTATAATGTATATACCAGCATGACAGTGTATAATGTATATACCAGCATGACAGTGTATAATGTATATACCAGCATTACAGTGTATAATGTATATACCAGCATGACAGTGTATAATGTATATACCAGCATGACAGTGTATAATGTATATACCAGCATTACAGTGTATAATGTATATACCAGCATTACAGTGTATAATGTATATACCAGCATTACAGTGTATAATGTATATACCAGCATTACAGCGTATAATGTATATACCAGCATTACAGTGTATAATGTATATACCAGCATTACAGTGTATAATGTTTATACCAGCATTACAGTGTATAATGTTTATAACAGCATTACAGTTTATAGTGTATATACCAATCTTGATTAGAATCATCAGTTGACATTTACATGCTAAAAATGTAAAAAAAATAAACGAAATTTTTTTCTGCGAATGTGAAGACTATTTATTTTTTCTTCAAACAATTATTGTATATCACCAGCTGGCTACAAAAAAATTGTGTCTGTGAACAAATTATTTACATATTTCCTGAAAAAATGCCTCAGATGGAAACATATTTACATATTTTTCATTCTAAAACACAAACAGACTAAAATAATCCAAATACCAAGTGTCAAGAGAAAAATGTTTTTCCATACACATTAAATAAAACACACTTGAAAACATAGAGATATACATCTAAAGATGCCAAAAATCAAATTAAAAGAAAAACAACACAAAAACTGAATAAAAAAAAATCGGTCACCAGCACTTTTCAACAGTTCAAGTAGATATGAAAAAGATCTTTGATTGAATGAGTTCATAACAAAATCAAATTTAAACAAATGTTTAAAACAAAATTCATAGCCAATGAATAAAAAATTCTGATTTAAAAATCAAACAATACAAATATCTGGCTAATTTATTTACAACCAACAATTGATTTAATACATAAACAATTACAAATTCAATTTTGTGCTTATAAATTTCAAAGCACTAAAAAAAAAAACAACAGAAAAGAAAAAGAAATAAAGGACAAATGATGTTTGAAATTCATTTTTTTGGATGATAATATAATATATAAAATAAAAAAAAAATATAAAAAAAATCAATGCTGTAGTTCAGAGTTCACATATTTATGACAAATAGATAACAATCTTTAGCTGGTAAAAATAAAGTCTGGAGACAACAGTGAAGATGGAGACAGCAGTGAAGAAACCCTTATACAGACCTAGTGGAACATCAAGGGAAGATAATGTAGTAATTCTAATAGCCAAGGCATACTAGGAGATAGATTGGTTACTAAGATACCCAGCTGCCTCTAATTTCTTCCCTTACTTAACGACAGATTGTTCCAATTTAAGCTGTGTAGGCTCAGTGACATCTTGGAGTCGAGGCCATGACTTGAGCCTGAGGCCATATAGTCAACAGTTTGCGCACTCAGGTCCATAACTGCCCTTTTCCAACAGTCAAAGAAAAATATGGTTGGGAATTTCACTTATCTAAATCTAAGAAGTGAACATGTGTTAAAAAAATATTGGCAGGGGGAGTACAACGCCCAGTGATGCACAAAAATGTATAGCATTTGGAACATTCATGAAGTTGCCAGGCTAAATGTACAACACACACACAAAAAGCATGCCAGCATGCTGAAAATCTCCAAAAAAAATTTAATTCAGCATTAGAAAATGAAAATATACCAGATTGGTGAGAGATATGTCAAATGAAGTTTTGTTAATTTTCTTAAAGGTCCAAATATTTTTTTGTAAATAATTTACAGGTTTCAGTCACAAAAAAAACAAAAACAAATTTGAACAGGATTTCTAGCATTGGTGACCAACAATGTATTCGATGAGTTTAATCTTCAACATTTTTTTTTTCAAAATTGATTCCTTGTATCAGACTAATTTGGTGAAAGTAAAATTTAAACAGCAAAAATGTATCATAAATAAAATAAATATCACACATTTCCATTATGAGGTGACAAATCTCAAAAAAATACCTTTACAATTACAGCTACATGAAGGTAACTACATGGGATTAACAAGCCATTTCTACAACATAAAAATTGAATTAAATTGCCATATACAGTGTGCACATAGTTGCATTAAGACTATGTGTCAGTGATGTATATTGTGCAAAAGTAAAATATACATGCATGTATATATATATATTAGACAGAAACTAAGCCATATCAAATTTCTAAATGCATTTATGTATGTGAAATGGATCATAAGTAAACAGTAGGGGAACCTAAATAAATGTGGCCTCAAATGAAGCTAATATTGGTTGAACTCCATATACCAAGACAGAAATATTCATATAATGATAAGTGCTGAATGTGTAATTATATAGACAGACAAGATTAAAAATATAAAAAAAATACAGCTTATTTCTGATCTCCTATAAAGTTCTACACATAATACTCTAATAGACAGTGAAAAAATTGCTTTAAGTCAAAGTTTAATTAAAACATAATTTTGCTTAATTAAAATATAACTTTTGCCAGATTTTAAAAACTTTTTGAAATCTCATTGAAAATTGGAAAAGCAGACAATAAAGTAAAGATACTGGACAGATGTGTAAAGTTGATTTAGTATTTCAATTTATAAGAAACACACAATGACAGTTCTTGGTGGAACATATTGATTGATTTCTTGAAATGGGCAAACAATATTTGGTCCCAAAACTTGTACAGAATGATGAGATAAAGGCCTGCTTCAGATCCTGTATGTTTTACAATATGATAGCTTACATTACATGTGTATAAATGTATGGTGAAATCTGTGATAGTGTATGATAATTTTTGTGTTTTACAATTTTAGTAGAGGTTCAATTTTGTAGAACTTGTTACTGTAATGATATATGTATTAAGAGAATGTATGATATTTTGTAGGACTTGTTATTGTAACAATATATGTATTAAGAGAATGTATGATATTTTGTAGGACTTGCTACTGTAACAATATATGTATTAAGAGAATTATGATATGGTCTTAAGATCAGAGCTATCTTTATGGATAGGGAAGGAAACTAGGCCTACCCCCCCCTCCCAATGCTAAAGGGCTCCTACCTTTTACTAATTCCTTTCAAATTTGATGCAGTCAGTGAGCTATGACATATATTTATACCTAGGGTCATTAATTACCTTAGAAAGTCTCTGCCTAGGACTACTCAAGAAAGGATCTGGTTGTGTTAAGGTAGGAAATTATAACATTGTGGTGCATCACTGTGAAACTTGTTACTGCATGATATGTTACTGAACGGACCTGATTATTACAATAAATTAAAAACAATGACATCTAGTATTACTAAGTTATAAGTGATACATGTATTTATATCTCAAAACCAATGAGCAAATGTTATAAAAAAAATCACCACCAAATGATCCTTAGAGTATGGATTGTATAACAAAATGAATGGATCATAGAACATCATCATCAGAACATGAAAATGCACAGTAAATGGCAGTTATATTTTTATTTAGGCACAAAAAAAAATGTATAGTTTAGTTTTTCTGCTTTGTTCAGATAAAGTGCAAAAAAAAAAAGAAAAAACAGCAAAGTGGAATTAATTTTCTCTATGAACTAAAATATCTGCCCATATGTGTAATAGCTTTCGTTAGATAGAATAGCTAATTCTGGGCCCCTGACACTGTACGCCTAATGGGGCCCCACTGATCACACCCACCCATCAATGGCCAAATCAAATTACTGTACTCCAAGGGGCCTCTTAGAGGGAGGGGGGGCACTGAATTGTGTTCAGGTTACACTCCTCTTGAAGCAGCCCTGGTAAGGACTACGCTAGAGTTATTTTCTATGTTGCCAAAGCTACAAAAAAAAAACCTACATAAACAAACGATTATCAGAAAGTGATGAAACAAAACAAAAAATTAACAATGATATGATATGGAAGAGCATTTTGATCATCATCATCATTGCCCGTCACTCCTATCGGGGTATGGGCCACCAACTAAAGATCTCCAGCGACTTCTATCCTGAGCCATTCTCTCCAGCTGCTTCCAGCTGAACCCCATCCTGGTGATGTCCGCTTCAAATTCTCGCCTCCAGGTGTTTCTAGGCCGACCTCTCTTTCTTTTTCCTTGAGGAAGCATTTTGATACATTTGTGAATATCACTGGAAAACCTATGACACAAATCTGGAGCTTTTTTTTGTTTGTCCTTTATAACATGTGATACTTTTACATTTCATTTATATCCCTTTAGAGATGAATAAATAAAATAAAACAAAAAAACATGCAACTTTTAAAAATTGTGAACAAATATGCTCGGCACCTTTAGTACATTTTTTTTTTTTGCTTTCTTTAGACAATATTATTAAAAGAAAAACTGATTCCATGTAAAACAAAGTTCCCTCAAAGAGAAAATGAATGAATATTACACAAACAAAAATGTTTTTTACATGGTATACAATTTCTTTGTTTCAATAGTTGATATTAAGTTTAAAAAATATATTTTCATTGAAAAGTATATTCACAGGTGAAAAAATTCTGGTTATGTTTGCAATATAGTTTTTAATGTACACATTGAATCAAAAGGAAATAGTGACTTTTAAAAATAAAAAAAAAAACAAGGATAAATAATGATGGGTTGGGGGGGGGGGGTCGTGTAAAATGCTTTAAAATAATAAATTGTAATTAACATCTTTGACTGTAGGGATGTAATTAACATGTTTGACTGTAGGGATGTAATTAACATCTTTGACTGTAGGGATGTAATTAACATCTTTGACTGTAGGGATGTAATTAACATCTTTGATTGTATGGATGCAAATAACAAGTTTAACTGTAGGGATGTAATTAACAAGTTTAACTGTTTCGAACTGGGAAGGGGGGGACGGCGGGCTAAAAAGGTATTGTGCCCCGGGCGCGAGTTAAGCTCGCTACACGACTGGGCCAGAGAAATATTTTGTATAAGTTTCTAGTGACAAAAAATCATGCAAACATCAAAGTTTTTTTTCTTTTTTGTGAAAGACAGAATTAATGGATGAATCCATTGTTAGTTCAAATGTTTTGATTATTTCACCCTAATCAAACAATTTTATTTGGCTATTGAACAGCCTGCTCAGAAGTTTTAAAGCTTCATCTTTTACATGTCCTAACCAGTCATAATGGGAACTAGAATCTGTTTGAAATTAATATTTAGACTGCTGTAGACTAGAAAAAATTAAAACACATTTATTTAGTCTTGTGATAAGGTAGCCTTGGATGAAAGACATAAACATGTACAACATTATACAGAACATAGTGGAATCATGAAAGCAAAACTGTTCTGTACAAAAAAATAGTATTACTTAGCTCAATACACATTGATGAATTTACTAAATAGCCTGCAATTTCCACAGTTAAGATATTATTGCTTGCCATTAAAATGTGTAATAAAATTTACCAAATAAACAATCCATTAAATAATCTCAAAAGGCTGAATGAATTTATGTTTAAATTTTCATTCTAATCTGGAAAAAAAACAACAACTAGAAAAATTTAGATCTATTTATATCAGATTTTAGATTTCTTTAAATTATTCTTACAAACACAAATGTTATTCATTTTTCAAATTTCATTCCAATAAAAGAAAATTATGTTCATTATAAATTATGTGTCAATGATTATACATATAGCATCAGTGTTGAAAATAACATTAAAAGTTAAAAAAAAACAAACATTACTTGTTTGATTTCAATTTCCTCTTACAACTTTGTTTTAAAATATAATAGCAATATCAAAACATTTAAAAGCAATGAAGCATTCAAAAATATGTAAACATTTTAATTTCTTCAATTACCCCAGAGCTGAGTATTTGTGTCCACACCATACGCCTGAAGAGTATTAATTCCGACATAACTAATCACAAAAGTAAAGAAGAAAAACAAAACACGAAATACATTTATCACTTTCTGCTAAATTATCCCAAACAGGTTATTACAATGAAGTGTTCATGACCAATGGTAAATATTTTGAAAAGCATTTTGATATTTAAAAAGAAAATAATAGGTTTGCTGACTGAAGTTTGCAGATTTACAATGCAACCACTAAATAAATGTGGATACAAACCAGGTAATAGAAGAACCGCTAATAAAAAAAAATTACCAGAAAACAAACTTTCCACAGGCAGAGTGGAAAGCAAATATGGACCAATATGTGACAAAATTTTTTGTTTAAGTTTTTTCTCAAATGTTTTGTGGAGATTCAGCAAGAGATCAATTCTCTTAAAATATATAAGAAAAAACTAAAACAAGATAAATGCAATGTCTGAAAAATTTGAACAAACCTGAACACCTGTATTTCTATTTTAAAATTTATCAGTTCTAGCAAAACAGACTCTAATGAAACAAAAACGATTAAACTTGAAAAAGTAGTTGGGAAGTAACAGAATGCTTCATTTTGTTTACAGCCATTGGAAAATTTATAAAGCTTTTTAAACTTTTAAATGAAATAAAAAGCATCAATGACCAGTTTGATAACTCTGTATCAATTTTCATCAAGTTGTAGAAAATATCAAAGTGATGCAGAAGACAGTAAATAAGGAAATGCTTTCATTATAAAAACTACCTTCAGAAGGCATCAAGATTTGATGTTTGCATTCATCTGCAAATATACATGTGTCATTTCAAATAGAAATTTAATACAAAAATTCATTTTCAGTTCCTTCTTTGAATTCGATTCACATTTTGACTTATTATTAGCAATTATTTTGCAATCGGTCAATGTATATTGTTAAACGTCAACAAACTAATCCATAAATGAGTTAATGACAGCAGTGAGTATTTCTTTGTGCTGTGTTAAAGTACATCATTCTTATTCTTCCTTCAAGTTGGTCAAAATTCTACAACCGTACATGAGCAAACCTTTTTTTTTAATGATATGATGCTTTTCTGAATTCTAAAAATATTTGGGATGAAAAATGGCTTAATGAGCTCGTAGGACATACAAAAGTATCCACAATGCAACTCATAAAATGTGGTCATCTAGAGGCTGACATCACAAAATGGATTCTTTTAATGGAATGCTCAGACTCTGACAGCTGGGGTTGATCCCCCCAGAATTGACAGCTGCATGAGGAGCAGCTGTGTGGTCAGTTGTACTGTGTTGAAATTGACTGTCTAGCAGATCCTGAAGATGAGATATGGGATCATGGTTGTGTTGGTCAGTGTGCTGAGTTCTTGCAGGAGATGCAGGGGACCGAATAGGCAAGACAGATGGCCGTGAGGTGACTCTTCCACCTTGTGAGTCCAAGGTACCGTTTTTGTGTCCGTCTCCTATAGCAGGCGCACCTGTGTGAGCGTCAGCCTGCAGGAATATCTCAAAATTTTAATTATGTGAACAATTTATAAATATAACAAAGAAAGAGCTATTTTTAAATTTAATTAAAAAATGTAAATATATCCCCAATTTAAAAAAAATCAATTGTTTTAACAAAAAAAAAATTAAAACAATATTAATTGTTTTTGATTTATTGGTTAAAACAGACATAGTTGCTGTTGCACTAAAAATATTCAGAGTTCAAATTTTTTAATACCGAAATTCTTTTAATTCATTTCAAAAAAGATATTTATCTTGGAAATTAACAGCTTCAACATAATATACATGAAAACAAACAGGCTTTAGCAACATATAATTCTCATTCAGAATAAGCTGAACAAAAAATAAAGTACTCAGTAATAAGTTTGATTAAAATCAACTAATAATAATTTATAAAAACCAACTACAAAAAAAATTTATATAAAAATATCTCACCCCCATGGAACTGGCAGATTCAGCAAGTGTACGTCGCCTGATGAAATACCACACCCCAATGAAGAAACACATGGATATAACTTTTAGACCAGCTGCTATACCTGTTCATTGATTTTTAGAAGAATGTAATTAAAAATTTATTTAGAAATATATCTTAACAAAAAAAATATGGACTTTATGAACTCTTAATACATGTATATATTACAATTATTAATTTATAATTAACACTATGTACAATACAAAATGCTTGTTAGACACTGCCTTAAGATATTCAACAAAATCTTTGAGTAAGTATTTGTGTCAATAATGATTCTTAGATTTAGTTTTTACAGTGTCGCCCTGTAGATTAAGTTATTTACATTGTTGCCCTTAGATTTAGTTTTTACAGTGTCGCCCTTAGATTAAGTTATTTACATTTTTGCCCTTAGATTTAGTTTTTACAGTGTCACCCTTAGATGTAGTTATTTACAGCGTTGCTTAATAGATTCATTGAGATGTACAAAAAAATTATTTGGATGAAATAGGGGGTTAGGGCTCTAATTCCTCTAAAGTTTAGTCTATGGTCCATACATGTCCACTGTCAAGGTCAGGTTCTCATATGGGTAACACAGATTAAAGATATCAAATAGACAAATATAAAATGTGGTATCTGCTCCTCTTCTCTCAAAGCCAATATTTTAATACTTGTAGAGGTTTAGTTTGCTTTATGAACATATTCACATAGTAAATGAGCAATGCATCCATACATTTTGCTTCTTCTTTTGTATACTATATATTTATGAGCCCATTCCACTTCAGACTATATTCCTCATGTAGTTCATACAGTTCTGAAATTTTCCCCTAATTCTCAGCCTGTGAATTGAGCTTCAATTAACAGCCTACGTCCAAATCTAATGTGCTTTCTTTACATGCTAGTGAAAAATATGCAAGTTACAGACTGGCAAAATGTCTAGTTTATAAAAAATGTCTAATTACTGCTGAGCTGAAGAGTTGTGCAAACTGAAATCACTGTAATCCTAACAGTAAAAGTAAACAAAATAAACTTACCCACATAGTTGTATCTGAATCTGACAATGTCGTACAGGAGACAAGAGCCATTTCTCTTGCATTTGACACTCCACAGGAGGCAAGCTGTGTCTATAGCATTACCAAAAAATATAGGGCTCGGTATATAAGCTGCAAATAGACACAAAAATAAAACAATGTCAGGTGACTGCTTTTATATCAACAAAATTATTGAGCTTTTAATAGATTTAGTAAGATTTAATATAATATATGGTAACTTTATGCAATATAATAATGTATGTAAATACACAGTTCACACACAAAAACAAATTTAGAAGTAAATAGTATTAGATCAGTAACAATCAAAGATATAATAAAAACTGTGAACAATAACAAATGTTGCAAACCAAGTAATATTTCCATGAAACTGATAAAAAATCTATTGCAAATTTTATGTTTTATATTTATTTCTGTAAATAAATTATGTTAAAATAAATGAAACAAGTAAAATAGCATCAAACGATTTAGTTACACAAAAAGCATTTTGAGAGGAGTAAATGTATTAGAAATCAGATTGAATATTATAATAAAATTTGATGTCTATAAATTATTCTAATTTTTTTTATACACCACAGTAATTTGACTTAGATCAATTTAGTTCATCTCATAGGATGCCCAATCAATTTAGTTCATCTCATAAGATACTCAAGTATCAAGGTTTATTTCAATTTTGAAAATGTTTGCTTTGCAAATAAACTTAAAATGAATTACACTGATTAAATTTTACTAAATTTTTTAAACAAACTTAAGTTTCTACAAATCCAAAATACCATAATATTAATCTAATATAGACTATAATCCACAAAGAGATTTAACTAGCTAGATATTTCCTGAGCTAAATAGCTAAATCATACAGAAAATGGAACTTACCAAACAGCCGCAAAACAACAAACTGCATTCCTAAAGCAAAAGATCTTTCCATAGTACCTACTGACCTGCTCAGATTAAACATAAGCATAATGTTAAACATTGTTTAATGCTTAATATACATGTTGAACTGTAAAGAAATTGTACAAAAGTTCAGTAATTAAAACAGTGGCATAGTACTTTTCTCATGTTGAGAAGCAATCATAATTTCAAATTTTGCCAAAGGTGGAAATATTGCGAAAGAATTTGTAAATTAATGTTGTTTTTTTTTAAATTTTAGAATACATGTTTTGTTATTGTTCACAATTTCATTACAAAAAAAAGTAGTAAGACCCCCACCCTTCCTTTCCTAAAGTTGTCTACTTGATTAACAGACGAGCCCCAATACAATATTTTACCAATGTAATAGTGATAGTTTTATAGTACATAATTGGCCTGATTCAATATTTATCATAAGAAAATACAAAGAAGATAACAATTGCAAGGCAATTTTAAACATAAATCCTGTACACCGAAAGCTCACCTTAGAGTTACCATCAAGAGTGGCATTTGTGTCCCAGCAACACAGAAAGTCATGCCTACCAGAAGGATCAAAAAAGGAAGCAGCCGATCACAGGTATTCTTGCAGGGTCCACTGGTAGCCATTGGAGAAATAATGACCTCATGGCTGAAGTGATCCAAGGAATTGGTGCCAATACATGAACAGCCACTGTAGTTCTGAAGTTAGAAAACATTCTATATGTAGATCTTCAATTTAAGAAGATGATATACAATTGAAAGTAAAATATTCTCTTAATAGAATTTCAATTTTCAAGGAAAATAGATATACATTTTATCGTATATTCTGATTTGTTATTATTTAGCAAATTGATAAGATATCTACCACAGACATGGTTTGATCAATAAAAGGAGTCAATTTAAGGAGTTCTTGGTGGATTGACCAATTTTTTAAACTAGCCATCTTTTTATGTTGCTAAATAGTCACCGTAGTGCTAAGTTGGTGTAAATGGCTGGGCTTAATTGACATCCTCATTGCAAGAATATGTGGATTGTTCAAAACCATCACCACTTTCACACCTTAAAAAAAACTCCAACAATTCTTCGCCAACAGAAATATTTTTAGCCTATACAAATTTTTTTCCTCTTATAGAAAGAAATAAAAATCAATAACTAATGCAAAGTAAAATAATTAAATATGATAATAGAATCTGAAAAACAAAAATAAGAATCAAATCACAGGATAAATAATGAAATATTTAAACTTTGCAGGCAGCACATTTGATTGCAGGGCAGCATGATAAAAAACATTATCAAGACTTACAAACGTTTGATAGATGCAATCTTTTGGTAAATTAGTACCCTATAAATAGGTCATGTTCTTACTAATTTTTGATCATATAAATTGTTTAAATACATAATTAAACCAGCATTAAAAAAAAGTCATTTGCAGCAGCCACTTCAAATCTATGAAATTATTATAAATAATTATAATTTATCAACATTGCTGGTTTGAACATTATTCTTAACAACAGAGAAATAAATATAAATGCATGGGAAAAAATAAGATTTCATAACTTGAAAACTTACAAAACTTTTCTCCTCTTTACCATGCTCGTAAAAATAGTTGGAACCTGTACATCCTGCATGACAGGGGGAGAAATATGTAATCCCGTTGACACCACATATAGGCTGTAAATGATTGGGTGAGCAATAACAGTTCTGGTTGCATGTTGATGTCAGGTTGGCTTCAAAAATTTTGTGTCCAGAGCTAGAAAGGAAAATACATTTTTTAAAACTTACTTTAATTAGTAGGCTGAAGTCAAAAAAATATTTCTCTGACTTGGAGCTCTTCTATTTATGAGTTTAAAACCATTCTAACACTTATATTATGAGCTAAGTGGATTGATTTTGCAATCTAAAACACTGATTGTGACCCTAACACTTATCTCATGAGCGAAGTGGATTGATTTTGTAATCTAAAACACTGATTGTGACCCTAACACTTATCTCATGAGCGAAGTGGATTTTGTAATCTAAAACACTGATTATGACCCTAACACTTATCTCATGAGCGGAGTGGATTTTGTAATCTAAAACACTGATTGTGACCCTAACACTTATCTCATGAGCGGAGTGGATTTTGTAATCTAAAACACTGATTGTGACCCTAACACTTATCTCATGAGCGGAGTGGATTTTGTAATCTAAAACATTGATAGTGACCCTAACACTTATCTCATGAGCAGAGTGGATTTTGTAACCTAAAACACTGATTGTGACCCTAACACTTATCTCATGAGCGGAGTGGATTTTGTAATCTAAAACACTGATTGTGACCCTAACACTTATCTCATGAGCGGAGTGGATTTTGTAATCTAAAACACTGATTGTGACCCTAACACTTATCTCATGAGCGGAGTGGATTTTGTAATCTAAAACATTGATTGTGACCCTAACACTTATCTCATGAGCAGAGTGGATTTTGTAACCTAAAACACTGATTGTGACCCTAACACTTATCTCATGAGCGGAGTGTATTTTGTAATCTAAAACACTGATTGTGACCCTAACACTTATCTCATGAGCGGAATGGATTTTGTAATCTAAAACACTGATTGTGACCCTAACACTTATCTCATGAGCAGAGTGGATTTTGTAACCTAAAACACTGATTGTGACCCTAACACTTATCTCATGAGCGGAGTGGATTTTGTAATCTAAAACACTGATTGTGACCCTAACACTTATCTCATGAGCGGAGTGGATTTTGTAATCTAAAACACTGATTGTGACCCTAACACTTATCTCATGAGTGAAGTGGATTGATTTTGTAATCTAAAACAATGGTTGTGACCCTAACACTTATCTCATGAGTGGAGTGGATTTTGTAATCTAAAACACTGATTGTGACCCTAACACTTATCTCATTAGCGGAGTGGATTTTGTAATCTAAAACACTTGTTGTGACCCTAACACTTATCTCATGAGCGAAGTGGATTGATTTTGTAATCTAAAACACAGGTTGTGACCCTAAGATAAAAAGTTTTTGTTTGTGAACTAAATATTTTGTGATTTGAGTTTTTTCTTTCTGAACTCATGTTTCACTGACGGGATGATAAAAATGTGTTTACACATTCCTATATTTCTGATTTTTCTATCAACTTACAACCCCCAAATTCAATTCATAGAAGTTTAGAGAAATTTCAAGAAATGGGTAGAAACTGGAAGATTTATTTGGTGAAAATTGGTTTAGAAATCAGTCTAAGATTATCTGATTCCAACAAAATTAAGAAACTGGGAATCCTATTGTCAAGTCCTGATTCCAATGCATTGTCTATCACGAGAAATAATACTATTATTTCATAATACTTCATAATATTTCATAATTAATCTTTTAATATTTTTTTGCATAAAAACTTTATTCTCTGGAATGTTTATCATGTTTGACATATGATTGGTGTTACTTATTAATTCTATTAGAATTTTGTTTCCACTCTTCACATAGGCAAAGAACCTCAGTTTAGATTTTAAGACATTTTTTTAAATACTTTTTTAAAAAGAAAATTAAATGAACTTGTCTCAATAAAATGATTTCAGCTCAGCCAATAGGGTCATTAAAAATTATTCAATAAATAACTGACCTGTTGAAGTAAGGAAAGTTGGCACCAGCGATCTTTGGATTGTCACAGCCCATGAAAAAGAAAAATGAGAAGCCGCAAAGTGCAAGAGTATTGAGCAGCAGGACAAACTGAATGGCACCTAGAAATGGAATAAAGTTTCAGTTACAGAAGATTTATTGTGACTAAAGATCAGTGAAAATAAAATACTTAACAACTTTACAAACAAAAAACACCTAAAGGTGAACAATAAAAGACAAACTGACCTTTAGGGGACAAGGCCAACCGCTTGAGAATATAGCCTCCCATCAGGATACCAATCACAGCTCCAGGTATTCCGATTCCACCTGAAAATACATGCATGATACATCTAGGATAAATATGTCACTGTAAATGGTGTTTAAAGTTTAATATTTCAAAGAGTTCAAAGTTATGCACTCAATTATTTATATAAAAACGCAAGAAATGAATTGAGAATGAAAGGGCAGTGGAAGAAGAATTCATACATTGTAGCATACCATGGCTCACTGATAAACACTGTATACTTTTGACTTCCTAGATAAAGTGTGGCAGAAGAGTGCGTCTTATTCTACCTCAGCCGTAACACTATAAATTGTTTATCAAACCTAAACTAACTAAAGCCTAATCTTTTTTTGTTTAACTGGTTAACATTTATAAATATATCAGAATTATATATATATTGAGAAATGCTGAAGTATATGTTTCATTGACCCATGTCAGGCTTTGTATTACACACCTGCATGTGTCTCTGAAACAGGAGACTTAGCACCAGTGAATCAATAATAACAGACTGAATGTAAGATAACATTTTAATAGTAATTTTTTTTATTCAGAATTAGTTAACAACATACTTTTTTTTTTCTCAACAATATGCTCAAACCCTTTCTTTTCAATCATTCTTTAATTTTGATAGTGGAACACATTTAGTAAACTGATATAGACATCTGTAAACAACACATTTAGTAAACTGATAGATAGAGACATAACTGATAAAGACATCTGTAAATAACACATTTAGTAAACTGATATACATTAGTAAATAACACATTTAGTAAAAAAAAATAACTGAATAGAAATATCTTGGATACTTAGAAGAAAGTTATCAATCTATCATGTAATGAATGCTTTTTAAGATGGAAGATAAAGCCAAGAAATTTGTGATTTTTTATTTATTACTAACATGTTGATCTAATTAAGGCAGAACTGTCTTAGAGCTTAATTCAAGTTTACCTGTAAACAGGTTGGCCAATGATGTGGAAGTACCGAACTGTGATTCCAGGTACTTGGGTAGAAAGACAACAAACCCGCTGACTATACAAATTTCACAGCAAATGGCCGGCAGCATCACGGCATAGACTGGATTCTTGAGTAGATGAAGGATAGCCTTTGGAATTTCTGTTGAGAAAGATATATTCAATTCATGATAAATAATGCTGTTGCACCAACTAAAGTTCTGTGTCTGTGAGGTAGAAATGTGACATTATATAATTTATGTTAATATCTACTACACCAATGAGGGGACGGGTGGTCGTGTGGTAAAGCGCTCGACTGTCGACCTGAAGGTCACTGGTTTGATATTCGGTGAGGACCAATGGATATTTCAGGTCATGGCTTAAGTCCCCACTGTCTCCCGTGGTGCCTCCATGGCCATTGCACTATCGGCTATGGTGGGGATGAAAGAAGGGCACCATAAAAACCGCCCCATTGTAGTCTTAAAAGTTTTCATCTCATCCTTACAGGGACTTAACACACTTCACTACCACCAATGGTATATATATATAGTATACAAAGTTCCATTAGCCCTAAAGGGCCATTTCTATAACCTCGGCACATGCAAATGAATGGGATTGTGTGGTTAAAACAACGACCAGCTGCCTTTACTTCTTCAACGTATGTGAGGTACCCATTTAAAGCTTGGTGGACTTATGCAACTTGAATAAATTTTTCACCAGGACCTGGAAAAATTCCATCTGTTCTCAACGAAGATCGAACCCAAAACTCTCAGGTCAACAGTCGACCATTTACGCCACTCGACCATCTTTCCACTATATATATTTAGTATCTTCTCGATATTTTAAATACATTTTTTTCTGGATGATTCTTCAAGAAATTAGTTGGCAGCCCTGCCATTTGCCAAAGAAAGGTATCATGGGGGACATTGGTGGGTCTGAACACCACGCTAGGGTCTGAACACCACTCTAGGGTCTGAACACCACGCTAGGCTCTGAACACGTTGCTTTCACCACGCCGTTCGAGTAAGTTATCTAGACTAACAATCAGTAACATACGTCATACCAACCCATGACTAACAATCACTAACATCCGTCATACCAACCCATGACTAACATCCGTCGTACCAACCCATGACTAACAATCACTAACATCCGTCATACCAGCCCATGACTAAAAATCACTAACATCCGTCGTACCAACCCATGACTAACAATCACTAACATCCGTCTTACCAACCCATGACTAACAATCAGTAACATACGTCATACCAACCCATGACTAACAATCAGTAACATCCGTCATACCAACCCTTGACTAACAATCACTAACATCCGTCATACCAACCCATGACTACCAATCACTAACATCCGTCGTACCAACCCATGACTAACAATCACTAACATCCGTCTTACCAACCCATGACTAACAATCACTAACATCCGTCGTACCAACCCATGACTAACAATCACTAACATCCGTCGTACCAACCCATGACTAACAATCACTAACATCCGTCGTACCAACCCATGACTAACAATCACTAACATCCGTCTTACCAACCCATGACTAACAATCACTAACATCGTCGTACCAACCCATGACTAATAATCACTAGCATCCGTCATACCAACCCATGACTAACAGCTCTCTCTCTCTCTATCACCTGAGATACACATTATTACATTGTCGGATAAGATAAACAATCTATGTAAGATATCATTACACACGGACATTTTTTGCACGAGCTTACACTACATGCAGGGTCGGCCTTAGGCTGATTTGACCGATTGCTCCAAAATTGGGCCCCGCGCCAGGGAGGGGCCCCGCAATTTGAATTTAGTGTATCACTATCATTCATGGCTTTTTTCACAGGCTTTTAAAAATTAGAAGAGGGATCTCGCAAGCATACGTTAAATTGGGGCCCCGTAATTCGTAAGACTGGTCCTGACCATATGTTCATATAATTTATACATCAATCTAATTTTTTTTTCTGGCGTGCCATCCGTAGCACGCGATCCAAGCAATCGCCATCCATGTGCTATGTTATTTTCTTTTACCGTGACCCTATGTTGTTCTGGGACGCAACGGTTCTTGTGTGACTCAAGTAATTCTCCCGGTGACACGATGTCATGAGTTTCAGGTCGCGGTGACCTTGTTGCTACTGGGTCATCGTAGACTGTATCATGAGAAGGATATGAGGGAGAGAGAAGGGGGAGAGAGGGGGAGAGAGAGGGAGAGAGAGGGGGAGAGAGAGGGGAGAGAGGGGGAGAGAGGGGGAGAGAGGGGGGAGAGAGGGGAGAGAGAGGGGGGAGAGAGGGGAGAGAGCGGAGAGAGAGGGGGAGAGAGGGGAGAGAGGGGGAGAGAGGGGAGAGAGGGCGAAGAGAGGGGGAGAGAGGGGGGAGAGAGGGGGAGAGAGCGGAGAGAGAGGGGGAGAGAGGGGGAGAGAGCGGAGAGAGAGGGGAGAGAGGGGGAAAAAGAGGGGGGAGAGAGGGGGAGAGAGCGGAGAGAGAGGGGGAGAGAGGGGGAGAGAGAGGGGAGAGAGCGGAGAGAGAGGGGGGGAGAGAGGGGGAGAGAGGGGGAGAGAGGGGAGAGAGGGGGAGAGAGCGGAGAGAGAGGGGGAGAGGGGGAGAGAGGGAGAGAGCGGAGAGGGGGGAGAGAGGGGGAGAGAGGGGAGAGAGGGGGAGAGAGGGGGGGGAGAGAGGGGGAGAGAGCGGGAGAGAGAGGGGGAGAGAGGGGAGAGAGGGGAGGGAGAGAGGGGGAGAGAGGGGGAGAGAGAGGGGGAGAGAGGGGGAGAGGGGGAGAGAGGGGGAGAGAGGGCGGAGAGAGAGGGTGGAGAGAGGGCGAGAGAGAGGGGGAGAGAGGGGAGAGAGAGAGGGGGAGAGAGGGGGAGAGAGCGGAGAGAGAGAGAGGGGGAGAGAGGGGAGAGAGGGCGGAGAGAGGGGGAGAGAGGGGGGAGAGAGGGGAGAGAGGAGAGAGAGGGGAGAGAGGGGGGAGAGAGGGGAGAGAGCGGAGAGAGAGGGGGGAGAGAGGGGGAGAGAGGGGGAGAGAGGGGGAGAGGGGGAGAGAGAGGGGGAGAGGGACAGAGGAGAGAGAGTGAGGGAGAGAGGAGAGAGAGAGGGGGAGAGAGGAGAGAGAGAGAGGGGGAGAGAGAGAGAGAGAGAGGGGGAGAGAGGGAGAGAGAGGGGAGAGAAAGGGGAGAGAGAAAGGGGGTGGGGAGAGAGAGGAGAGAGAGAGAGAGAGAGAGAGAACTAAACCAACTGGAAGCGTGTCACGATGTACAGACATCGATCTGCTACACATAGACCGTCTGTCTGTCTCTCTCTTTCTTTCAAATTGTTTATATTTTGGCACACACCAGACTCATGGAGGTAATTTATTATTGTTGCTACTTTATATTTCTGTTTCTTCGTACTTTATTATTTTGTTTACAATAAAAGGTCGAATAAATAATTTTTCTGATAACCAAAAACTGAAATCGGATATAAATCAAAGACAGCAATGATTATTTTCCGTCAAGTCTGTACTTTACTAACTCAGTCCTGTGTTTCACAAATATGTGGGTATGAAATAACTCGAGTGAGTAAGATTACTCACTTTAAATGCACAACGGAAAAAAATACACATACACCATTATATATAATATATATATATATATATATATATATATATATATTATAATATACATTCTACAACAAGATTCATATTTATGCATTGTGTAGGCAATGAATTTATCCCCAATCTGCTGGCGACATTCCTGAGTTTGAAATTTGGAGTTGGACTAGTTTTCAGCATTTATACTGTATTTTTTTAAATATTTTTTTTTGGAAAATAGTTAAAATTTAGACTCTTGATTTTACTTAGAATGCTATAAACATAATGACTACAAAAATAGTAAATAATTAAAAGACAGTTGGAAACTGATTTATTAATTCTTCATCGGTAAAAGACTGTAACTGAGCTTCTTTCTCGTGCAGCCAACGTGATAGTGAACCAATAGATGTAATTATAATACATGTACCATATACATTTGTTAAACCCCAATCTTCACGGTTTTAAAAATAGGATGAGAGAAAAAAAAACAACACTTTTCTAAAATTAGAATCAGGGGACATCATCTCATTTTGATGATCAGAGGAATGGAGTGCTGCCCCTTTCACGTTTCTCCCAGAATCAAAACTTCCACTAATACATATTGATCTAGACATGAAGTGGACAAACAGATTATAAGATTCCCACCAACTGTTGTTGTTCTTTTCTCCCTCCACAAGCCTGGTGTCTCAGACTGTCTAAAATGTATTATTATAAAGATCTATCAACTTTTTGTCATTTAGCTCAAAAATAGAACCATCCTCGCGTTTGTTTCTTCTTTGGCTATTAATAATGCTGCATATCCTAATACGCATTTAAAATGTTCAACGGAAAAAAGACTGTCTCAATAGAACTACACATATTTGGAGAAAAAAATGGATTTTTGAAACATACCATTCTGCTCGTTGGTCCCATGGTTATACCTTTTTAAAACTTCTACTGTACTACTAAAATCAGTATTCACTCTTATTTTCCATAAATGCTGTTATATCAATATTCTCTCTAATTTTCCAAAAAAAAAAATAATGCCGTGTGTGTGTGTAGGTGTGTGTGTGTGTGTGCGTGGTAAAAGATCTCAGCGGTGCAACTTAGGAAGAAAAATCTAATTTTTTTTTGTTGCAGCATAGAGGCTTAAAAGATATGAAATGTTTGAGCTCATTTCTGGTTCTATTGTCAGCCGAGAAGAACACTGCTCCTATCCGTTTATTGAGATATAAGTCAGAGATGTTCCAAGTACTTAGAGGGAACACTGCTCACAACAGTTTATTGAGATATTGGCCACAGATGACCTCCTTCAATCAAAAACTTTATGGGAGCGAGACGGACCTGGATGCCACCGTGCAGTTCATCATAACTATAGGCCTGGTCGTTTGAAATCCTCCATAATCATATATCGAGAACAAAGAAGAAGAAGAAGTCAGTGATGTTACAAGAAATCACATGCAAATACAAGTACAACTACAAGTACAAACGTTTTTAAAAATGCAAAGTAAAACTTTGAGAACAAAGGACATCTGGCGCAAGTATTAGTACAAGTACTCCAAAAAATGTACTTGTACTGCTCGAAAACAGGTAAAAAAAAGTACAAAGTACCCCATCGCTGATGTGGAGAAGTAGTTTAGTCAGAGTTTGATGATGCAATTTGATAGGTTCCACCCACCACAGCCCCGTTGTACCTGCACTATATTCTGATTATTATGTCTATACGTCATTTCTAAAAAAATGACGTCATTTCTAATAAAATGACTACAACCGACAGCAGGGGGGGGATCACGTGTTTTATTTTACCAGTTGTGAAATCACTCTAGCTTTGGGCATCGTGGAATGTGGATCAGAGGTGTGCGGATCTTGAAATTTAGCGTCCGCGTTCGTCCATGGATTTCTATCAATGATCCGCGTCCGCAGAATCTTACAACATTGGTTTGCAGTCAGTCCGCGCGTCCGCATTGCTGAAATTTAGCTGTTTAAATGACTTGAAATTTCTTATGGTAACGCTAAAGAAGATTCGCGTCAGTCCGCAATTTAACCATACGAAGCGTCCGCTGTCAGTCCGCGGATTCGGAAAAGTCTGCGGATCTGCGTCCGCTGTCCGCTCATCTCTGATGTGGATGCATGTTGTAGTTTGTATCTAGACAGTAGTTTTTGTACTCCTCCTGAGTTCACCTGTATATGTCAGTACATGTTCATGCAGTTATATTAAATAAAAGTTACTTTTAACTGGAGTCGACTTCGTATATTAATGTTGTTGACTGAGATTGTAACATCTATTACAAGTTTATAAAAAAGAACCTCGCAACAGCTGATATTACGTAAGAAAGTTGAGGACGACAGACGCCGATGACTTGAGACTAAAGTACATCTACTTTGTTTCTTCACATGTTGACCGTAAACACATCCTTGTTGTGCTATTTTTTGAGTCATTCGGGGATTAATTATATATATGAGAAAACATAAAGCTCTAGGCGTAAATTATATGACTATTTTTTACTAGCTGTACCCTGCAAAACATTTGCATAGAGTTATATCCCCTTAGGCTTGATCGGTAGGCTATGTTAATTTTTAGGTTTCGGGCAGATCCGATTTTTTTCACGATTGCATTTTAAAGTGGAATACTGTTTGTTTATATTAGATGCTTAAGTCTACTTTTCCAACAGCTGCACTTGAAAGTTTTCTTCCTTATTTTCTAATCACGTATTAAGAGAACTGGAGACCTTGGACTTTAACGCACCCCCTCCCTGATAGCTGAATTTATTATTCGGGGAGGGGGGGGGGCACCAAGCAATGTGCTGAAGGGTCCACAAGTATTCAGTAACGCACCTGATAATGATAAAAAATATTAACCATTTCATTTATAAACTAAACCAATGAGACAGCGCAGAATAATATTTTAGAATGACCGAGTGTAATGAGGGGAATGAACTCTCAATTCCTCATTATAAAAAAAGTTATTTTAAGAACAAGTCAACGTTCTCTAACTCTGCAGCGGCCATGTTTTAATCATCTGACATCGACAGAACAGGGAGATAATCTTTTCAATTATTTATTTTTTGGCAGGGCCATTTAGTGAGAATGGCTTCCCTTTATAGCCTAGTATATTAAAAAAAGGCAGTGGCTACGGTTCGGTCCGACCGAACGCGTATTTTTTTTTTCGGGTACCAGCCTTACTTATTATTGCATAGCGGCCGAGTCGCTGCACTGAACTATATAACAACATAATTTTTTTTTTTTTCAGAATTTTCTTTTTTTCAGGATTAGGGTTAGGGATAGGGTTAGAGATAGGGTTAGGGATAGGGTTAGAGATAGGGTTAGGGTTAGGGTGTGGAGCAATATTATCTATGGCTGGTACCCTAAGTAAAAAAAATACGAGTTCGGTCGGACCGAACCGTAGCCACTGCCAAAAAATAATTATTCCAGACGATAGAAGAAATGGAAGGAAAATGTTGAGTTCATCTAGACATAAAAATCTCAGAACAACTATATTTATGTTTGTGAACTTCGCAGACGTTGGGATGAACTTTAAGAAATATTGAAGAAAAGATTAACATCCGCCAGAAGCATACAGAAGCAAACAGAAACAGTCGAAATGGATGAACAAAAAGCTGAATCTCAAGCTTATTATGTAGGCATGTACTATAAACTTCAAAGTTCCACTCCCCCTCATCACAAGATAAATGGTCAAACAGGTTCAAATTTCAAGACGCCAGCCGATGACGTAAACAGGGGTGATGGGAGGTCCGCCCTGTGCGCCACTAACGCTAGTCTGACAACTGATGTCTGCTATGGTCAACTTGTATAGTTTTATGTTACACTGTGTGTCCCAGTGACATCCCGGGCACTTTCTCCGTGAACTACCAGGCAGCTTCACCGAGGACTCTCAGGCTGTTTACCACTGGCCCTGGTGATGAGAGAGACACCAGAAGAAAAAATGGTGGCCAAATCGTCAGTTTTAGAATTAGCTGCTATAAACTACGGTTGAGAAATGCAGCAAACACACCAGCAAGTCTTCTAGATTTTATAATTTCAACTCGGCACTGTGAAGTTTACAGTTCCAATACAATTCAGCTCGGAGCTGTACACCAGCAAGTCAGCTAAATGGGGTCATTTAAGTTCAACTCGGAGGAAAAAATAAAACTCGGCCCAATAAAGTTCAACTCGCCCAAATAAAGTTCAACTCGGCCCAAATAAAGTTATACTCGGCCCAAATAAAGTTAAACTCACCCAAGTAAAGTTCAACTCGTCCCAAATAAAGTTAAACTCGGCACAATTAAGCTAAACTCGTCCAAATAAAGTTCCATTCGGCCAAATAAAGCAACACTTCAGTCTAAAAACAGTCCTTGAAACGAAACACAGACTCACCTTTAATAGACCGCCCGTACTGGCTGCCGACTATGTCGTCATCGGCGTCGCACGGCTGGAGCAGCGCCTCCTTGGTCTTGGTCTCCAGGACTTTCCTCCTCTCCTTGACCAGCACCCTGGGGTAGGCCAGGAAGGGGACGGCCAGCATGAGCAGCAGGAGGCCGCAGATGATGAAACCGCCCCACCAGGCGCCGATCCACCTGGGGCTGGATGTCGTGATGAGCACGTCGTGAGTGAAGGTGTCCACGTAATACTGAAGGAGCAAAGCGCCCAGGGCGTATCCCAAGACTGGACCTAGGGCACCCGAGGCGTGAATGCAAGCTGGGAAAAAATACTTGTATGTAGACATTCGTAGAAACCAAAACACCACACGACAAACAAACACAAAACAAAACACCACCCAACAGACAAACAAAACACCACCCAACAGAAAAACAAAACACCACCCAACAGACAAACAAAGCACCACCCAACAGACAAACAAAACACCACCCAACAGACAAATAAAACACAACCCAACAGACAAACAAAACACCACTCAACAAACAAACACAAAACACCACCCAGCAGACAAACAAAACACCACCCAACAAACATCGTCCAAGAAACAAACATTATCCAACAAACATACCCAACAAACAAGCATTTCTGTAAATAAGCGCACAACCAAATTAGCAGCTGATAATTTATCATCAATAGATTATAAAATAGGACGTAGTTAGGGCACATTTTCAGCTAATTTATCACACTAACACGTGATGCCTTCATTACTATCAGTTCTATACAAATATTACCTAGAATTATTTGAGTGCGCGCACGTGTGTCTTTGTATGGGCATGTATATAAGGAATCACAAAAAGACCATTTAACTTTTGAGTTAATTCAGGACCGCTGCGAGGAAGGGGTGGGACAATTGCAATTCGAACACTTGTCAGAGAAATTAGCAAACATGTCACGTGGGGGTCGGGGGGTGAAGAGAGAAAAGAATATTACTCATAAAAAAAGTACATGTATAATATCTACCATGCGGTGAAAAAATCAGACACAAGGTCTCCGTGTCTATAAAGAGCTGGAAGAAACTAACAATCATTCATTCAGAAACATTCAGCGGGGGCAATCTCTCAGTCATACATGATTGATTTCAATAATAGAAAGTATCGCACACAATCATTCATGTAATACCTACGTACAAGCTAACCCCACACATTTAAATGCACTCACAGCTCACCAAAACACCCCAGTGACAAGGGACTCACACATATATCAACCCCCCCCCCCCCAGTGACAAAAAGACTCACTCACACATATATCAAAACCCCAGAGACAAAAAGACTCACCCAAGTACGCCGGAGACTTCTCCTTGGACACGTGATTGTCCACGTAGGTGACCCCGAGGGTCATGATGGGGGTACCCCCGGTGCCGATCATGATCTGGGCGGCCACCAGCACCAGGACGTAGCCCCAGTTGCCCGAGTTCTCCTCGATGCACAGGTCGTCCTCCTCCGAGCCGTGCCCGGCGGTCCGGCAGATGTTGCCGTCCTCCGTGTCGTTCTCGGTCATGCCGGACCGCAGCGTGTACTTGGGGGCGAGGATGTGCGGCAGGGAGAACAGCAGGGAGCCGGTCCCCATGATGAGCACGCCGATGCCGATCCACCTCGGAATGTGCCGAGAGGCGCCGAGGTAAGAAACGAAGATGACGGCCACGAGGTTCCCGAACTCGTAGGCTGCCGCCACCAACCCGGATATGGAGCTGCCGATTTCAAATCTGATGAAAAAAAAAAAACAAATCATATGTAAGTGACATGTCATTTTACAATGAATGATTAACATGAAATTTGATTGTGTGATGATGAAAAAGTCGTTTGAGCATGTAGTGATCAATAGCTAATTTGAATGTACGTATATATATATATATTAGGGTGGGTCAAAAAATTTTTTTTATTGAAACATTATTAAAAAGTTGTTACATCAAGGTAGTACATGGAATATGTACAAATATTTGAAAACTACATAGTTTTACTACTCCCAACTTTTGTTCGAAATATTAACTATCTTTACTATGAGTTTTTTGTGACTGAACATGTTAAATTTGTGACCTAGGTTTTTCAAAAAAGAAATGATATGCATATAAAATTTGTTTTATCTTTATAACCTTTTTTATGAATAACTAATTAGTTCAGACAACTGGGATAAGCAAAGCATCCATTTTTCTCACAATATAATAGGTGTACCGTGTTTTCATTATCGGATCACGCATGGTTGTTTTATTTCATTTTTGGTTAATTTTTCAATTATTTTATTAAGTTTTTCTATGAATATGAGTTCTTCTACAAGAAGTGCAACTGTACATTCTGTGTTTGGGTCAGCAGCTGAATTGCCTAAAAGACAACTTCCAACCAGTGAAGATGTTTTCAAGGCTATTGGTGGATGCTTAAAATGGAACAATACAATCATAGCCTTCATTCGCGAGCGCACGCATTAGCGCAAGAAGTTAAACAATTATATGACCAGGCTAGTATCCCTACAAATGACATTACCAGTATAATTGTTCGAGTATAAATATGCAGGTGTTAGGGATAGAGGAGACTGTAAATGTCCACAATCAGTAATAATTTCTGTGCTAGAGTGGGCATTTTGGGTGGATCAAAAGATGGCAAGAAATATGTTCATAGACAATGTTGAAAAGCAAACAACAAAAATATTACAAAATCGACAGAGAAGAAAATATTCATTGATGCAGGGTGGTGATCAGATAGGAACCACAAATGATAACGTCAATGATGAGAAAGATAATGATATTCCAGATCAGGATGCTGAAGATGATGAACTACTTGATGCAGACTTCTCCAGCGATGAGGAATGTTCCAAATAACAAAACAGATATCAATATGAAGCAGTGGATCGATGTAAACTAAGCAATAGGGATACATGTCTTATCGTTAAAGCTGTGTTGAAGGACTTAAACATGTTAATACCATCTACAGCTCTGGATCCAGTAAAGATGCGTCGACATAGATAGGGCAGCCAAGGAACATACTGATGAGAGCAAAGATGGTTAACAAAAGCGAACAGGATTTTTGCGATCCATCTTGTCAAAGTGGGGCTAGAAAATTTTTCTATATGATACAACTGCTTCAGAACCTTGATACTGCTGATCAATCTATTATATTGCCTGTATTGGAAAATAACTGCTACTTTGCACATCCAAAAAATATTCTATTGGCTGCAGTTAGGACAATGATGAAGAAATTGGAAGGTATGCAGTAAATAAAATCATAACAGCACGACATAAACCAGCTCCATGCAGAGTTAGAATTTTTCAACCAAAATGACATAATCCTGAATATTGCAGCTAAATCATATGATCAGATGTTTAACTGGGATCTTTGTGCAGTGACATCCCCTCCTCTGCTGGAACATATTTGTGATGATGAACTTAAACGCAACAACCCAATCATACTGGATCTAATTCCCTGTCACTCTCAAGCTGTTAAAAGAGCAATTAAAGAAGTTACTGCTGTTAGTTTGAAAGTGTACGGACATTTCAAACTGTACGGACATAGCTCTAGACATGGGATGATTTTGCAAACAAAGAAATCAAGGGATGTTCTTACGAAAGTTGAAAGCAAAGCAAGTTTCCTGTGACAATCCATAAACAGTATTATTCATATGTACATTGTATATTTTGCATGAACGATTTATAGATTTGTACAATTTCATATTACTTATACCAAACATTCTAAATGTTGTAAAATGTCATACATTGGGGGGGGGGGGGGTACCCGGGTCAAAGCAAAATCTTTTTTATTATTTAAGTATAAGACATTTTAATATCTTAGTAATGATATAGTAGATTTAAAAATAATTTTGTTCAAAAAAAAATATTAACATATTGATATTTGTGGATGCGGCATGCCGCCATCTTGAAATTTATGACCTTTTTGTGGCAAATATTTCTGAAATATTTATAGACTGTTTCATATAAAATGTAAAATTTTATAATCAGAAAAGCTTACTTTAGGGAATGTCAAAGTACTTTTTTGATAATGTAATAAATAATTTTTTTATGAATTTTTAAAATTTTGTATGGTAAAAAATAAGCAAAAAATGCTAATTTTGAAAATTAAAAAAAAAATGGACTTAAAATTTCTTGAAAACCCTCTGACCTTCTATAAATGCACCTCTTCTACATAAAAATTAGAAGTTTTATCAAAATCTGATAGGTGGTTTTTGAGATTTTCTTGCCATAGTGAAGCAAAATGTCAAAAATATTTTTTCAGAGAAAAATGACTTTAAATTTTTTAATTATTGAAGTTTCTGAATAAGTAACATTCTGAAAATACATTTTAATTTATCTAAAAAAAATTTTTCTGCAATATAATTAATTCATAGCTATTATTGACATGTTTTACTATATAAAAATGTAAAATAAAAAAATTATTTTTTTTGAGACATAATGCATTTTTTTTCACCCCGTACCCCCTTGAATCAAAAGTTGGGAGTGGAAGACATTATCTGATTTTTACAAATTTTACATTTTTACAATCAGTAGGACCATAGGCAACTTTTTGAATATGTTTCAAATTCCCAACTCCAAAAAAATTTTTTTTGACCCACCCTAATATATATATATATATATATATATATTACTTGTTAATTGGTTTAAATTTAGTAAAAATGAACTTTTAAACAAATTAGTTAGGATGGGTAAGATAAAACTGTTTACTTGATAGCAACAGCTGCTGTCCGTGTTCTATGATACAAGTGTTGTGTCGGTTGAAACCACATTGAAATAATGTAATCAATTAGGGTCTAACAGCCAGGAAGAGCAACTTGAGCCGGGGGAAAAAACGGACCCGATCCCTTCTCTCACTACACACTAATACAGGGGTGGGTAACTTTTGTGAGGCGTGGGCCACATAAGATTCTTAAATATGACACACACACACATACACAGAAGAGTGGTGTGTTTGTTTACATGTAACGTATTGAGCGTGAGGGTGTTGACGTCCCTTTGCTTGTATGAGGAGAGCATTGCGCGGGCCGGCACAGTGTCACTAGTGTACATTTTAATATTGAATGGTATGTATAAATTAAATACGCGGCATAAGAAAAATGAAAATGGATGTGGAAAGGGGGAGGAGCATCTCAATTTAAAAAAAAAGTTAGAGGTTATTGATCATTCTTAATTCATTAACCATAATATTAAATAAATATGAAGTGGAAAATAAGTCAGTAAAAAAAAAACAACTATCATCAACATGTCAACAACAACAACAACAGATTGGTTCAAAGAAGTTGATTTTCACAAGGACACGTAGTTATAACAAGATAAGGACATGTAGTTATAACAAGACGAGGACATGTAGTTATAACAAGATAAGGACATGTAGTTATAACAAGACAATGACGTGTAGTTATAACAAGACAAGGACATGTAGTTATAACAAGACAAGGACATGTAGTTATAACAAGGACATGTAGTTATAACAAGACAAGGACATGTAGTTATAACAAGACAAGGACATGTAGTTATAACAAGACAAGGACATGTAGTTATAACAAGACAAGGACGTGTAGTTATAACAAGACAAGGACATGTAGTTATAACAAGACAAGGACGTGTAACTATAACAAGACAAGGACGTGTAGTTATAACAAGACAAGGACGTGTAGTTATAACAAGACAAGGACATGTAGTTATAACACAAGACATGATGACATTCTAAACTTCAAAAAAAAAACTTTCAAACTAAATATTTGCTTCAACAAACCGCTAAACATTTGCTTTAACAAACCACTAAACATTTGCTTCAACAAACCGCTAAACATTTGCTTTAACAAACCACTAAACATTTGCTTCAACAAACCACTAAACATTTGCTTCAACAAACCACTAAACATTTGCTTCAACAAACCACTAAACATTTGCTTCAACAAACCACTAAACATTTGCTTCAACAAACCACTAAACATTTGCTTCAACAAACCACTAAACATTTGCTTCAACAAACCACTAAACATTTGCTTCAACAAACCACTAAACATTTGCTTCAAGTTTAAAAAAAAAAAAACTCACCTTTTCTCAATGGTCGTGATGACGCTGTTCAAATAGCCAGTGGTCAGGGCCGAGGCCACGATCAGGAGTATGCACATGAAGAACACGAACATCTTTACGTTGGCGCAGGCCTGGAAGCAGCGCGGGCTGAAGTCGCCCAGGCGGCACTGGTTCGCTTCCTCGTCGTCCTCGTCGTACAGGCCCATCCGGTGCTCGACGACCACGTCCTTCTCCGTGTCCCCCTTCTTCAGCAGGCCGACCCGGCTGTGGTCAGATTGGCCGCTGACCGCGCTCTGACCGCTGATGGACACCTGGCCCTGGCTGACGCTGCCCGGGGACTCCAGGTCCGTGGCCGGGCCGAAGTAAACCTCCTCGCTGTCGGCGACGTCAGCTTTTTTAACTCCTTTGTAAATCCGGCTGCGGGAGGTGGTGGGCGTGACGGCGTCGTCTCCTTTGTCCGGTGCCGGGGGCCGCAGCATGGCCACGGCTTCTGGACTGTTTCTGTACTCGGGAGATTTCTCCATGATCGTCACTGGCACGCTTTTGGCGATATGCAGTAAGGAGCCTAGATCAAATCTTTTATTTATGTGCACTGACCTATTTTAGCGTTCGTTGCCAAAGCCTGTTATTTTAAATTAGACTGCTAAAACTGGACAACAATCATGGCCAGAACATTAAAAAAAAATAATTTGCCAGACAGACTTGGTTAAATTCATCACCAGAAGCCTCGGTGTCACAGATGCTCGTAGTGATTTGACTACTTGGTCAGCTGGTCATCTATGTAAACAGTGGCTGGCCGGACGGGTGTTACCAAGAAAATGGCCAGCATTCTATTTCACTGACCACTGCCGAACGACTGGAGAGCTATGACTTAAGAGTTCAGGGGGCACATGTAAAAGCTTCAACAGAAGACCATACTAGCCATTCAATCTTTATATCCCCTTTACGTGATCTAAGGAAAAGAAAATAAAAAGGAAGAAAATTATAACACACCTTATTTATATTTACTCATGGGGGGGGGGGGAACAAAACTCAAGCTAAGCAACCCAGGAGCTAAAAATTTACAATCGATTAAAACAAAAATAAGCTACATATGTTCGAAATGTACTTTAACTGATCTTTTGAATATTTTAAAATCATTCAGTGGCATGTCGGTCCAATTCAATATGTATTTATAAGAGTGCTCTACCAAGAGTTCATGATAATATATTTACTGTAATGTTTGTTAAGGCAAATTATAATATTAAAACAGATATTTCGACAGTGTATTGTTAGGACTTTCACAATTAGACAGTACAGAAAAAAAAAACGGCAATGTGTCCGCATTGTTAAGACATTTAGAATGTGTCATCATTGTTAAGACATTTAGAATGTGTCATCATTGTTAAGACATTTAGAATGTGTCATCATTGTTATAACATTATAATGTGTCATCATTGTTAAGACATTTAGAATGTGTCATCATTGTTAAGACATTTAGAATGTGTCCTCATTGTTAAGACATTTAGAATGTGCCCTCACTGTTAAGGTAAGCTATAATAAAACGCAATTCATTCAACTTAAAATATAAATGACAATAAAATGTATAATTCATATTGCCCAGTGTTGTAAATTATTTATAAATACATGTATATTAATGTATTAAGAAGTGTAATTTTTAGTTTTTTAACTCAGCATTGCTGACTAGCATAGTCATGTACATAAACAAAAACATCGAAACCTGGCGTAGACAAAACCTAGGTTCATGTCCTATTGATGGTATGACACCAATACCACACAAACACGTAAACACACGTGCGTCGTTATCTATGCAAAATATATAATAGATGTGTTTATGTATATTTACATACAACACCTGCCACTGCCCGGCACACATGCAGACACACACGAGACATATACCACAACATTAACGACACGCTTCGCTATCATTATCATGGACATTGTGGGTGAAAATAAAATTACCATAAACCTTATCCGGACAAATACACAGCTGAACCCATGAAAACCATTCAGATAACCCAATGTATTCTTGAAAAAATATGACAAATTCGTCCAACATTCCCACCACCTAACTGACCACTCAATTCACGAGTTTCTTCCCTCAGACCACTAAACGCACGAATTCATTCCCACGGACCACCAATTTATCGCGTTATTCCCGTGTACCACATAGGTATTAGTGTATGTGTGTGTGTGAGACCAGGAGTATAATTATTTTTAAATAAATAAAAAAATAATCATTGATAAAGGTTTACATTCTATACTCGTTTTTTAGTTTTGGAGATTTTTCTTCCGCGGACACTATTGGTTAGTGGACCCAGAGTTGCTGACAGCTGCCCTTGAAGACACGGGCTAATGGTTTACTGCTGACCGCTGTCCTTGAAGACACGGGCTAATGGTTTACTGCTGACCGCTGTCCTCGAAGACACGGGCTAATGGTTTACTGCTGACCGCTGTCCTCGAAGACACGGGCTAATGGTTTACTGCTGACCGCTGTCCTTGAAGACACGGACTAATGGTTTACTGCTGACCGCTGTCCTTGAAGACACGGGCTAATGGTTTACTGCTGACCGCTGTCCTCGAAGACACGGGCTAATGGTTTACTGCTGACCGCTGTCCTCGAAGACACGGGCTAATGGTTTACTGCTGACCGCTGTCCTTGAAGACACGGACTAATGGTTTACTGCTGACCGCTGTCCTTGAAGACACGGGCTAATGGTTTACTGCTGACCGCTGTCTTTGAAGACACGGGCTAATGGTTTACTGCTGACCGCTGTCTTTGAAGACACGGGCTAATGGTTTACTGCTGACCGCTGTCCTTGAAGACACGGGCTAATGGTTTACTGCTGACCGCTGTCCTTGAAGACACGGGCTAATGGTTTACGCCGAGTAATGACCAGAGATTCTCCCATTCCCCCCCTTCCCCTAGACCTGTTTCCCCCAAATGCCATGGCGAGGACGTATCTAAGGGGCTAATATGACGGGATCCCTTACCTCGTCAGTGTCGCTCTCTACTGTCTCGATATGCGATCAACATACAAAACATTCCTGTGTTGTGACATCGCTGTGCGTAAAACTACTTCCGTCATGAAAATATCAGCACTGCAAGGACCGACAAAAATACTCAAGCTAAAATATCCCCTTGTCACATGTTTAACTTTCGTTTATTTACCAACACAACAATAATACTACAAGTTGGTCCATTCCAACCAGTTAAAAGTTCAACATGTGTCACCAGAGATCGAGTTTACGGTTCAGCGGCCAGGAAAGTACATGGGCGTGGACTGCATAACAAACTTGCGGCTAAGTTCTATACATGTGCCTGTGTATTATGTCAGTCTGTGTATTATGTCAGTCTGTTTGATTTAATAACAAAGCGATGGCACATTCTGAAGACAGCTCTGCGTAGAGCACTGATGTGCGTATGAATATTTGCCACCAATTCATTGTTTACATTGTTTTTCATGTGTTTGCCTGAAACAGTTTCAGTCTTTTCAGTTGTAATTTATGCAGCAGCGTAACTAGCATGCGTGAAACCCAGGGCGGACTACCGAAAATTCCGCCAATGCCCAGAAATAATAAATTGCTAAAAATGCCGCCGCCCCCCCCGGTGGCAAAGAAAGTGTCGCCAGTGGTGGCGGACGGCCCCACCCCCAATCCCTCCCTACCAGCGGCGTAGCGTGGGTATCGGCCGCCCAGGGCGGAAGACGATTTTGTCGCCCTCTCATTTAGGTATTTCAATTTAATCTATACATTTTTGCCGCCCCCCCCCTAAAAAGTAATAAAAAGTGCCGCCCGGTGCGGACCGCACCCACCGCCCCCCCCCCAGGTACGCCACTGCTCACTACTTAGACCACTTAATTTATAACATAACTTTTCGTTCCTCCCCTCTTTCAAATTCCCGGTTGTTACACAATAGGAACACATGCTTTTTATTTTAGATTTGAGTCCAAATATTAACCCAAAAAAAAAAGGTACAAGACATTGCTACTTCTACAAATAACACTTCCTAAAATTACGGAAATACCAATGAAAAAAAAGGGGGGGGGGCAGATAACTTGCGGTTTGTTTATTTTCTTCCTCCTATCTCTCAATCTCTCAGCGTTCATTACCTCCCCTACGAGACGTGTAGAACTATCGATCAAGAAGAATATATACTAGATTGTCTTACATCCTTTCTCTCCACAAAGTCTGAGACAAATTACGTCCCAGTGGAAAATGGACCCGCACAGCCACAGACCATCTATACGTGTATCAATCAGAAGTTTATTGAATGAGTAAAATCAATGTTAAACTGACGGCGACCATTGCTGACACAGCCACAGACCATCTATACGTGTATCAATCAGAAGTTTATTGAATGAGTAAAATCAATGCTAAACTGACGGCGACCATTGCTGACAAAAGAAGAAAAAAAAAAGTATGGCGGACAAAAGGGTTAGAGAGTGTTTTCAAAAACAGTTTTCAGATGTTATGAACTCATGCCACCCCGTCTCCCAGTGTACTGACAAGACTTATGTTTTTATAGTTATGAATAACCATGACATAAACCGTTTTAAAGATCTTGATTCATTCGTTGTAACGAATTTCGAAGTTTAGATTAGCAGACGACCGGGCAATAATAAGAAAATCAGAAAGGAATCAATTCATAAATTAAACAGGCATATTTTTTTTTGTTAGCAATATCTCTTCTGCTATGAGGAGTACACAATTTGTTGGCTGAAGGACGCCCGACGTTGACTCCAGTAGAATAAAAAGGGGTGGATGGGTGGAGGGGGGGGAGGATGTCAAAAAGACATTTCCAGCATAAATGTGTCACCTTGGTTACATATACGTTGATACAGGGCCGTTTTAAGGCCATCGCTGCTTCTACGCACTTTCAAAGTCGTAGGCTCTCCCCGTCTTCATTTTAATATTTTTCAAGAATGCTCACCCACTTCTTGGCGTTTTGAAATCTAAATAAACTTTCCGCATTGTTAATTATTCTATGTAGACTGCAGTTTGACTTGTTCAGGTGCTCATCTCACACGGTTATATATAGTTACTTTAATACAAACATTATTGCATTTTTACTGGCATGCTGAACATGTTTTCACTTTATTTTTGGCTTTCGTAGGCCCTTGAAAAGTCCGTAGGCCCTAGCATTAGTAAGCACTGTGCCTAGTTGATAAAGCGACCCTGCCTTGATACACAAGCATATGTTATAGCTTTTAACACAGAGAAGAATAAAATAGATAAAAGCACATATTAAAAAATATTTGCCCTTCTGTTCAATTTATTGCCGTCTGCTAGATTTTCGTACGCTGAATACGTCGCCGGGACCGTTAATTGTCCAGAAATAAGAGCCGTAGTACATGTATTGTTGGTGTAAACTGGAACTCTTGAGATATTGTTATGACTTTATACCGTTAGTGGGGGGGGGGAGAGTAATGTAGGCAATGTTACGTTATTCCATGGGAATCAAGTCAGCCCACAAAAATCGAAGACAAGAAAAGGGTCAAACCGGGCAAATTTTAGTGGTAGTCATGAAACTAGCACTGGAAGAGTTAATGTCTATTTAAAGAGACCCCCCCCCCCCTTACCGGAACAGTCAGACCAAAAAAAAAAAATACAATAGAGGCAATCTTTGAAAGGGTAGCGATCTTCACCCCCCCCCTTTTTTTTTAAGGGGTAGAACATTCAGAAGGAGGAACCCCCCTCCCTCCAATACCATGTGACCTCCAAGACAGCTAATATCTCAGCCCATTAATACAACTTTTTTTTTCATGGTTTAACCCAATATCGACCAGGACGGACTCACACGGACTACTCACAATCTTCCAATCGATTACAAGTAGTGATTACATTTGGGATGGGGGGAGGGTGACAGGAAGTGGGTGGTCTATGTCAGCAATAACTTGTGTCTGAGCCCCTGACTCACTGGAACAATGACG
Source organism: Bulinus truncatus (assembly GCA_021962125.1). Taxonomy (NCBI): domain Eukaryota; kingdom Metazoa; phylum Mollusca; class Gastropoda; family Planorbidae; genus Bulinus; species Bulinus truncatus. The sequence goes on from JAGDYQ010000332.1 coordinate 335,412, forward strand.
TGGACAGTGGCAGTAACTGTCACACATTTACCCTGACTCACTGGAACAATGACGTGGACAGTGGCAGTAACTGTCACACATTTACCCTGACTCACTGGAACAATGACGTGGACAGTGGCAGTAACTGTCACACATTTACCCTGACTCACTGGAACAATGACGTGGACAGTGGCAGTAACTGTGTCACACAATTACCCTGACTCACTGGAACAACGACGTCGACAGTGACAGTAACTGTGTCACACATTTACCCTGACTAACTGGAACAATGACGTCGACAGTGACAGTAACTGTGTCACACATTTACCCTGATTCACTGCAACAATAACGTCGACAGTGGCAGTAACTGTCACACAATTACCATGACTCACTGGAACAATGACGTGGACAGTGGCAGTAACTGTCACACAATTACCCTGACTCACTGGAACAATGACGTCGACAGTGGCAGTAACTGTCACACAATTACCCTGATTCACTGCAACAATAACGTCGACAGTGGCAGTAACTGTCACACAATTACCCTGACTCACTGGAACAATGACGTCGACAGTGACAGTAACTGTGTCACACAATTACCCTGACCATGTGTCCATCAGAGGGACAGTCTTCCAGTGCACAAACAATGATCCCAGTATATCCAATATTTAGAAAGAAAATCACGAAGTATTATGCTTACCTGATTGAGGGGTGGGGGTGGGGGGTAGTAGGGCCCTGGTGCCGGTAATTCGTCCGGGGACCAAAAAATGATCAAGGTAAAACCCGATGAATTCGTATGTAGCACATACTTCAATAAAAATAAAAAAAATCATTTATGTAGACTTTAAGCGATAACGCGCCATCTTTGTGGTGTGCCCCCCTCCCACCCACCTCCACACCTATCTCCAACACAAGAAGTCATTATGACAAGTGGGTGTGTCTTACACCAGCGACATGACAATCTGAACCTAACAGTTCCATCGCCCACTGGCCCATCACATTATAGCTGGGAGTCACGGACACAGACACACTGTCCGATATATCAGCAGTGGGTGGGTGATATGATGGGATGGGTATAGTCCTTTCTTTAAACCCTCCTTTCTGTACACTAAATGATGGTAAATCTGTGTAGATCAAATGATGGTACATCTGTGTAGATCAAATGATGGTACATCTGTGTAGACTAAATGATGGTACATCTGTGTAGACTAAATGATGGTACATCTTTGTAGACTAAATGATGGTACATCTGTGTAGACTAAATGGCGGTACATCTGTGTAGACTAAATGATGGTACATCTGTGTAGACTAAATGATGGGACATCTGTGTAGACTAAATGATGGTACATCTGTGTAGACTAAATGATGGTACATCTGTGTAGACTAAATGATGGTAAATCCGTGTAAGGCGAATTTGATATTTAACTCAGCAGTATCATCTAATATAATAAAAAAATGAACTACTGTTTGTATAGGAAATATTATTTTAGTTGGTTGTTGTTACACTGCAATGTACTTTCTCATATGACGACTGTGTCGCTGTACTAGTACCATAAGTCACGTGCAACAGTACTCCGTTAGTTGATCAATTACTATTTCGCACACATTCGATTCGTGATGTTACTCGATGGAATATTTCTTGCCGGGTATGCTCAAGTTTGATTCAATTCGAATTGTTTTGTTTGTTTTAAAGATTCGAATCTTTTCTTTCCTCTCTTTATGTGGTAGCCTAAACTAGAATGTTTAGACAATACAAGTGAACATTCATTTAACCTGACCTCGTTATAGTTTACAACAACATAATATTCGTCTCTTGAATATATCCCACACAACTTTCTTCTCCCTACCCCCCCCCAACCCCCCCCCCCGGGGACAAAAAAAATCTCTATTGAAATATAATGGAAACAAAACAAGAGCCTTCCACCCAAACTAAAGACCCCATGTTCAATGTACAGTCCACCAGTGCAGAGCGAGAGAAGAGATAATTGGACAAATACCACCACGGACCAACGGACCCCGTTACCCTGTCCATGGTGGAAAAGATTTTCTTTTTTTCCTCCTTTTCGTTGAACTCACTTTCGTGTTTATAAAACCCTTGCCCGGGACTACGCCGCACCCACATCTGATCAGAAAGGAAATCCGGGATGAGTAACAATTATTTAATCGACTCACTGACTAACCAATAGGCTGGCAGGTGAGTAGAAGATAAACACAATTCTCACTAAGAATTGAAATAAAGTGTTGGTTCTTACTTTCCTGAAATCATTTGGGCGGAATGAAACGGTTCATGGCAAGATTTCTTCAACTTAAAGCCATCTCACAACAAATAGTAAAAAAAGAAAAAAAATGGGGGGGGGGGGGTAGGGGAGTCTGCATTAGAATCAAGAGCCACGGTCCTTGCGTTGTTGTTTTCAGTTTGATCTGTCTATGTACACATTCAATTCTAACTCCAAATTTCAAAGAAAATGTTCAAGACATAACCTTCTGTGCTAATATAAGTAAAGGGAACTAACTGTATACATTGATATATTTTTTCATGTACACAAATTATTTTGAGCCATATACATAATGTCAGTCGTATATTTTGTACTGAGTACGTATTATAGATGAACCCAAACAACATTTCAATTTCATTTTCAGAAGAGCGAATTGGCTCTTTTTCTTTTACCTTGAATTATCATCATGATCCTTTGTCTCTATACTTTGTTGGTGATATGACGTCAACACGAGTCCAACGCCCGATGTCATTAAATCAGCCAATAACGGCTAGATGGGCCCACGGTCAAGTCAACAGCTGTCGTGTGAAGCGGACACAGACAAGCCGATGGCACTGGTACCATCTGTGTGTCTGACCACGATAGACAGAAGGAAAAACAAGCAATTAAGCCTGTTCCATTCTGGACACAGGACGTGTTAGCGCATTTTCGTGTTATGTATCAGTACGTTTGTTAGCTTTCAGTAAATATTTGTAAATTTTGGAAATGTTTATAAATTCAATTGTGTAATGCATATATCTGTAAAAAAAAATATTATAAAGACGTTTCTTCATATTTGAAAAAAAATTATTTTCTCTTAAATCTAACTACAAGTGGTTTGTGGTTACTGAATTAGGACTCATAATTGAAAACATTCGAAACTATAGTCATTTAATCGTCCGAAAACTCCGTCCATTGTTGCATAGCTCTGATACTTTCAATTAAACTCAGAACACAAGCTTACTATTTCATTTGATGAGTTTCTTAAAAAATCTTGGTGAAACTACGTGCTGCAGTATTTCGCACCAAATAAATGGGTTATTGAACGTACAAGGTGTAGAATGGGGCCATATATATAATATATAAGCCCCTTAGGAGCCCTGAAGCCCGGCCCTCATAGGTCCTATCGCGAAATGAACCTTTGATGTACACATGGCAGGCCAAGACCTACAAAATGATATATACATCATGGGTCCAGGACTTATAGTTGCTGAGATATAGGGCGCTCTATTATTAATATAGCTTATATAGTAAAAAACGGTACTTTATAAGGCCCCTTTTACGGCCCTCAGAGGTCAGATCACGAAATGGAAAAAAGTCATTTCTTGTCAGGCCAAGACCTACAAAATGATATATACATCATGGGTCTAGGACTTATGGTTGTTGAGATCTAGGGTGATGACGGACAGACAGACAGACAGACAAAACGGGGACAATAGAGCATTTTTTTTTCGAAAATGCTCTAAAAAAACACTAATGTAGTTTTGCGGCGCTTTGCAGATTTGAACTTTTAGCCACCAATGTAAAATATTTTTTTTTCATTCCCTCAAAAAAAATTAAGAATACTATTTTCTCATATTAAACTGCATCGTATTGTTGTAAGTTACAGCAACAAACTAGGATGAAATATGTTGTGGCTCACGATGTTTATAGCCGGCTGACGGTGACACAACGAGATTTGGCTGACGGTGACACAACGAGACAATTGCTGACGGTGACACAACGAGACTTGGCTGACGGTGACACAACGAGACGAGACGGCGACACAACGAGACTTGGCTGACGGTGACACAACGAGACTTGGCTGACGGTGACACAACGAGACTTGGCTGACGGTGACACAACGAGACTTGACTGACGGTGACACAACGAGACTAATGATGGCTGATTTACTGGGAGTGGGGATCTGTTTGACACAAATACAGGACACTTATACATACACACACTCAACAAATTAATGGATTGTATACATACACACACTCAACAAATTAATGGATTGTATACATACACACACTCAACAAATTAATGGATTGTATACATACACACACTCCACAAATCCATGGATTGTATACATATACACATTCAACAAATCCATGGATTGTATACATACACACACTCAACAAATTAATGGATTGTATACATACACACACTCAACAAATCCATGGATTGTATACATACACACATTCAACAAATCCGTGGATTGTATACATACACACACTCCACAAATCCATGGATTGTATACATACACACACTCCACAAATCCATGGATTATGTACATACACACACTCCACAAGTCCATGGATTGTATACAGACACACAAGTCCATAGATTGTATACAGACACACAAGTCCATGGATTGTATACAGACACACAAGTCCACGGATTGTATACGGACATACACCACTTAAGCACGTGCACTGCACATGAAGATGTTGAGAGCGAACAAACGAGAAGGAAGTAGAAATCCATACATTGCCACAGTCATCGCTGTCGTAGACAGGCATAGATAGTTGGCGATAACTTGTTTCGTCTAGTATTGGCCCTGGGGAGAGGGGGGGAGGCTGAAGGGAGTTGTGTGAGCGGACTAGACATGGAACTATTGAAGGGGGGGGGGGTTAAAATACAAAACAAGGCGCTGTAAATTCGCGTGGAGGGAATGGGGACACACATATCTAGGTCATAACGACCGGCTTGTAAATAATAAATGATGTACGAACTGGTCTGGGGACAAGGCGGCTGCTGGGTCAGCATGACATAACATGGCAAAACTGGGTCACTTTGAAGATTTTATCGCGTGTAAACCAGTTATTCTAGACGAAAACAAAAAATCTATATGATTGTCACGTGACCAGTTCTGTGGTATTCATTGCTGTAGCTCTGACATTTGAATCTGGGTGAACGCTTGTCCGATTTATTGCCAGGGAAATCCGAATACCATACATAGAACTATACATATTCCATACATAGAACTATACATATACCATACATAGACCTATACACATACCATACATAGACCTATACACATACCATACATAGACCTATACATATACCATACATAGAACTACACATATACATATACCATACATAGATCTATAAATATACCATAGATAGAACTATACATATACATATACCATACATAGACCTATACATATACATATACCATACATAGACCCTTCATTCCGACGTTGAACTGTATTTCATTCCGTATCGATTCCTTGTAAAAAAAATATTCTGCCTTACATTCACACAAAGTTGTTTCCCTTAGAATTCGCCACATATCGTCTTCAAAAGAGGATGTTACGGAATGTGTTTATGAATGGAGAAAGAAACATGTCTAGTTCGGAACATGTGCACACAAAGGCGGTGCAGGGAGGGGGGGGGATGTACCAGCTGTACCCTTGAGGTCAGTTAGACCTTGAGAACACAGAGTCCAGACTCCATCATCCAGTTATCCTCACCCCCCCCCCATCCCATCCATCCAACTTCACCTTACACAAACACTTCCTATGACGTTAGAGATTTTTATTTTTATGTTCTTTCTGGTTTTTTGAAAGTTCGCCAAAATACAAGCTACTCACGGACTTCTGTTACCTGTCTCTCTATCTACCCACGGACTTCAGTTACCTGTCTCTCTATCTACTCACGGACTTCTGTTACCTCTCTCTCTCTATCTACTCACGGACTTCTGTTACCTGTCTCTCTATCTACTCACGGACTTCTGTTACCTGTCTCTCTATCTACTCACGGACTTCTGTTACCTGTCTCTCTATCTACTCACGGACTTCTGTTACCTGTCTCTCTATCTACTCACGGACTTCTGTTACCTGTCTCTCTATCTACTCACGGACTTCTGTTACCTGTCTCTCTATCTACTCACGGACTTCTGTTACCTGTCTCTCTATCTACTCACGGACTTCTGTTACCTGTCTCTCTATCTACTCACGGACTTCTGTTACCTGTCTCTCTATCTACTCACGGACTTCTGTTACCTGTCTCTCTATCTTTTTTCCCCCTGACCATCATATCAGCGCTTCTCAAAATAATTATCAATAGTGAGGTTTTTGTGAAGATGAGAATTATCTTTTGATCCAATATCCAGCTACCACAAGTTACCATTACTAGTAAATGTGTGTGTGGTGCTACTTTTTAGAGCATTTTCGAAAAAAAAATGCTCTATTGTCCCCGTTTTGTCTGTCTGTCTTTCTCTCTGTCCGTCATCACCCTAGATCTCAACAACCATAAGTCCTAGACCCATGATGTATATATCATTTTGTAGGTCTTGGCCTGCCATGTGTGCACCAAAAGTCCATTTCGCGATCTGACCTCTGGGGGCCGAAAAAGGGGGCGTTTTAAATACCGTTTTTGCTTATATGTTAAATATAAATCATAAAAGCTAATCAAAGGGGCGTAATCATTATCTATTTTTGTAACAGTTATTCAACATGATTACTTCCCTCTCAATATCTATGGCTGTAACCCGGAGTTATTGGAGGAGGCACGAAAGTGAAACTTTGAACCTGCAACCTGCACCGTTCCGCATGGCTGGCCTAAATATATCAGCAGGTCACCGAATACATGGTCAGATAGGTCATTATTTAGACATGGAATATTGGATAACGCTTTCACAATTTAAGATAAGAAAGTTAACACGGGGCAGACAGCGCGCGCTCGCGAACATACATATGCAAGCGACATTTCATGTTGACACACCTATCAGCTTGAAAGCCTGTGTATAATAATTTTCAACGTGATCGTAGTTGTAAATCCCTGGGTGGTGCTACAGACATCTCAGGCAGTGTAAAGAATAAAGGATATCTTAAAGCCGGCCTGAAAAATGACCAACTACCGGAAAAGATAATTAAGAGGTCCAAAAAAAATACATTAAAGGTTGGATATTCATCCCAGTGAGCCGTACAGTCACAGATTATCACCACATTCATCACAGTGAGCCGTACAGTCACAGATTATCACTACATTCATCACAGTGAGCCGTACATGCACAGATTATCACCAGAGTGAGCCGTACAGTCACAGATTATAACCACATTCATCACAGTGAGCCGTACAGTCACAGATTATCACTACATTCATCACAGTGAGCCGTACAGCCACAGATTTTCACCACATTCATCACAGTGAGCCGTACATTCACAGGTTATCACTACATTCATCACAGTGAGCCGTACAGTCACAGATTATCACTACATTCATCACAGTGAGCCGTACAGTCACAGATTATCACTACATTCATCACAGTGAGCCGTAGAGTCACAGATTATCAATACATTCATCTTAGTGAGCCGTACAGTCACATGTTATCATTACATTCATCACAGTGAGTCGTACAGCCACAGATTATCCCCACATTCATCACAGTGAGCCATACAGTCACATGTTATCACTACATTCATCACAGTGAGCCGTAGAGTCACGGATTATAACCACAGTGAGCCGTACAGTCACAGATTATCAATACATTCATCTTAGTGAGCCGTACAGTCACAGATTATCACCACATTCATCATAGTGAGCCGTACATTCACAGGTTATCACCACATTCATCATAGTGAGCCGTACATTCACAGGTTATCATTACATTCATTACAGTGAGCCGTACAGTCACAGATTATCACCACATTCATCACAGTGAGCCGTACATTCACAGGTTATCACTACATTCATCATAGTGAGCCGTACATTCACATGTTATCATTACATTCATCACAGTGAGCCGTACAGTCACAGATTATCACTACATTCATCACAGTGAGCCGTAAATTCACAGGTTATCACTACATTCATCACAGTGAGCCGTACAGTCACAGATTATCACCACATTCATCACAGTGAGCCGTACAGTCACAGATTATCACCACATTCATCACAGTGAGCCGTACAGTCACATATTATCACTACATTCATCACAGTGAGCCGTAGAGTCACGGATTATCACCACAGTGAGCCGTACAGTCACAGATTATCAATACATTCATCTTAGTGAGCCGTACAGTCACAGATTATCACCACATTCATCATAGTGAGCCGTACATTCACAGGTTATCACTACATTCATTACAGTGAATCGTACATTCACAGGTTATCACAATAGTATCTAAAATACCATGAAAACAACAGTTATGGCAGACAAAAACCGACTAAAAAAATCCTATCGATCCCAAGAGATGGCGGTCATCGAGTCAGCCTGGTCAAGACAGAACCTGCGATAGATTAATGCGCTGAAAAAAATGTTTCGGGGGAAAAGATAGACAGATAGATATAATAGATTAGATAGTTTAGTTGGAGTGGTGAATAATTTATTTAGAAAGATAGTTTAGTCATAATTCATAGTTATCTATCTATCCATCCATCCATCTATCTATCTATCTATCTATCTATCTATCTATCTCTCTGTCTGTCTGTCTGTCTGTCTATCTAGCAGAGAAGAGGGGTGGAGAATAAAAAGTGAAAAAAAAAATGTATTTTTATTTCACAATAAAAATCAATAAAAATTGTCCACACAGACAGTAAAATGGTCCACACAGCCAGACAGTAAAAATGGTCCACACAGCCAGACAGTAAAAATGGTCCACACAGCCAGACAGTAAAAATGATCCACACAGTCAGACAGTAAAAATGGTCCACACAGTCAGACAGTAAAAATGATCCACACAGACAGTAAAAATGGTCCACACAGCCAGACAGTAAAAATGGTCCGCACAGTCAGACAGTAAAAATAGTCCACACAGTCAGACAGTAAAAATGATCCACACAGTCAGACAGTAAAAATGATCCACACAGTCAGACAGTAAAAATGGTCCACACAGTCAGACAGTAAAAATGATCCACACAGTCAGACAGTAAAAATGATCCACACAGTCAGACAGTAAAAATGGTCCACACAGTCAGACAGTAAAAATGATCCACACAGTCAGACAGTAAAAATGATCCACACAGTCAGACAGTAAAAATGGTCCACACAGTCAGACAGTAAAAATGATCCACACAGTCAGACAGTAAAAATGGTCCACACAGCCAGACAGTAAAAATGATCCACACAGTCAGACAGTAAAAATGATCCACACAGTCAGACAGTAAAAATGATCCACACAGTCAGACAGTAAAAATGATCCACACAGTCAGACAGTAAAAATGGTCCACACAGTCAGACAGTAAAAATGATCCACACAGACAGTAAAAATGGTCCACACAGTCAGACAGTAAAAATGATCCACACAGTCAGACAGTAAAAATGATCCACACAGTCAGACAGTAAAAATGGTCCACACAGTCAGACAGTAAAAATCATCCACACAGTCAGACAGTAAAAAAGATCCACACAGTCAGACAGTAAAAATGATCCACACAGTCAGACAGTAAAAATGATCCACACAGTCAGACAGTAAAAATGATCCACACAGTCAGACAGTAAAAATGGTCCACACAGCCAGACAGTAAAAATGGTCCACACAGCCAGACCAATGAAGTCACCGCCACCCCATCATTACCCACGCACCACTCTACAACACTCGTGGTTCCAGCTTGGTCTTTAAGTACCTCTAGACGTCTCCCCATCACCCAGAAAAGGAGCCGCCCTTGACTTTGTGTCTAAACACTGGGAATTCGACTTAATGAATCTGTCAGCAAAAATGTTACGGCTATTAGCGGCCGAGACAGTGGATCTCACTGTAGATCAATAGGCCTACACACATACACAAGTGTATATCTATGTAACATTGTTGAGATAGTTTCACTATACACATACACAATTTTATATATATATATATATATATATAAATATATGTCCCTATAATATTGTACCAGTGCTCGATTTAAGAAAAAACCAGTGCCGGGGATGAATAAAATTTTCTGCAGAGCCGGGGGTAAATGTCATCCCCGGCGGGGATGAAAAAATCTAAAGCAGAGCCGGGGATGAAAATTCTCAGTGCCGGGGTTCTCCACAGCATCCCCAGCGGCTGCGAGATGCCAACAATTTTTTTTTAGGATCTTCAGTTTACAAACCATGGACAAGTAACTAATTTATTTTCATAGGGTCTTCGATTTGCATCTTAGACAAAACCAACAAAAAAAAAATAGAAAATTTGGTGAATCTTAATTAACATAGTTCACGTTGGTTCAAACAAATTTGAAGCTGCACATTAATAGGACAAGTAATGAATTTTTTTTAACAAAAAATGCAAATTATTAATTTATTCTCTGTTTTTTTTTTAAATCAAATATTCCATTATTCATAATTGTCTCAGTTATTTAAACAAATTATGACGCTGTTCCATAACTAATTCTTTTGTTGGTTTGCCAGAAGGTACATCGCAGGCAGAATGCCTTCCGTCTTTTAACCACATTGTGGCATACAACTTTGCATCAAAATATTGAAGTGGTGGACCATTAATTTTAATAAACAGCAAGTGTTTGATGGTTTCAACTTCTAACGCATTGCAAAGAGATGTGTGAGTTAAATTCATTGCACTGAATCCTCTCTCGCATTCTGCGCTAGATATTGGCAGAACATCTAATCGCTTATAAAAATCATTAAATTCTGTGTCAGCGTCAAGGCCATCCTTTGTCATGCTTCAATTGGTGTACTATGGCTTAAGAATGACATGCTTCAATTTTTTAAAAATTTGCGATGTTCTATAATTTTATGATCTCCATACAACATACGTTCTTCAGAATTTTTTTGGCCAGTTTGCTGTACAAACAACCGGACGAGTGTTATTTCCAGAGATTTTAGCAGAAATAGTGTTGAGTAGTTCAAATCAGCTGATTTTGTCTGTTTTTCATCTAATATTTGTAGTAATACTATACAATCAATTCCCTACTTTTTCTGAAGAGCCCCGGCAGGGATGAAATTAATTAAAGCAGAGCCGGGGATGACAGTCCTCAGTGCCTGGGATATCCCCGGCTGTAAATCGAGCACTGCATTGTACATGTAGTTTCACTACACACATACACAAGTATATATCTATGTAACATTGTTTAGATAGTTTCACTATACACATACACAAGTGTATATATCCAAATAACATTGTACATATAGTTTTACTTCACACCACCCAACGCATCAATAAACAGATCAATATGATTTAATAACACAACTTCACTGCAGATATTCCTTATCTGTATGTCTGTCTCTATCTTACAATATATATATATATATATATATATATATATATATATATTGTATGTATGTGTATCTATATATTATACTGTATTATATGTACTCTCCGCATTACTATAATTGGTTTGTCAGGAGAATACAAATCAATTTAACCCTTGCCCTTTAATTATGCTTATTTTTTACCCTGCCCTCATTTGTATCTATCAATCCACGCTGCATTTTTATATGACCCACTGCCTTGACCTAGTTTCGTCAAAACCTCTAAAATATTAAGTATAGTAATACAAAAAAAAAAAAGCATTACACTTAGGAGGAAAGATAAAAAAAAATCATAACATTTTTGTAGAGAATGTAGTATCTTGAAATATCGAATGTTAGGTAATGTAGGGGGACGAAACCCAGGGAAATAACATGAAGTGTGTCCCGAATCAAAGATACAGCTTACATTCAAACATGGATGAAGGACATGTGTTTCTTATTTCTGTTCCCTTTACCAATATGGTCGTTGGGGAGAACGAGTGGACGACACATCAACAGACGTTGCCGTCAAACGACCTGTCGGTGACTCGGTAGAGCCCATCTCCTCTCCAGGTCAGCGGCGAATGTTTTCGGCTTTACCAGGGATTGAACCCTGTACCCTTTGCATGCGAGTCGAGTTCACTTATCGACTTCGCCTTATGACAATGTCTGCAGATACTAAAAGTCAATATTCTATAAGTTGATGGATTAAAACAACAACACAGAGTTTAACAGACCAATATATCAATAAATCAGGAGAAGTAAATATTAAAAAAAAAACATAGGGAAAAGTTCGTGGCAGAAATTTTAAGGCCCCTGAAAAATTAGGAGAACAGGGGCCCATCAAACCCTTTACTTTATACGTTCTAACTCTTTCCTGCAATGATGCAGCCTGACACTGGGGAGCTGACCACCCCCCAAAGACCGTGAGACGGGGAGCAGCTGCTGAGGAAGTTGGCTTCGATAGAGAGTCCATTAAAAAAAAAACCCGGATCAGCCTCTAGCCCACATTTTGACCATAGGGCGCAAAACACTACTGACGTCATAGACTGAAGCCGTTAAAATTCAAAGCAGACGAAGGCCCGGCACTTAAAAATACATTTGGTATGTGGGGGGGGGGGGAGGGTGATGTTCGTTCAACATGCCTGCTGCAGTAAGTGACAGTGGAGGTGATGGGATTGTGTGTGTGTGTGGTGGGGGGTGATGTTCGTTCAACATGCCTGCTGCAGTAAGTGACAGGGGAGGTGATGGGATGTGTGTGTGTGGGGGGGGGTGATGTTCGTTCAACATGCCTGCTGCAGTAAGTGACAGTGGAGGTGATGGGATTGTGTGTGTGTGTGGTGGGGGGTGATGTTCGTTCAACATGCCTGCTGCAGTAAGTGACAGTGGAGGTGATGGGATTGTGTGTGTGTGTGGTGGGGGGTGATGTTCGTTCAACATGCCTGCTGCAGTAAGTGACAGTGGAGGTGATGGCATTGTGTGTGTGTGGTGGTGGGGGGTGATGTTCGTTCAACATGCCTGCTGCAGTAAGTGACAGTGGAGGTGATGGGATTGTGTGTGTGTGTGGTGGGGGTGATGTTCGTTCAACATGCCTGCTGCAGTAAGTGACAGTGGAGGTGATGGGATTGTGTGTGTGTGTGGTGGGGGGTGATGTTCGTTCAACATGCCTGCTGCAGTAAGTGACAGTGGAGGTGATGGGATTGTGTGTGTGTGTGGTGGGTGGTGATGTTCGTTCAACATGCCTGCTGCAGTAAGTGACAGTGGAGGTGATGGGATTGTGTGTGTGTGGTGGGGGGTGATGTTCGTTCAACATGCCTGCTGCAGTAAGTGACAGTGGAGGTGATGGGTTTGTGTGTGTGTGTGGTGGGGGGTGATGTTCGTTCAACATGCCTGCTGCAGTAAGTGACAGTGGAGGTGATGGGATTGTGTGTGTGTGGTGGGGGTGATGTTCGTTCAACATGCCTGCTGCAGTAAGTGACAGTGGAGGTGATGGGATTGTGTGTGTGTGGTGGGGGGTGATGTTCGTTCAACATGCCTGCTGCAGTAAGTGACAGTGGAGGTGATGGGATTGTGTGTGTGTGTGGTGGGGGGTGATGTTCGTTCAACATTCCTGCTGCAGTAAGTGACAGTGGAGGTGATGGGATTGTGTGTGTGTGTGGTGGGGGTGATGTTCGTTCAACATGCCTGCTGCAGTAAGTGACAGTGGAGGTGATGGGATTGTGTGTGTGTGGTGGGGGGGTGATGCGTTCAGCATTCACTGCTGCAGTGAAAAAGTGACAGGGGTGATGGGATTGTTGTGTGTGTGGTGGGGGGTGATGTTGTTCAACATGCCTGCTGCAGTAAGTGACAGTGGAGGTGATGGGATTGTGTGTGTGTGGTGGGGGTGATGTTCGTTCAACATGCCTGCTGCAGTAAGTGACAGTGGAGATGATTGGTGTGTGTGTGGGGGGGGAATGCTGTGTGGTATATCTGTGGAGAAAGTGATGAGCTCAAATAAAAAAAACGCGTTTATCTGCATCAAAATTCAAATATTTTAATAACACTATTTCAAGTGGCGTAGTCAAATTTGAGGGAGGGTGGGGGTGGAAAGAAAAATAAAAAAAAAACAGTTGATTGGCTGAAGGTAGGACAAGAGTTTAGTTGTCAGTTCTGCTTACGTTACATAGTGTCATCTGAGACATAGTGAAATGTCAGTTTTGCTAATGTTACTTAATGTCACCTAAGACAATGTGAAATGTCACTTCTGCTAATGTTACTTACTGTCATCTGAGAGATCGAGAAATGTCCATTCGGCTACTTATTACCGCTGTGACATCTTCCAATTTTACTCCATATTTTAATACATATCAATATCGTATGTGTACTTGTTTGTTTGCTGAAGTGTATAATAATATCACCTTTTGGGCTAGACGTGTAACCAAGGCGTGGCTCTGATATACCTATAGTACACGCCCATGTTATCTATATTTCCCGTATCACTCCGCTGTTTTCTTCTTCTTTTTTCAATTACGAGGAATCGGGAGGATAAAGGGGCGCATGATTGGGGAACGACCTATCAAATACCAACTGCGCTCCCAATCTGTTATCACATCGACTAATTTAGTTGGTCTGGGGGTGCCAATTAACGGCCTTTTAAAGTCAAAGCACTCGTTAGTACTATGTACATTTTTTTATATCAGTACACAGGTTCTCAACACTGTTGGAAATGGAGACAAGCGGCGTATTCTGTGTGACCATCACAACAACAACAACAGCTACAGGGATGCACAGGTTGCTAGTACCAGGTTGCTGGTAGGTGGTTGCTGTTTATTTTAAAATCTAAAATAAAACTAAGAATCTATTTCCGTGAACATATGAATTTCATGAGCCACTGGGATTTCAGCAAAGTTGTCTTTACTTTAAAAAAAAATGAATTCATATAAAGTAGATGCACGCGGAGAGTAATGTATTCATGGATGTTATAGTAAGATGCTGTTCATACGTCATCAATCTTTTGTGAATTCCTAAAGTTTGGATATTAATAGTGACAGCTGTTATCCATTACCTTATACTATATCATTTGTCATGCCTTTGTGAATACTCATCTGTAAATATCACGTGTTCAAGTGCATTTGTTATTCTTATAAGGAGTTGTGTCATGTCATCATATTTGGAACGCAAGTGGGATACGACATGTATTTTATTGAAACAAAATAATTTCGACTGGTGGTGAGAAAATATGAACAAGTCTTCAGGCTTATCGGAATTATTAAATTGTTTTATTATTTTTTTTCTTGATTATTTTACATTTTGAAATAAAACAAAAAAAAAATGAAATTCATGACATTTGTTGGGATTTCTTTAAGGGAAGGGGGGGGGTTAACTTTTAATCTTATCAAAGGCGAGAAAGGATTTGAGAAGAGAAGGGAAAAAAGACACTAAAAAATGAGAAGAGATTTGTGGGGAAAATGGCTCGCTAAAACATCTGAAAAGGAAAATCTGATTTAGCCAATGGCTGATCATCAGACGTGAATGTTAGCCAATGGCTGATCATCATACATGAATGTTAGCCAATGGCTGATCATCAGACGTGAATGTTAGCCAATGGCTGATCATCAGACGTGAATGTTAGCCAATGGCTGATCATCATAAATGAATGTTAGCCAATGGCTGATCATCAGACGTGAATGTTAGCCAATGGCTGATCATCAGACGTGAATGTTCCAGACAGGCCAGAAATAGAGAATACAACTGATATATTTTAATATGTATATGAGCAAGTTTTGTTAGTGTTTGTTTGTATGACTTGTGAACTTGATAATAGCTTGACACAGAAGTGGGTGTTTTAGAGGGAGTGAGAAGTAACGAGAGTGAGCTTATAGATGATTAAAATGAAATATAGATAAACAATGATATAGAGAAGTAAGATACACACAGACATTATATATATATATATATATATATATATATATATATATATATATATATATATATGTGTGTGTGTGTGTGTGTGTGTGTAAGGTGCACGGAGGAGAAGACTGGCCGACATGCAGTGTTACAAACTGTAGTTAAGACATCTTCCCGCGTAAACATCAACCCCCACCCCCTTTTCTTCCCGCGTTTAACACCCCCCTTTCTCATACCCCCACCACAACCTCCTTGTTTATCTCTACACCCCCCTCACTATATTGGCATGCCCCGACTTGTCCGTAAAACCAATCGACCGTGAAGGTGGACACGTCTCCGCCGGGCATCCATCTTTCACCCCTTCCCCCATGAGATTAATTCCTCGGACCAGGCTAGATGATAACTGAGCGGCCGTGCCTTATCATACGGCACCGTTCATCAGCGCACCTGGACCTGACACGACGTTGATGTATGTTGGACGTGGATTCAGATTGAGGGCCCAATGATATAAAAGGAGATGAGTTTTAGTAATCGGGAAGCAGTACAGCCCCTTGCGGGGACTGGACTGGGCGCATTTCCCCCTTTTGCGGGGTACACGTCATACGAGTCTGTTTAGACTCCCGATTGTAACTTCTTTTTATACTTATGGTTTGCATATTGTAACTTAGCGGCCCAGCTAAGAGTTCTTTTTAGAACTATATGTTTATATGTATCTGCGTTGAATAAAGTCTAAGTGTTGTTAATCGCACCCGACTTGAGTCGTTCTGTATTTATTCGTCACGAGGCTGTACGCAAATATAAATTATTGACGTATTCAGTTCAGAACTAGATTACCCACAGACAACGGCCATCACAACAGCCCTACAAAGGCGAGATTGTGACATGCAGCCATGCTGATCCACCACAAAAACAATGTGTGACCCAATTTTCTTCCCGTGTTTTAATTATGTGACCTTTGCTGATTTTTTTGACCATTCATACGCCATCTTTTTTTTTGCACTAATTTACTGTAGAGAAAAGTCAGTGTTGACATTAATATACATTTCTTTGTCTAATCACAGTGGCACGCTTTTAGTACGATCCAAATTATGGTTATCATTACATGCAACAACATAATGTATCTACTTGAATTCTTTCTATCAAAGATAGCGTATATGAAATATTGTTTACTTGCAATATATATATATATATTTAGCTCCACTGCACCACGCAACGTTTATTAAGATAGATCCCTGCTGACAGAGAGTTCACATGGGCCATTACTCAGCTCAGACCCAGCAAAAATGAGTTGTCTGCACTTATATAAGCTAAAAGATAGCTGGGGCCATATAGACAAAACTAATAAAATTGAAATCCTTCATGAAGATTTTTTTTTTGGGGGGGGGGGGCGAATGTATTTAAAGGAGTAGAAGCGGGGTGGTGTGGGGGTGGGTGGGCTGATGTGACCGCAGACGTGGAAGGGAGCAGAAGCGGCGAGCAACACTATTTAATTAGGGTGGATGGACATGAGTTGAGCATCCGAGGCCCGCATCGATGAAGGGAGGGTCAGACGACTAAATAGGAAACAGTTTTAGGGGAGCTGACCGTCTTGCGGCCAAGGGAGGTAAGTGCATTTCATAACCAGGGACTTGAAGGAGTTTTATGGAGGTTTGTTGACTGCTTGTTGTTTATTGTTGTTGTTTCTATTAACGTTACTTTTTAATTTTGTATTTTATTTTCAAGATAAAGGGTTTAGACCTGCAACATGCTTCACTTCTTTGTTTTACATATACAAGCATTCTTGAGAACATCAATACAAACATACCCACATCAATACAAACATACACACATCAATATAAACACACGCATCAATACAAACACACACATCAATACAAAAACACACATCAATACAAACACACACATCAATACAAACACACACATCAATACAAACACACACATCGATACAAACACACACATCGATACAAACACACACATCAATACAAACACACACATCGATACAAACACACACATCAATACAAACACATACATCAATACAAACACACACATCAATACACACACATCAATACAAACACACATATCAATACAAACACACACATCAATACAAACACACACTAATTTAACGCACCACCTCTTCCCAGTTTCGATTCATTTTCTTCAGGGCTGTTCATGTGTGTGTGAATGTGCGAATGGTATGGAGGGGGGTGTCGTTGCAGCTCAGCTGGTCCCAGCGATCGCGATATCGAAGACGACAATCAAAGAAAAGTACCAAGCGACTGACCCTCTGATAACTATCTCCCTCCCCCCCCCCTGCAGCCGAGCCCGCGGTTGTCCTTGGGTGCCTCTCCAAAACAAATTCCGTTTGGCAATTTTAAGTGATTACCGCACTTCTCGCGGCCGCCGAATTCAATTATCCCAGAACTTTATTCCTTAACCCCCCCCCCACCAGCCCAATTTCTGACCAGTGGTCATTTAGCGAGATGCCAACTTAAATTCAGCGCGCTTAGGGAAAAGCCAAGCCCGAATACGTTGCAGGCCATTATCTCAGTACTTCAATCCCGACCAAAGAAACTAAAATGTACCCAAAAAAATCCTGGTTAAGAATGGGGTTGGGAGTGGGGAGATAGAAGACCCAGGGAAAGGTTGAAAAAAAAATGTAAAGCAAATAGCACTGGTCGTAGGGCAAGGGGAGACTACTGTCTAAAAGAGGTTACTTTCTCAACAAATCTGTATGCGATTATTGCCCCTTCACTTGCCAACTAATCGATCATCCCACAACACACTTAGAAAGCGCTGTTAGCTTCAGCTGTCAGAATTATCGTTGAAACAGTCATTGGAAAAGTCAAAGAAAATAACAAAAGAAAATACATTTAGTATAACATTTACTAAGTATTCCAATCTGGCTGAAAAAAGTAGGGAAATGTCTTAAAGAGGTTCCGTGGATGGCCATGCAATGTCACTTTATCATAATTCTCACACATTGGGTTGATATATTTTTTTAATCTCCAAGACACATATAGTGACCAGGCGTGGGTCAAGTTGCTGAATCGCGGGCCACTATTCATTCTTAACTATTAAAAAAAAGGCCTGGTCTCGAACAGATATTTAGGGAAAATGAACACAATATGAATGAGAATGATATGAAATAGCGGATGGGCGGCTCAATCCAATGGGACATACTTGGCCCGCGGACCGTCGTTTTCTCATGGCTGCCCTCAAATAAGAAATTCAGTTTTCACTGCTGTGAGAGGGCACTCTTTCATTGGTCGACTATGTCAGGTAGTCCGTACTAGACGATCTAGAGGATTCAGAATATATATGTTAAACGGAGCCATTGAATGATCATGTTAAACGGAGCCATGGAATGATTGATAAACGGAGCCATATAATGATTATGTTAAACGGAGCAATAGAATGATTATGTTAAACGGAGCCATATAATGATTATGTTAAACGGAGCCGTAGAATGATTATGTTAAACGCAGCCGTAGAATGATTATGTTAAACTTAGCCATAAAAAGATTATTTTACAACGTAGCCATACAATGATTATGTTGGAAATAAACTAATACTCACCGTCAAACACAATGGGTTTGCGACACTGGCGGCGGAGCAGGGGGAGGGCAGGGGGCAACGGCCCCCCCTAAAACTTTTAAGGGGTGGCGGCGCCCCCCCCCCCTTGAATTTCCAGTCTGCCACCCCTAAAATTTTAACTTTGTTTAACTTTTTTAACTTTGTAATTCATTTTAGTTTATATGTATCATTTTCATAATTCATTTAATTTATTTCTTAAATTTAATATTTGAAAGAAATTATAAGTAATTTACATTTTACAGTAATCACATTATTGAGAGTTGTTGTGGCATATTTTAAAACTAGTTGCAAGTACCCGGCTTTGCCCGGGTTTAAAATAAGGTTTTCTGTTTATAAGAATCGTAATTTGACGTTTATATAGGATTTAAAATAAGACGCGTAAAAAAGGGTTTATTTGCATGCAATAAAAGGGTACATTTATCTTAAAGCAATGTGATACACAACATTTTTGGCAGTTCCTCTCTCTCTCCCTCTTTCCCCCTCCCCCCTCTTTCCCCTCCCTCTCTCTCTCCCTCCCTCTATCCCTCCCCTCTCTCTCCCTCCCTTCCCCCTATCTCTCCATCCCTCCCTCCCTTCCCCCTCTCTCTCCATCCCTCCCTTCCTCTCCTTTCTCTCTCTCTCTCTCAGGCATGACTGTAGCAAAAGATGACAATTCCTATGGATGAAGGAATGGAATTTAATAATGTGGTAAGTAATGTGATATTTGGTTCCCCGTACCGATCATATTTATAGTAAGTTAGCTATGTGAGAGAGAAGCTCGTAAAACCTGAAATCGGGGTAAAAGTTTGCCAAGTTTCATGTCTTTGATATCCGAAATAATTAATTACAATTAAAGTACCCATTGAGATGGAACGAAACCTGTTTAAGAACCTTCCCCATGTAATTTTGTGTACGTGTACCAAATTTCACGTTATTTGGTTTTCTGGATCTTGAGCTTTAAGGGAACAGACAGACAGACAGCAAATGCGTCTTATACGTATAGAGAAGTATTGCCACCGAATGACGGCAAAAGTAATTTTTAAAGAAAATACAATTATTTATTATCTTTTCATAATTACTTTTTGTTTATTGAGTTTCCCGTTTCCGGTTTCAGTTTCATGTTCATCATCATTCATGATAATTATCAGTAATTTTCTGATCTAATTTCACTACTAAATTTGTAAACAAACTGACATTACGAATCAGTTGACGAAGTGCTCAATGTTCATTTATATATTTTAATATATTATTTTTAATAATATGGATTAAATACTTGCTACAGAATTATTATATTCTATTATTGAATTAAGGGGGTAAAATTTGTCTTTCGGTCATATTTTGTCTTGCCACCCCTTAAATTTTAAAGGGGTGTGGGGCGCCGGCCCCCCCTTGAATTTTGGCTTGCCCCCCCCCCCACTTTAAATATTTCGTTCCGCCGCCGGTGGTTTGCGACTAGCCACGACACCATAAATACTCAGTCACTACGACAACACATACTCAGTCACCACGACAACCACATACTCAGACACCACGACACCTACACATTAGACATCCCCGACACCTATATTTACAAATCTATAGATGGCTTTATTGTTGCGGCCTTTCTAATCTTTACTAGAAGCGGGGGGTTACAATGACCTAACAGTTACCATGGAGAAAGCATTCTACGTCTTACAGAAAACTACAGTCCGGCGACAGAGATGAGGCTTATATCGTGGGTATTCCAAACTGACCAGTGGTCTGCCGTCTAATTAACTAAAGTGATCCAACTAATTCATAATGAACAATGAACTTGGAACGAAGAACTATGAACAAAGAAGTATGAACAAAGGAGTATTAAGAAGGAACTTTGTACAAAGAAGCATGGACAAGGAAATGTGAACAAGGAACTATGAACAAAGAGGTATGAACAAAGAAAGATGAACAAAGAATTATGAACAAAGAAGTATTAAGAAGGAGCTATGAACAAGGAACTATGGAAACGGAACTATGAACAAAGAAGTATGAACAAAGAAGCATGAACAAAGAAGTATGAACAAAGAAGCATGAACATTGGGTTCTAATGTAACCACGTGAGCAAAGGTCTTTTTGGCAAACAAATGAAAAATGTGCAAGTGATTTTCTATTCAGGGAAATCATGTCCAGCCCCACAATTCACCAGTACTGACTAGCGATGAGTTTGTCTTGCCAGACACAAAGAAAAAAAAAACCCACTAATCCATCCATCCGACAACCGAAATTAGTGACCTAGCCCGTTAGGAACTGTTGAAAGTGGACAGGACTGGCCGTTAGGAATAGATATATATGTGTGTACTGAAAAGAATACAAAAGAATAAACAAAATGGAAGACGACATCATCGACAGTCGATTGTGTATTCTGCAAATGGGAGATCAGCGTGGGGCAGGGGAGATTAGGGAGGGGACGGGGGAGATTAGGGAGGGGACGGGGGAGAGCAGCAAGGGACGGGGAGATCAGCATGGGGCAGGGGAGATTAGGGAGGGGGCAGGGGAGATTAGGGAGGGGGCAGGGGAGATTAGGGAGGGGACGGGGGAGATCAGCGAGGGACGGGGAGATCAGCATGGGGCAGGGGATTAGGGAGGGGGCAGGGGAGATTAGGGAGGGGACGGGGGAGATCAGAGAGGGGACGGGGAGATCAGCATGGGGCAGGGGAGATTAGGGAGGGGACGGGGGAGATCAGCATGGGGCAGGGGAGATTAGGGAGGGGACGGGGGAGATCAGAGAGGGACGGGGAGATCAGCGAGGGGACGGGGGAGATCAGAGAGGGACGGGGAGATCAGCTAGAGGACGGGGATCGCAAGTAGACGGGTGGCGGGGGTCAGTCGGGGGGGGCGTTCAGATAGGGGACGATGAAATCAGCGAGGGGCAGGGGAGATGAGAGAGGGACGGGGGTAATCAGCTAGAGGAGGGGGAGATCAGCGAGGGGTGATCCATCAAGGGGGATACAATAACACCCACGCACAAATAAGAATAACAATTAAACCAATGAACACTAAATGTGTGTGCTTAGTGTCGTCTCGCCCAGCCATCTGTTGTCTCTCAGGTGTCCACTAACGCACGTGAATAAATAAACATACAAAACACACACACACAAATCGCCTAACGTATATAGTGTGATGGAGCAGCGGCTCTCAGAGCGTGTGTCGCGACCCCCCTTCCTCCCCTCTGGCGGTCAGTCGAGAGCTTTTTTTTTAAAGTGGGATTCTTACAAAAAAAAATTGTATTACAGTAAAATGTCGTTTATCCAAACGTTTATTATCCGGAGCATCAAATATCCGGACCAGTTGTTGTTTTTTGTCAACTGCATGTACTGTATATGAATACGTTTTCAGTGCCAATGCTCAACAGTTGTTTCCCATGAGGCATCTATTTTGCTTTTAAGAGCATTTTCGAAAAAAAAATGCTCTATTGTCCCCGTTTTGTCTGTCTGTATGTCTGTCCGTCATCACCTTGGATCTCAACAACCATAAGTCCAAGACCCATGATGTATATATCATTTTATAGGTCTTGGCCTGCCATGTGTGCACCAAAAGTCCATTTCGCGATCTGACCTCTGAGGGCCGAAAAAAGGGGCGTATTAAGTACCGTTTTTACTATATAAGCTATATTAACAAAGGAGCACCCTATATCTCAGCAACCATAAGTCCTAGACCCATTATGTATATATCGTTTTGTAGGTCTTAGCCTGCCAAGTGTACATCAAAAGTACTTTTCGCGATCTGACCTCTCAGGGCTGAATATAAGAGTTTCTTATGTACCGTTTTTGCTTATATTTTAAATATAAATAATAAAAGCTAATCAAAGGGGCGTAATCATTATTTATTTTTATAACAGTTATCCAACATGATTACTTCCCTCTCTATTTATCAAAACACATACGTAGCCACTGCGTACACGAAAATGCTCTAAAACGTCCTTTGTCCGAAACGGAAAAGACTTAAATTGCTTGTTTCTTCATTCACGTCTCCCGCATGTGATGATTTCTAGTATTCGTATAGTGTCTGGTTTCATATACCGCATGGATAGCATTCGGTTATCTTAACAATGTCTGGTTTCATATACTGCATGGATCGCATTCGGTTATCCCAACAATCGCGAACCCTAACGGTGTGTGTGTGTGTGTGAAGTCCCTGTAAGGATGAGATGAAATCTCTTAGATCCTATAAAACCACTAGTGGGACGGTTTTTATGGTGCCCTTCTTTCATCCCCACCACAGCCGACAGTACAATGGCCATGGAGGCACCACGGGAGATATGCCGAGGACTTAAGCCATGACCTGAAAATTTTCCTTCGTCCTCACCGGAGATCGAACCAGGTACCTTCAGGTCGACAGTCCTAACTGTGTCCGGTCCCACTCGATTCGGATAAACGACGATTTACTGTAAGTGGATCATCGAGAAAATACACAAGTAGGTCAACCTCTTTCTTTTCTTGCTTTACACATGTGTCGTGAGATTTTTGTTTTTCTTAAATAGGTCATGAATCACAACAATATGAGAACCTCTAGGGTAGTGAAATACATGACGACTATCAAACATATGACATCCGCCAGAAACATTTTTTATGTACATAAATAAGTATTATAAGTATTACATTCCGAATGATAAAAACAAAAACGATTCATATAAGTCACTAAGAGCGAAAGAGAAAGGAAAGGGGAGGGGAGGGGGGGTGACACGACAGGCCAACAAACACACGACTGCCGTCCTACACACGTAGAGCCATAATTTACTGTTGTTTTTTTTAGATCTATCACACTGCTGCGACACTTCCACTGGCGGTTTGTTTTTTATTTTGGGCGCACTGACGTTCACAACTGAGCTCAAAATTATGTAAAATTGACATCACTTACCTAAACAACTTTAAGTTATCAAGTATTTAACTGTACATGTACCAGCATATATATATATATATACCGGGGAAAAAAACTTGGCCACGCACGACTAGCGTCGGTCGAGCCGGTCTGCGTTATCGCATATTAAAGATTAGCTCAAGGCAACGCAACCGGGAAAACGCAGCGGTCTGTTGTATACCTTTACCAAGAGACGACGATTATCTCAGTACAACGAAGTGTTCCACAGTTATCAAAAAGAGGTTTAAGATCGAGAGATGAACATCTTCACAAAAATTAAAAAGCAGCAACATAAAACCTTGAAATGTTTTTCACCCCCCCCCCCCCAGCCCCCCAGACATAAGCACAATCACGGTCCGTTAGTAAGGAAGGTACTCTTTGGAATCCCCGGGCATATACATATTAAATAAGATGAGTATCCACCACCCCCCCCCCCCCCGCCAAACTCTAATTTATGAAGGAAAAAAATAAACTTGTTGTTACAAGCTCCCGCTGAATAGATACAAAATGTAGGGCAGAAGAAACATGATGGGGCGCGCATCTCAATACAAATACTGATCAAAGAATGTCTTGACACGACTGGGATACAGACTGTGACACGACTGGAAACAGACATGGCAAGGTAGACTGGCCGGTTGGCCAATATAAAAAAAAGGAAACATTTGCTTTATTTTACTAAGTGACCACGCCCCTTGAGTGACTGTAAACGTCTACAAGATATAAAAGGATATCGCGCAATTCAATACATCAATATTGATGAACTGGCGGTGTACCCGGAGTTGCGCGGGAAGATGGACTGTCACGAGACACATTTCTAATGCTTATAGCCGACATCATTAAAGGGATGAGGCTTCGTAGAGTAAATAATTTGCCTTCTAATTCACATCACATAATGTGTGTGGAAACAATCTGCATTCACTACGTCATACATGACATTTACCTATCAACGCTTCAAACTTGATCAGGTTGAATTGTTCTAACAGCCATTGTTTTTCTCAGTGTTAAAATAAAAACAATTCTTTCTAATGAAACAATTAAGACGGATAGATAAACAGTATATACATTATATCAAAAGCGGGTTGCTTTTTTTAAAAGTCTTCCGATCATGTCGCCGTATTTGTTATTTTCCTTTTTTTTAACAGAGCAGCACCTAAACACTGATACACAATACAATAATACACAAATATGGCGGCATTCGGGAAAATCAATTTAAATCGACGATGCCCGCTAGCAGTGTACCCGGCGTTGATTGGTAAGTCGGGAGTTCAACCGTGACACTTGAAACATTTCAAACACACCATTAGGTAAAGATATGGGTGCTAATTTATGCCACCTACCTAATATGCCACCGACCTAATGTACATTTCATACGTCACAAATTACGTTTTAACTGTCAACCTTATCCCTCAGGATTATTTGTTTAAACAGTAATTAATTCTCTCAATGTTAAAATCAGATCGAAGCATTACAACAATGATCAAATATTTTGTTATCCTTTGCCATTTTGCAGCACAGAAGCAAATTGGTGTGGTGCGATACAGCAACCGCGCGCATGTTCAATTCGGCTTCTTACTATCTTTCTTTCTTTCTTAATTTCTTACTTAGACGCTGTTCTTATATATACGGATTCTGTGGACATACTTAAGTATCACATTTATAAATTTAGATAGACAAGTGATACATATTTAGCCGAATCCAAATCCGTTGAAATAAGTTACAAACGAGTATAGTGGAATGTACATAAGAACATGAATAACATTGGGGGGAAAGGGGGGGGGGGTCCCGTTGTAAGGCAACATTCTTAACAGCAATAGATGAAGGGTATTTCAGAAATCAGACATATGAATACTTTTAATTTTGGGGTGTGTGTGAATGGATCTCACGGTGTTTGGGTTGTGCTTAAAGTGTTGGTGCTCACTTGTGGTGTAGATATAAACACAGTGGTTACATACATATATCTCACATTAGATATCATTAGGGCTGCTGATTAAACTGCGTTAATTTGCGATTAACGCGTCAAAAAAAATTGCGATTAAAATTTTTAACGCAACACCTAAATGCGTTAATTTGACGAAAATGCTGAAAGTTCACCAAATCGATAAATAACGGAATTTATCGCAAAATTTGAAGTTTAAGTCCGTTCATTTATTAAGTAGATCTACCACCCCCACCCTGTCACAATTCACACACACCCTCACACCCAGGTACGTCGACAAAAGTCCCAATTGTAATATAAAATGAAGTTGTTTTGTTATATAGCCCTTCGACAAGTGAACCTCCTGCTCCCTTCCCGGTCCATATAAAAAGAAAAAAGTTTCATTCACTAGTTTACATTACATACTGCAGTGTATTGGTGGAGCTAATGTAGTGGAGGTAAAAGAACGACAAGTGTTTGGTGAACTCTGTTATAATTAGGTCAAAATAACGAGATGTTAGAAATTTTGTATCACCATTTTTTTGCGCCCAATTTTTTATCGCATTTGAAAATACAGCGTCTTGCATCAGCTGCACTAACAGTTTCATGACACTTGAAATCAATGTCTAGACATGGTCTAGACTATGCTATGCAAACATCAGTACACGAGACAGTGTATGTATTTTTCAGAATTATTGTGATACTGAGCTAAATTTTATATTTTATATTAATTAACGTTCTGAAACTAGCGGTGTCGATATGATGGAAAGAAAGGCATATTTTCGTTTGGGCTTTGTATGTAGCAATAAAAACATCAATAGATTTTTCTCTAAGAGTTAGACCGGCAAACACTCTGATACAATGTTGCTATAACCAAAATGAAACGAAAGAAAGAATTTTTAATGTTGACACACGAAAGAACATCAGAAGATGAAAAATGAAAGCCGAACTATCAAAATTTTGCTTTGAACGTTTGAAACGGTAACATTAAAGAGTGTCATTTTACAAGATATTTTTTTATTAATATAACTGTCAGACAGATAAAAAAAATAATATTTTCTTTTCTGTTGTTCACTAAAACATTGAACAAATAGTTGATAGTAAGAAATTAAATGAATGAAAGAATATAAGAGTAACATTTATAGCAAAAACTTCAAAAGAAGATTAAAAGTAAATTTGTCCTTCAACTCGGCGACCGTGATTGTCATTTCTGACGCGTGCTCCTAGTTTGAAACAATAGAACCGGTGTCAACATGTTTTTGGGACATCTTTGAGTGGAGAGAGAGTGTGTTAAAAATGTGACTTGGTGGGGAAAGGGGGGTGGGGGAATACAGGAAAAAAAAACGCGTTAATAATAAGTGAGCGACAACTTTCTGGCTATACTATTATTTTATGAAAAAAAAGTTACATTTGAGATATAAATGACGTGTGTATTTTTTTTTTTTGGAGTGGGAAGTGGAGGGTAGGGTAAACAGTGTCAAGCAAAATATGACAGGGAGGGAGGGAAGATGGGTTGACTGACATACGTCATTAGTTCGGAAACTATGGTACGAAAAAAAGGCTAGACATTGTTGTTTAATAAAAAGAAAACAATTCGCATCATTGACGTGATTGATACATGTCCATAAACTGGTCTCAATGGGGCTTTTGGAAAAAATCGATTTCAATTGACGATGAGCATTCTGTTTAATTTATAAACAGTGACACTGTCCCCACAAACAGTTCAGTTTCACCACACAAACACACACACACACAAACACACACATGAACTTATTTATACGCCAGTGAGCTGTGAGTAGACACTTGGACATGTAGCTCGCGCATCTGCTCACTCAGACATAGAGAGTTGTATTTTATATACGAATGTTGTTTCATTAAAACAGTTTGGGATTGGGGAGGTGTGTGTGTGTCGGGGGGGGGTGGCTTCGATCAACCTTCCATTTCTTCCGCAGTTACAACTTAACAAGATGCCATCGACTTCACCAGGCACACGACAAATTGCTGAGCAACACACGGCCTTCCATGACTGTCAGACGATTGCATAATGACAGGCCTGGCGAGATGAAGAATGTTTCCAGTCTAAACGTGTGGGTGGGTGTTGCGGAATATGTGAACTAAACGTGTGGGTGGGTGTTGCGGAATATGTGAACTAAACGTGTGGGTGGGTGTTGAGGAATATGTGAACGAAACGTGTGGGTGGGTGTTGCGGAATATGTGAACTAAACGTGTGGGTGGGTGTTGAGGAATATGTGAACTAAACGTGTGGGTGGGTGTTGCGGAATATGTGAACTAAACGTGTGGGTGGGTGTTGCGGAATATGTGAACTAAACGTGTGGGTGGGTGTTGGCGTTAAACATGACGACTGCACAGAGTGACGCCATGTCACAATTTATTGTCGACACACGAGTATTGGAACAACACAATACTGCAATGGCTCTAAAACTTTTGCAATTCTCGACCCACTACAAAAAACCTCCATGACCCACTTGCACAGAAAGAAACACACAATAGAAGAAAGAAATGTAATATCAATTTTAACTATTCTCGTACTGAGTACATTTTTTTGTTTGGGTGACTCACTTTTTAAATCAAGTCGCGACCGAAAACCTTGAGAACCACTGCAATAAATAATGATATCTGTTCTTGGAAGATTTTTTCATTGTCTTGATAGACAACGATATTTTTTTTAAATGAGATGGCGGGTTTTATTTTTATTTGAAAATATATTGTCTACCATTGTATGTTGTATTCCAGACAGTTCAACAATGAGGCTTTATAAATTGTGCTGCATTAAAAAAAAATTAAAACTAATATAATAATAGCGGCCCGGGTTCTGCGTTAAATCGAAAGCGGAATACAAGAATTCAAAATGGCATCCTGCCCGCGTCTCGATTCGATAATTTTTTTTTTATCTACAGTTTTGAATAATTTCTGTGGTTTTTAAACATGAAACCCAAAGACCAAAATGTGAAACCATTTCATTTAAATATTTATTTGTATGTTTTACTGTATTTCTACAACATATTGCATCTTTAAATTGTAATAAAATCATGACAAATCGGATCTGCCCGAAACCAAAAATAACTTAGCCTACTGATCAAACCTAAGGGAATATAACTCTATGCAAAGGTTTTTCAGGGTACAGCTAGTCTATTTATATAATAGTTAATACGCCAGACAAAGCAAGACAGGAGTTAAGTTAATAATAATGTTTGAAGTATGCATTGCCTTGTTTTATTTTAAAGTTAACAGCACCATGCTATTAAATATGCTACTATGTGCAATAAAATCTATTTTTAATTCCGTATTATGCACCATTTCTAATGTGTTCTTTGATTTCTAACCTTTAACCTATAGGTCATGGGTGCAGTTGACTTCTACAAGCACTGCCGAGGAAACAGACTTCCACCCTCACACCCGAGTGTAGGACAAACCCTCCCCCCCTCACGGACAAAAGATCGAATTTAATTTAATTCGATATGATTGATACTTTTAAAAAATTAATCTTGACCATGGGCTACGGGAAATATTAGTCGATATAAAAGATCATGTTTGTCAACACAGTATTTCAATAGGCGTGTTCCTATGTTGTTTTACCTTATGCTGTTTGTTGTTCCGTCTGCTATACTATATGTGTGCTTGGCGCGAGAATCAAAAAGGTAGAATAAAGATACGATCAGTCTTGACCTTGGTCTAAAACTGTAACTTTTGTTTGTTTTACCTGGTAAGATGTAAAGTTGATGCAAAGTTAACGAAGAGATTGATTTTTGACAACTGCTGCTCGACGGGCCAATGCAGCTTACTGGCGTACTTTGAAAAATAAATTCACTTCAAAATAAATACTTTTATATATAATGACATCCGGGTATTAAATATTACATTTTAAAATAAAAATGGGGGCCAAATTATAGATTGTACAATACAAATAGGGGATAGGTCCAGTGGGGGGGGTTGTCCGCTGGGGGTTATGTCTGCTGGGGGTTTTGTCTGCTGGGGGTTATGTCTGCTGGGGGTTATGTCTGCTGGGGGTTTTGTCCGTGGGGGTTTTGTCCGCTGGGGGTTTTGTCTGCTGGGGGTTATGTCTGCTGGGGGTTTTGTCCGGATACCCTCACACCCACCCCCTCAAGATCAGTTGGGGTAATCCGTGTAGGGGGTCGGAGACTATTTGAATTTCAGATGAGAAGTAAACCAAGTCACTAAGTTTTAAACCTCATTAACCCAGCGGCCCCGCTTACAACCTCACCACCACACCAACCACACGTCCCATGTGAACAACTCAACCACCACACCGACCACACGTCCCATGTGAACAACTCAACCACCACACCGACCACACGTCCCACGTGAACAACTCAACCACCACACCGACCACACGTCCCATGTGAACAACTCAACCACCACACCGACCACATGTCCCACGTGAACAACTCAATACCACACCGACCACACGTCCCACGTGAACAACTCAACCACCACACCGACCACACGTCCCATGTGAACAACTCAACCACCACACCAACCACACGTCCCACGTGAACAACTCAACCACCACACCGACCACACGTCCCATGTGAACAACTCAACCACCACACCGACCACACGTCCCACGTGAACAACCGATAGGGCAGCGTGGTCCGGGCCGGGCTACCGGACGATGTTGTTTAGTGTTACCAGAAAAAAAGATGACAGTGGAATGTTGACAAGAGTATCTGGGCCAACCGTAAAGCTAAACAAGTCAAATAAAGTATAAATAAACACAGACGGACAATGGCATGCATCACCTGTCCAGGTACACCTCTGCACAGAGTGACGTGACAGCATAACAAGACAGCATAACAAGACAGCAATGATAAACTTCACGTGGGCTCATTAGTTTTGTCTGTCTAGCAGCTCACGTTAAAAAATATTGTCCATCCTTACAGTAATCCATTCACTGTACTGGCTTTTGAAAAAAAATAAAATATAAAGACACATTGGGGAGGAAGGGAGGGTACTCTCCGTTGTTTTGTTTTTTAACTTCCGGGAAGGCGTGACCTACTTTCTTGAACGGTGTGTCTGGCGGATGTTATTTTTTTGTTCAATAACTTGACATTTTGGCGGTGCAGACTTGACAGTGAGAAAACAAGCCACCTTGGTGTGTTCTGTACTGCTGGATACATTGGGTGAAGATAGACTGGAAGACAGAATCAGACGAGTCACAGGTGAGCTTACCTGGCTATTGCCGGCGAGGGTGCAGTCTCTTGAATGTGAACGTCACGCCCGCTCCCACAGCCATTGCTCACTCAACGTTGGACGTGCACAAATTCTATTCGCTAATCCCCACGATGGCTGCCAGGTATCCAGTGAGCTCAGCTGTAGATCATACAATAACAGGGTGCGATTAGCAACACACATAAAATAACAGGGTGCTATTAGCAACACACACACATAAAATAACAGGGTGCTATTAGCAACACACACCATAAACTGGCTGGAATTTAATTAGGTTGGTTTAGTAGTCGGAAGAAAAGAAAAAAAATTAAAGAAAATGGTGAGATTTGCTGGGTCTGGTTGGGTGACAGTGATATCAACTGGAATGGTCAGAGACGCTCCTTTTGATGGATATACTGGACAGAGATGTCAAATTTTCTTTTGACGAATATTTATCCAGAAAAAGCTGAAAAATATCTATTTACTATTAAATAATCGAAAATTGATATCTAAATGAAACAAAAAATCCTATATTAGTTCAATGTTATGAGAGCATTTTCTTACACATATATTGCTATGTATATAGTATATGTATATAGTACATGTATATGTATATAGTATATGTATATAGTATATGTATATAGTATATGTATATGTATATAGTATATGTATATAGTATATGTATATGTATATAGTAGATGTATATAGTACATCTGGATACAAATTATCCTAATTGGCAGCCCTGGATTTAGGTCAGTAACCACGTGACAGGAACATAAGCAATCATTCATTTGACAGATAGCATTTGTATAAAAAAAATTAAATCAGCCGTGCATGAGGTTCATCAGGTTAAAAAAAAAACAACAACGAATCCCCTTCCCTACAGAAAAAATTTTGTTGCTGATCAAAAATTGTGTTGTGTACAGCTGGCAATATGTGCTGCACATCTTCATTGCCAGGTAAATGAAAACACTGACGCTCGTCTAATGCCTGGAGGGAAGACATTTATAGACGACGTGTTGCTGTTATTACCGGTTCCGTTCAAATTATTGGCACGGTAACCTGATGGATGTCCAACCAAATAAACTAATGGCATTTTAAAAATGTGTCCAGTTATTATTGAGCTTTTTTTTTATTACAAAGGTGTGCGCTGCTCCTGTTTCCCAGTGCAGTAAAAGAGTTTCAGAAGTTAGAAAATAAAAAAAACAAACAAAGGTAAATGGTGAAGTGTTCCGAGTCATGAAAAAACTTTTGAGAACTACTGCTGCAGTTTTTTTAAATTTTTATATATTACAACGTGTTTCGGGCACATCCAATCGGTCAGAGGTGTGGGTGGGTATGACATATCAGTGGTGGGCAAACGTTTGAAGTCGTGGGCCACGTTCTGCTCGTAAATTTCACGGGCAGGCCGGACTTAGATCCTGATGGTGTGTTGACACGTAAACTGAAGGGCAAAGGTCACAACGCAAAAGGCTGGTGCCGTGCTTCACTCTGAAATGGGTATAGGGCCGGATCAGGCCTAAGGGCCGTAGTTCACCCATGTCTGACTTATATCAGGCCTAAGGGTCGTAGTTCACCCATGTCTGACTTATCAGGCCCAAGGGTCGTAGTTCACCCACGTCTGACTTATATCAGGCCCAAGGATCGTAGTTCACCCATGTCTGACTTATATCAGGCCCAAGGGTCGTAGTTCACCCATGTCTGACTTATATCAGGCCCGAGGGCCGCAGTTCACCCATGTCTGACTTATATCAGGCCTAAGGGTCGTAGTTCACCCATGTCTGACTTATCAGGCCCAAGGGTCGTAGTTCACCCATGTCTGACTTATATCAGGCCTAAGGGTCGTAGTTCACCCATGTCTGACTTATCAGACCCAAGAGTCGTAGTTCACCCATGTCTGACTTATATCAGGCCTAAGGGTCGTAGTTCACCCATGTCTGACTTATATCAGGCCTAAGGGTCGTAGTTCACCCATGTCTGACTTATATCAGGCCCAAGGATCGTAGTTCACCCATGTCTGACTTATATCAGGCCCAAGGGTCGTAGTTCACCCATGTCTGACTTATATCAGGCCCGAGGGCCGCAGTTCACCCATGTCTGACTTATATCAGGCCCGAGGGCCGCAGTTCACCCATGTCTGACTTATATCAGGCCCGAGGGCCGCAGTTCACCCATGTCTGACTTATATCAGGCCCGAGGGCCGCAGTTCACCCATATATGACTTATATCATACGCAGGTAAGAAATAAATGTCTCTGAGTGCATCATTCATCAGCGCATGGCATTTATAGACAAAATAAACAGCGGGCGAGGGAGTGACGCACTGCACTGGTGTGCAGTCACTAATGTCACTCATGAACGCAGTCAAACTTCACTTTTCAAAAGTCACAAGATCTGGCTGAAAACTCTACCCTTCTCACCCAGGGACCCTTTGAGATAAAAGAACAAGACTGGGCATGACCTACAGGTGGGAAGGGGAGCAGAGGAGCTCGTACATGTACTGCCCAAGACGGAAGGGCTTCCAATGCTGGGTTTTTCCCACAAGTTCTTGTTATTTTTTTTTTCAATTTTATATTTAAATCATATATGACACAGAAAGTTTAGAACGATCATTGAAAGTCACAAAAATAACTTTACGGTGTTGGCCTACATACCACTCACACACGCGAATAGTTACATGCATCCAGACCTGCATACCACTCACACAGATGCATAGTTACATTCATCTACCCTTCTATTTATGAAAACGACTGGCTTAATATTTAATAAGAACAATAATGTTCATGTCTTTCGAAGTTTGAACCAAATACTAAACCAGTCATGTGCAGAATACGGCTCGTTGAATTCATTTGATACAGGACTGAAACATTTTGTAATGAAATGTTTACACTTTACCATTTCAACACTCCACCCTTTTGCTCTTGGTTCGGTCCATCTTCGCTCTTAGATTAAAAAAAAAATTCCCATCTTAGCACTAAACTAACAAATCTTTCAGGTTAAAATGAGCTGTCTGGCAGTGTTAATTAAAATCCCGCTATTCGTTACTGTTAAATGAACAGAAAGTGTGTTATCTTATTGAAAAATGCATATATTGTTTACTAATTGTCGTAACAATCTGTTGAAAAAGATAAAGACAAGGCGAAGAAAGAAAATCAGAGGTGACATTTCTGATAGTGAGGGTCAAGGACATTTCTATAGGTTTTCTTAATGATACTGACTAACTTTGTGCTGTTTGCGTGTTAGTTATCTCGCTGATACACTTCATCATCTGATTATTATGTCTGCATGCAACACGGGTGAATAGCCACTGACAATGCAGTGGATTATCCTAATGATAGTAACAGTAGCCAAGTTGTGTTAACAGGCTGCGTGTTGGTTCACTCACTGTATACCCATTCCTCATCTGATTAAGTCTGCATGTAGCACACGGGTGACAGCTTTGAACATGTTACAGCGATAACAAGAGAAAGGCGATATTTTGCTGGCAGGAGGAAGTGTGTCTAGCCAATTTAGTAGCATCTGGGTCAAACTGCTAGAGTGGTGTTGTGGGTAAACAGGGGTCAAACTGCTAGAGTGTTGTTGTGGGTAAACAGGGGTCAAACTGCTAGAGTGGTGTTGTGTGCAAACAGGGGTCAAACTGCTAGAGTGGTGTTGTGGGTAAACAGGGGTCAAACTGCTAGAGTGTTGTTGTGGGTAAAAAGGGGTCAAACTGCTAGAGTGTTGTTGTGGGTAAACAGGGGTCAAACTGCTAGAGTGGTGTTGTGTGCAAACAGGGGTCAAACTGCTAGAGTGGTGTTGTGGGTAAACAGGGGTCAAACTGCTAGAGTTGTGTTGTGGGTAAAAAGGGGTCAAACTGCTAGAGTGTTGTTGTGGGCAAACAGGGGTCAAACTGCTAGAGTGTTGTTGTGGGCAAACAGAGGTCAAACTGCTAGAGTGGTGTTGTGGGCAAACAGGGGTCAAACTGCTAGAGTGTTGTTGTGGGTAAACAGGGGTCAAACTGCTAGAGTGTTGTTGTGGGAAAACAGGGGTCAAACTGCTAGAGTGTTGTTGTGGGCAAACAGGGGTCAAACTGCTAGAGTGGTGTTGTGGGAAAACAGGGGTCAAACTGCTAGAGTGTTGTTGTGGGTAAACAGGGGTCAAACTGCTAGAGTGTTGTTGTGGGCAAACAGGGGTCAAACTGCTAGAGTGTTGTTGTGGGCAAACAGGGGTCAAACTGCTAGAGTGGTGTTGTGGGCAAACAGGGGTCAAACTGCTAGAGTGTTGTTGTGGGCAAACAGGGGTCAAACTGCTAGAGTGTTGTTGTGGGCAAACAGGGGTCAAACTGCTAGAGTGGTGTTGTGGGAAAACAGGGGTCAAACTGCTAGAGTGTTGTTGTGGGTAAACAGGGGTCAAACTGCTAGAGTGTTGTTGTGGGCAAACAGGGGTCAAACTGCTAGAGTGTTGTTGTGGGCAAACAGGGGTCAAACTGCTAGAGTGGTGTTGTGGGCAAACAGGGGTCAAACTGCTAGAGTGTTGTTGTGGGCAAACAGGGGTCAAACTGCTAGAGTGGTGTTGTGGGTAAACAGGGGCTGCTGGTAAACATAATGGACACGACTTATGTTTTATGCTCTGTAGAGGGGGGTATGGTTACATGTAGGGAGACGTTCAAACTAGAAAAGGGGGGGGGAGAGGTGGAGCTGCATTAAACTCAAGTCCACTCAGTGGCGTAGTGGAGGGAGCAAGCAGGCATCACAAAGGGGCGACAAATGGTATATTTTACATATATTATATGATTTTCTAATGGGGGTGGGGGGCGCTAAAAAGGTATTTTGCCACGGGTGCGAGTTAAGCTCGCTACGCCACTGAATCCATCCAGCTTTAAATGAGTACCTGACTTACGATGGGAAAGTAAAGGCTGCGGCGCGTTGTTAATACAATATATACCAGAACCTTGACGGTTAATACAATATATACCATAACATTGACGGTTAATACAATATATACCATAACCTTGATGGTTAATACAATATATACCAGAACCTTGATGGTTAATACAATATATAGAAGAACAATTACACTACATAAAGTCAACACGTAGGGCATGTCCAATAGTTGGGTCAATTTTAATTCTCTATGGGACACTGAAAGTAAGCACATACAGGTCACAAAATTTCACTTTTTTTTTCCCTCTAAATCTACGTCACTCAAAGGTATCAGCCACGTGACTTTGTGTTTAGATGATGTTTTCTACAACGAACACTCCCTGTTGAATGTCAGAAAGAGGCTCGTCTGGACTTCTTAAACATCTGTGACGTGCCGCCCATCCGTTGCCCAGGGGCCAACAATGTACGAAAATCGAGGTTTAGTCAAGACTGAAAGGCCTATGGCTAGCGATAGGGCAGCGGGCAGTAAAAAAAATTTAAAGCTACAAGTGCGTGAACTCAATATCTATATAATAAAAAAAAAACAATACAAACTGCCGTATGATAAATTTGGAAACAAGCCCAAAAAATAATACCTACTAGTTGAACAGTCAAAAACATAATGAAATTGATCGTTCAAAACGTAATCAAGAACGTAAATAGTAAATCTGAAATTAATAGTAATCCAATCTTCGAATAAGACAAAACTAAATAGTTAAAAACAAAGTCCTATTTATTGCACACCATATGTCTTATATATATCTATGCTACACACTCAGAACAATTAAATTCTAATGGAAAAGCCCGTTCAGCACCGACATTCAATTCAACGGTCAATGGGAATTTCCTTTAATAACTATTTTAATTTTGAGACCAGACGGAACCAACGGCTTTGAGATTCCGCGTTTTTTTTTTTGTATGAGGTACTTAGAACTTATCGCGT
The DNA here is from genome assembly GCA_021962125.1 of Bulinus truncatus. NCBI lineage: Eukaryota > Metazoa > Mollusca > Gastropoda > Planorbidae > Bulinus > Bulinus truncatus. The sequence goes on from JAGDYQ010000332.1 coordinate 372,576, forward strand.
GCCCTTACTAACAGCACACTGGGCATTCATTGGAGGAAAAAAACAACTTAAACCCATTTAAGCATTGGCCATCTTAAACAATGGGTCGGAGGGAAAGGGCAAATATATGGAGTGAGATTATCGACATGTATGTCTTGGGTTTGATCTCCGCTGATAGACTTGGTAATTTTTCAGGAGCTGGTGAAAGTTCCCAAGTTAAATGGGTACTTGGTATTAGAAAGGGAAGCGTGGGCGTCACGCTAGTAACCCACATACGTCCCCCCCCCAGGTGTCGCCATGGCCATCGCCTTATGGTGGGGGGTAACAGAAGGGCGCCCTGGGGGAAAAACGCCCAAGTACTAATAGAATCTGAGAGATGCGTATCTCATCCGTTCAGGGACCTGGAAAAAAAAGGGACATCGGAGTCAGACGTCTGGGGATCAGTTATAGAAATTGATTCTTTACGACATAAAGGGGGGGGGGGGAATCGCATGACGTCCAAGGACGTTTTGAATCGTAAATGAAGTATGGAAACGCCATAACCAATTCATCATAATGATATATTATAGAATGCTAAATCACAATTTTTCCAATGAAGTTGTTATAGATGTGAGGAAAAATTATGGGGTAATTAATAAAAGATACTAAGAAGCTAAAAAAAATTTGAACGGCCATCTCTATAAAAAAAAAATATTAGTAACAACAACAAACAAAAATACGTCACGATAGAGAAACATATAGGGGACAACCACTGCCACCTATGAGAGGCTTTGTCTAGGAAGAAATAACACGCAGGTTTATATAGATCATAATTATTTGAGTAAAAGACAGTCAACCAACTAAAATATTAAAGTGCCCCATTCATCCATCGCCCCGGTGAGGACGATTTAGTGGTAATAGTAGGCCTGGAGGTGTGCTGTCATTTGTTTAGCAATAGTAGGCCTAGAGGTGTGTTGTTATTTGTTGAGCAATAGTAGGCCTAGAGGTGTACTGTTAATTGTTTAGCAATAGTAGGCCTAGATGTGTGCTGTTATTTGTTTAGCAATAGTAGGCCTAGAGGTGTACTGTTAATTGTTTAGCAATAGTAGGCCTAGATGTGTGTTGTTATTTGTTTAGCAATAGTAGGCCTAGAGGTGTGCTGTTATTTGTTTAGCAATAGTAGGCCTAGAGGTGTACTGTTAATTGTTTAGCAATAGTAGGCCTAGATGTGTGCTGTTATTTGTTTAGCAATAGTAGGCCTAGAGGTGTACTGTTAATTGTTTAGCAATAGTAGGCCTAGATGTGTGTTGTTATTTGTTTAGCAATAGTAGGCCTAGAGGTGTGCTGTTATTTGTTTAGCAATAGTAGGCCTAGAGGTGTACTGTTAATTGTTTAGCAATAGTAGGCCTAGATGTGTGCTGTTATTTGTTTAGCAATAGTAGGCCTAGAGGTGTACTGTTAATTGTTTAGTCAGCTGAAGTACCATCAGGAAAGCAATAAAAAATATAACGGTACAACAATACAACATTACATCAGTACAATATTACACAAGTACACCAGCACAACAATACAGCAACACAACTGTACAACAATAAAACAACACAGAAGTTCAACAACACAACAGTAAACAGCACACCATTACAACAATACAGCAACGCAACAGTACAACAATGCAACACTACAACAATATAACAATACAGTTTATGCAACATTAAAGCACCAATAGGGGCCCATTGACAGAGGGGACCCAAGGCAGCTACCAGTTTGTCTGTCTCTATCAATTATGGCTCAATATTAATGAATGTAGGGGGGGATGGAATGAAATCTTAAAATATTTTTTATATACCATTTATAGTTAATGGGATATGAAAATCTCAGAAATAATACGCTGAAATCGCCATCCCTGTCCAATTTTAAAAAAAAAAAAAACACTAATTACTATATCTCCTATTTACATCAAGTGTAATCTCCTTTTTACATCAAGTGTAATCTCCTTTTTACATTAAGTGTAATCTCCTTTTTTACATTAAGTGTAATCTCCTTTTTTACATTAAGTGTAATCTCCTTTTTACGTCAAGTGTAATCTCCTTTTTACATCAAGTGTAATCTCCTTTTTACATCAAGTGTAATCTCCTTTTTACATTAAGTGTAATCTCCTTTTTACATTAAGTGTAATCTCCTTTTTACATCAAGTGTAATCTCCTTTTTACATTAAGTGTAATCTCCTTTTTACATTAAGTGTAATCTCCTTAGCGCACATTGAAACATACAGACCACGTCTCGATTGTTTCTCTGTACACAGGATTATTATCTGCTGTGGCCTAAAACATCACGAGCTCATTTAAACTTTCAGTGACAAAGACCTCACTCCCTCTCCCTCTATAATACTCCCTCCAGGTTCGAGGTATCTGCTAATCCCTTCATGCCCTCGTGTGATTCCTGTGTTCAACTACAAAAAAGTGCGGACAGGTTGGCATCGTGGTGTCCAGCTGCGAACAACAGTGCCAAGTACGAGAGTGACCGTTTGAGTGCCTTTATAGCTTGAGGAAGTACCGGTCCAGCAGAAGCGTCCGTCTGGCTTCAATAATCAATAGCACATTAACTGTTATCATATTCAACTAGTGTTGCTTTTGTTTATAAATATAACCTGTCTTCAAATCATATGAAAATCATGTATCGACATACGGAACTAAATAAAGCTAATATCTCAATAAAATAGACTCCTGGTACCATCCTATCAAATCAGCTCAAGATTTATTTTAATTACCATCAAAGAAAGCCCGTGTATACTATTGAAAGAAACTAGCTCTGATGATGTTTACTAACTCGAGTTATCGTTAACGCAAACCAGCTGCAGGTATAATGATTTGAAACTAACTTAAGTTATCATATCAGATGAACACCAGTTATTTAAGTCAAACAAGCTCCTTGTATCATAGTGAAATGAACTCTAGTTATGATAATATCAACTAAATCTTGTTATGGTGGTGCGTTGGCAGCGAGTCGGACCTAAATGCTGTGGGTTACGGGTTCGACTCCCGGCAAATCAGTCACCTACATATGTATCCCACGGTGCCATTACCTCAATATCGCTATCGACTATGGTGGGGATGAAAGAACGGCACTGCATACCCGCCCCATGAGTGGCTTATAGTATCTAAGAGTTCAACATCTCATCCTTACAATGACTTGTCAGAAGAAAGAACCCAGCTCTAATGTTATCATTAAGACTAGCTATCACGCTATCCAACGGCCGCTATCATCAAAATGACAACGCTAACACACACACATATCTCCACGGCAAAACCTACTCACTCATACATATCATCACCGCGCAGTGGCTCACCTTACAATCAACAGACATCACCATAAATACAACGCGTTGTGTCAGTCTCAGCCACAACATAATTATCATCTCATTTGTTTACGTCACTTTTTGTTTACCTGGAGGAACCACCCCCAACACATACGCGCGCAATTCTGGTCGTTTTAACATTTGGCGATAAGAAAACCTTAAATTCAAGCTGTTATTGTTGTTACTTTACCTAGTTTCACCAGTGTCTGCATTATGATTAGATGTCTCCTCTAGACTTTGGACCGGACTGTCCACTATAACTGGTAATATTGTTGTTGTTGTGCCCCCACAAAAACCTTTGCATATTAGTATAGAAAAATATACCATAGTTCAAGTCTGAGCTTATCATGAATACGTCAATGTAATTATCTGGGTCTGTTTATTTTATGTCATGTGAATATTTTTTTTTAAAAAACATTTATTGAATTGATACGTAGGCAAGAGGTCATTAATAATTAAACAGGAAACAGTATTGTTACTTTCGATCTACAGCAGACAGACTTATTTATAATGATCTTTTACAAACATTTCTGTCATCCTTGAAACAAAATAATAATCACCCAGCTCTTCAAATGAACAACCATATCTAAAAATGAACAATCGAGTTCTCCAATGAACTATCAGATCCAAAAATTGAACAATCCAATTCTCAAAACGAACTATCAGATCCAAACCCCACAAACTGGCACAAAGACTGGCTAGTACGGAACCCTTTGATCTGTTGAAATGTCCTCAAGACATAAATCCATGTCCATGTAATATAAGACAAACACAAAAGTGTATTATCATTACCTGCTCAACGCTCCAGTACGTCGGTAAGTGGATGACGTATGTCACACCCCAGTCGTTGGGAATTGAAATAAAATAAACAAATAATAAAAAGTTTCGAGGTAAGCCTAGGTAAAGTTGTATACGAATGGAACAACATGCGGTGACCAGAATAACAACAAACCAACCTGTTATGTTTACACCTAAACTGTGCCCTATGTGGGAACAAGATAAATATGCAAGCAAACTAACCGCTGTTTTTTGTTTTTTGTTCGAGGGGGGGGGGAGAGGGGGAGAGAATGGATGAGGGGAGAGAAACTCGACAGTTTTAAAGACAAAACTCATAATAGTCTGTATGAAAAAAATCAAATAGGGAAGAAAGAGCGTGCAACCAAGGCCAGCATAGAATGTGAGGAATGGACAAAAGTCTAAAAAACAACATGTCTACTGTGTTACTGTAGACGTCATTCAAGAATGTCAAGTGGGCGTGGTGTCTAAAAGAAAGGATTAAAAACAAATTAACAGTAAAACTATGTGACTTTTTTTTACTTCTTTGTTGTGTATGTGTGTATTTTTTTTAATGTTCAATTTAACACTAACACAATGAAATCATGCACAGCATTCAGTATGTCAATGATGGAAATGTCGTTTGAGTTACTTGACGGTGAAGTAGACTAATCACAGTGGCGTCGCCAAAGTGTTTGAGCGTGGACCCTAATATTTCTCCCCTCAACCCCCCCCCTTCCCTTATACCGACGCCAGTGACTAATTAATGTTGTTGTTTTTTATATTTCACCAAGCGTGACTGAAATTTATCTGGCCTCATCGAAGCGAATCTAATGAACATTATTGTAAGTGTTGCTTCATTATCATCTCCCCCAACCACATACAAACACACACACATACACACAAACACAATTATTCTATTTGCATTTTTTCTCCCTTTTATCAAGCTGTCCTGCACCACACACACACACACACATTAACATATCTAAATGGACGGTGTAGAGAGTGTCTGAAGATTGTCAGATTCTATACGGCTAGTACTTGTAATCAGAGTCGTTCTTACGTTTTTGGGGGCCCTAGGAAAAAGCACATTTCGGGGCCTAGGCAAAGGCACATTTGGGGGCCCTAGGCAAAGGCACATTTGGGGGCCCTAGGAAAAAGCACATTTGGGGGCCCTAGGCAAAAGCACATTTGGGGGCCCTAGGCAAAAGCATATGTGGGGGCCTGTGCAAAGGTAGATTTGGAGTCCTAGGCAAAGGCACATTTGGGGCCCTGTGCAAAGGTAGATTTGGGGTCTAGGCAAAGGCACATTTGGGGGCCCTGTGCAAAGGCACATTTGGGGGCCCTAGGTAAATTTACATTAAACGCTATCAAGTCCGCCATTTGCAGGTCTCTAAAAGTCTATGATATTTGGGGACATCTAACACTTCAGGACGTAACAGTACCAACAATGACTCTGTTCACAGAAGGGTGCCACAGGCAACTCATTGTTTGCCTATCTATAAGACGCAGGGCCGTGCATTCAATGAATGGTAGGGTGGTGTACATACAAGTGATGAGATTTATTTTTTTTAAAGCGACTAGAACTGTGTTCATTGGCCCCAGTCTGTTTGGACGTAACAGGCCCAAGTTCTAAACCAGCAATGAAAAAAAAAGTTGTAATTTCCAGGTGAAGGTTACCAGTTTTCCCCCCGTTGGGATGAAATAAAACATGCCAGTAGTACAGACTGAGAAGTAGGTCAACGAAAGACGCAAAATAGCCGAGATCCGCGACTTTGAGCGCGATCGGTGGTTCTCGAGTTAGGTCAGGCGGGCAGGAATGAATGTCGTAAAATAGAGCGACCATCCCAGGCTGATCGATGGTTTGGGGGGGGGGGGGCTTCGGGGAGCAGAGCATGCACTAACAGTCCCGTTTTCGTTTTGAGAGATATGGGCTCAATGTCTACTCTGCCCCAGGGTGGGGGGAACCAGTCAGCTTGCTTACAACAGGCCTGTATAGAAGCCGCCCCCCACCCCCCGACATTAAGTCTCTGCTCACCAGAATCACTGAGAGATGTCCCGAGAGTAAAAAAAAAACCGAGAGACGCAAACAAAGTCTTCAACACATACTCATAGCTGTACCAACTTTCAGCATTGACTGAAAGCGCGCGTTATTGCATAGGGCAATAAACTCCGTTTGGACTTAATACTGACGGCTACTTCATTAGTCCACTCAAAACAACACTCTGTCGGCATCACGTTTAACCTCACTGCACTAACACAGACATCCAGTTCCATTTCCTTTCTTTCTCTCTCTCTCTTTCTCTCTCTCTCTCTCTCTCTCCACTCACTAGGGGAGTAAGTCCGGTTCACCACCCAGTGAAACGCGACGACCATCCATTAGCGCTGGCCGATAAATTTGAGTCATCTCAATCAATGTACGCAACAACTACAAATGTCGGATACAAAATGTCGGACACCCCAATAATATATCGCTGCCACTCCTTTCTCCCCCCTCCACCCCCCCACCCCAACGTCATGGTCCAGGATGGTCTCGCCTTAATTGATTCCGTCACAACCCGTCCGTAAGATTAGACAAGTCATTAGTTTGTTTTAAATTGATTACGTCCTTGACAGCACACATTAAAAACAGACACACGTGTCAATGGGGATGATACTTCGGCACACATACAACGACAACACACCATCTCTACCTGATCGCCGCCTTACAGATTAGGTGTGTAACTGTGTATTTTAGTGTGTGTTACAGCCACACATACACCTAGATACATGAGCCTCGCCTACACTTGTCATGTTTCTCCATCATGACCTACTAATATACTGACCCTTAACCTCTTAGCACAGTTCCCCTACTTCGATCAAATGTCTATTCTGTAATGACATTTCGTTACAATCCAATGTCTATTATGTAATGAAATTTCGTTACAATCAAATGTCTATTCAGTAATGAAATTTCGTTACAATCAAATGTCTATTATGTAATCTTTTTTTTTAGTCCTTTTTAAAAAAAAATAATTAAATGTTGAATTTGTCTTTACATTTTAAGAAGAATATTTTCTTTAAAATCACTTAGTTAACTCTTACGTGTGTTTGTGCGTGAGTATGTTTGTTGAAACCATGCAACAATTGAATTTACTTTTCTTTATTTTTCAAAACTCACCAATCAAACAGGCACACACAAACACACACACACACACACGTATATACATACACACTTACATACAGTCAAACACACACACAAATTATTAGTACTGGCCCAGTTTAACGTCATCGATTTGTAATGACAGAGACTTGTCCGTCCCAACGATGTATCCCGAGGGTACACGTGCTGACTGTAGCGATTTCCGTGAGATCCACACAATTCAATGGACTATCTCGAGAGGGGGGGGGATGATTTATGACAGGAATTTATTTTTTTTTCCTTCGATGTTTAGCCGAATTAGTACCGATGATAATTCAAATCCAAGATGATCACGTGACTCAAGACTTTAGCTGAACACAGGCCCAGGGGGGCACGCGAGAAGAAGGCTGGGGTAAAAATAGAATCCATCTCTTTCCTTATAAAGTAACTCGTTTAATAGTTACACTTTCCCAGGGCAGTAAATATTTTTTTTTTAAAGTTAACTTTAAAAAAAAAAATTACAGCGATACAATAAAAAAAAAAAAATCATTTCTTTATTAGTACAACTTGCAATTAATGTAACCAGTCGAGTATTAAAGTTTTAATATTAGTACAACTTGCAATGAATGTAACCAGTCACTTGCAATAAATGTAACCAGTCGAGTATTAAAGTTTTAATATTACAATGTACAAGTTTCAGACGATTTGTTTATATTCTGTGATATAAATCGCTATACATGGTTTCTAATGAAATTCAACTGAAAAATAATCACTTAAATCATCGTGTGTGTCAAGAGTTTATTTGAATCAAATCCATGCACCTGAGGGTATGTACAGGTGAGGTTATATCGCTTGATTCCACATCAAAGATGCTACCAATACTGAGACAGTTCACAGCTATTAACTTAAGAACTATATTTATTGGTTCCAGATAGCCGTGCATCACATCAAGAGCCAGGACTGCAAAGTGATCACCATGGAGGACTTGTAAGAACAAACCACCAACTAGTTATATCTTATGTTGTTGTTTATATCTGTACCTCTTTATTACACTGATTACTTGTTCTAGTAATTATTACAGGCCCAAAAGTATTGATTGTGAACGGTGAGTACACAGACTTAATAGCATTACACGAAGACGTTTGAACTTTTATTTACCGCAGTACTGAGATACATGACAAACGAGATATCACAATGACATTCCTCATTTACGAGATACCTGACAAACGAGATATCACAATGGCATTCCTCATTTACGAGATACCACAATGGCATTCCTCATTTACGAGATATCACAATGGCATTCCTCATTTACGAGATATCACAATGGCAATCCTCATTTACGAGATATCACAATGGTATTCCTCATTTACGAGATATCACAATGGCATTCCTCATTTACGAGATATCACAATAGCATTCCTCATTTACGAGATATCACAATGGCATTCCTCATTTACGAGATACCACGATGGCATTCCTCATTTACGAGATATCACAATGGTATTCCTCATTTACGAGATATCACAATGGCATTCCTCATTTACGAGATACCACGATGGCATTCCTCATTTACGAGATATCACAATGGTATTCCTCATTTACGACTTCAATAATTACATAAAGTAACGCATATAACAAGAGTTCAAACCAACATCGATTAAAGACCAGACAGTTGAAAACGAGGTTGAATCGTAATGAGATAATTGGTTCTCAAACTTTTACGACTGGCGACCACGTAGCCGGTTTTCACGACCCCCTTGATAAGCCCCGTTTTTTACCGGTGTTACCACGTGCCCCCGGGGGCACAGGAAGGTTTAAGTAGGGGGTTCGCAGGGACATGGAAATTTCGTTCAAAACAACCAATAGCTTGAAGAAGTTCGCCAAACTAGAAAGGTAAGCACATTGCATTATGGAAATAAGTACAATTATTCGCGAAATTACTAGTGAGGGGTAACCGCAGAAATACTTTCGCATCCTTTGGGGTAATGTCGCGAAACGGGATGAGAACTGCTGATGTAAAGAAAGACAAAAAGTGGCACAAAGTAGACCAAATACAGATGGGTGCGAGACATCACAAAGTAGGTCAAATACAGATGGGTGCGAGACATCACGGAGACTGTTATCAACTTTTTATCATAAAGAGGGGAGGGAAGGTTGAGTGGTCACAGATCTAACTCACAGTAGAGGGGAGGGGGGGCGCTTCACGCAATACATTGGTAATTGATGACATTAATCAAGACAGCAGGCCACCTTTGGCACCCGCCACCTTCAAACATTTTTTATAAGTGATGCTGCACGCTTTGATAACGTAGGTATAAAGTATTTACTTGTACGTATGAGAGTGTGTGTGTTTTTACTTGTACGTATGAGAATGTGTGTGTTTATATAGGTGTTTGTAGGTGTGTGTGTGTATAGGTGTTTATAGGTGTGCAGGTAAATATAGGCGTATGCAAGTGTGTATAGGTGTGTGTAAATAAGTACAGGTGTGTGTATAGGTATCTATCGGTTTGTGAGTAGGTATGTGTATTTAAGTAGATATTTTAATTAGTTTTAAAAAAAAAATAATGACTTTCACCACAAGCTTTCTGAGTTTATTTTAATCAAACCCAAGTACTTGAGTGTGTGTATACAGGTGAAATGTTATCGGTTGATTTAATATCAAAAGTGTTAGCAATACTAAGATAGTGCTGTTGCACCGAATTCTTCATCCCATCAGTGACGACCCCACCACGTAGGATCCTGGAACAAACCACCATCATGACATTCTATTGTAGGTTTTGAATTTATTTTTTTTATTTTTTGAAGCTTATAACTGCCCTCATTATTCCAAGTTTCCAAGGCAACGGTTTACATATCAACCAGAGAAAACGGAAGTGGATATTGTTGTTTATTAGTTGCTGTATTGGTTTTTTTTTTTGTTTTTGGGGTTTTTTTTATGGGTCTAATGAGTTGTAACCTTGGCAACCACCGAATACTGGTTAGACAAAAATAAATAACATACTTCAGCCGAGAAACTATGGCAATGATTGATTGAATTCCGTTCATCCATAGTCTATGTGTGTGTGTGTGTGTGTGTGCGCGCGCGTGCGTGTGTGTGTTCAATTCTGCTGGCTTGTTATGTAAATCAATGTAAGTTTGAGAATCACTGACCTGTACAAGAACAGATGCCCGAGAGAAGAAAACAATTACCGGAAGATAAATTTAAAAACATACCAAAAATGGCTGAATCTTAGTGGGTTATCATGACCTATAATCGAAGCAGTAATTTGATTTACGGAAGAGTAGGATGTTGGGTTTGAAAAAAATTAAAACGTTTTTGAACGACGGGCCACGCTAAGTTCTTGTACTTGACAGTAGGACCGGACCAATAGAAGATGGGTGGTGGTGGTGGTGGTGGTGGTGGTGGTGTGTTCACATAAATTAATTTAATTAGATGTAAACGAGTTGGGGGGGGGGGCGGGTATGTCTGATTCAGAGGTTAGGCCTTTTAATATTGGCAATTTATATCTATTGGTATTAAAATGTATTTAGTGAAATTTAAAAAAAAAAATCAATTCAAACAAATATTAGAGATTGTGTTAAAATTATAACAGTGAATTTCTGTCACTATTAAAATTATAACAGTGAATTTCTGTCACTATTAAAATTATAACAGTGAATTTCTGTCACTATTAAAATTATAACAGGGAATATCTGTCACTATTAAATTTATAACAGGGAATTTCTGTCACTATTATTTTTTTCTGTTTTCATTCAATAGTTCTCATGTTTTCGCCATATTTTAATGTCACACTAGGTCGGTTGGTCATCTATTTTGGTCGAGAGCGAAGTTACGAAAACTGCACGAGCCAAATCCATGGACTTTGTGGCGACCAGTGAGGGGGTCACAACAAGTTCAAGAATCAATCAACCGCCACACACACAAATAACACCCATACATGTTTGCCATCAAATGTTTGCCAAAGTCAAACATGATCTGAGAAGGGGAAAAAATAATGGTCGTTGTTGCGTACACATTAAAACAATCTAAAATTGGCAACACAGTCTCAGAAATCTGGCCACTAGAGCTACTCGCAGTACTTAACGAATGTAGGACTTATGTTAATTAGCTTGGTATTAAAACAATAATTGGAGGACGACATAAATATGAAGTCACAATGATAAAGGGTGTGGGGGAGTAGCAGTGGCGTGGTTAGGGTGGCATCATACCCCGGGCGCTACTCACAAAGGGGCGTCAAATGGTATATTTTACATAAAATATATGGTTTTCGATTGGGGGGGCGCTAAAAAAGGTATTGCGCCCCGGGAGCCACTGGGTGGGAGGGGGTAGAGAAATGTTGGTGTAACACATGAAGGTCATTTAGAGCTTATAGACAAACAACTAGACAATGAGACCAACAACTGTTTGTTACTGACTAGACAATGAGACCAATAACTATTAGTTACTGACTAGACAATGAGATCAACAACTGTTTGTTACTGAGTAGACAATGAGACCAACAACTGTTTATTACTGACTAGACAATGAGACCAACAACTGTTTGTTACTGACTAGACAATGAGACCAACAACTGTTTATTACTGACTAGACAATGAGACCAACAACTGTTTATTACTGACTAGACAATGAGACCAACAACTGTTTGTTACTGACTAGACAATGAGACCAACAACTGTTTAATACTGACTAGACAATGAGACCAACAACTGTTTAATACTGACTAGACAATGAGACCAACACCTGTTTGCTACCGACTAGACAATGAGATCAACAATTGTTAGTTACTGGCTTTATTTTTTTCATTTACGATGAGCGTCAATGATGCCCTACTAGTGAGGGGAGGGATGGGGAGGGGGCGGTGTTCAGCGACAACACCTCCTTCAAGAGATGACAGACACCCACCTCTCCCCCCTTTTCCGTAGTGCTCATTGACACAGGTCCAGTTTTAGAGTACGGCCATTTTTCTTTTCTATTTTGTTTAAAAACATTGCGTCAAAACACTGCTGGGTCTTTACAAGGTCAAAGGTAAAGGGTTAAAAGTTTTAAAGGAGAGATAACCCGATAAAGAAACTGTTTCAAGATATGCTAATTTTTTTTTCGCTAAAATACTTAGACCTTTGTAGGGAAATCCAGGTCGTAAATCGGACACACACACAGTCAAGCATGGGGCGGATCAAGGTTTGTTGGGGCCCCGGTGAAGTAGAAAATGTTGGGCCTTTAACATAATGGGCCACATTAAAAAAAATGTATGAAGCTGTGTGCAGCGTCGAATCTTGTGTTAGGCCCTTAACAATTTGAGGGTCCTGGGCGCGCTGTCGAAGCGCCCTCCGTTAAAACAACACGCCCCTGCACAAAGAATGTCGTTATGTATGTCTATGACTCATCATGCACACATAACCCACAGACAAGGGAAGGGGGGGGGTGGAGATTCTACAGCGATGGCGAGATTGATTTCATAAAAGACTCTTAAATCAAGCCTCGCCGATACAAGCATGCCGCCTCCCATCACCTGGAATCCCACAGGGGTTAGAGTTCACAGTAATGTACGGGGAAAGGAAACCAAAGTATTTATAAACATTGAAAAACCAAAAAAAAAAAGATGTTCCTTGAAATGTTTTTTTTTTATTTGTATCTGTGGACCGTCTAAAGCAAAGGTTCTCCAACTGTTACGTTTGGCGACCCTATTTGAAAAAGGTTTAGTTTTCGCGATCCCCATAATAAGAAAATGCTGGAATAAAATAAAGAAAACAAAAAAGTCCTTGATTACATGGAGGATTGTAGACTTTACCTGTCTACTTTGTATAGAGACTTTACCTGTCTACTTTGTATAGAGACTTTAACCGTCTACTTTGTTTAGAGACTTTACCTGTCTACTTTGTATAGAGACTTTACCCGTCTACTTTGTATAGAGACTTTACCCGTCTACTTTGTATAGAGACTTTACCCGTCTACTTTGTATAGAGACTTTACCAGTCTACTTTGTATAGAGACTTTACCCGTCTACTTCGTATAGAGACTTTACCTGTCTACTTTGTATAGAGACTTTACCCGTCTACTTTGTATAGAGACTTCACCTGTCTACTTTGTATATTTAGATGTGTAACAAATAGAGATATAGAATCCTGCAAATGGCTCCTCGATCCAAAAACTATAAATGATAACTTTATTTTCCGCGGCCCACATAAAATATGCCCCCAACCCACCAATCTGTCGTGAACCACACTATGAGAACCGCTGGTGTTCTATTATTTTAAGTGGCTTTTAACCACCTCACTCCCTTTACTCACACAGACACGTCGTCGTTATGTCACGCGCTCCTAGGTTATGTGTATGGGGGTTATGTTGTTGACAAGAACGCTCCATAAGGTGATTACAACAGACCTTGTCGCTAAATATTTGGTGTTGTTTTTTTTTGTATGAGATTTAAATATTTTTTTTGTATTTTATTAATGGGCAATGCATTTTTAAGGACATCTAGTGTAAACTCCGTCGTTTATCGCTTTAGGCCAGGGGTCGGCAACCTGCGGCTCGCGAGCCGCATGCGGCTCTTTCGATGTTAAGTTGCGACTCTTTCGATGTCAAATTGCGGCTTTCCAGTTCAATGCGCAAATAATTATAATGATTTTATTTTATATACCCATTCCTACATAATTAAATACCGTAATATTGAAAGAACAATTCGAGTGGCTCTTTAAAAACAGAGAAAATTGTAAATTATAACTTTTGGCTCTTCCATCTCAAAAGGTTGCCAACCTCTGGTGTAGGGCTCTCTCTGTGTTTACATCCATATTTCTCTATCTTTATATTTTTTGCTGTTTTACGCCCCTTTTGTAAACGCCCCCCCCCTCCCCATTACTAGTTCACAAGAACACACACATAAATGCACGTGTTCTGTAATTCTATCACACACTTCCCAGAGTATAGAGTTGTGTTGTAGCAAGAAATGGGAGGGTAAGAGAGTGAGAAAACAGTTTCTCTAGTGTCTGTCTAAATCTCTCTAGTGTCTGTCTCAATCTTTCTAGTGTCTGTCTCAATCTTTCTAGTGTCTGTGTCAATCTCGAGATGTCAAGTTGCTCACACACGCGCACATAAATGTGTGCTAACAACTTTATCGATATCACCTAAAGTGATGGACCGTGTCATGGTGACCTCCAGAAGGATAAGAGCTGTACTTCAGATAACGAGAAAGAATGAAGAGTCTGGCCGGGGTAGGGCAGTGGGTGTGAGTGTGTTGGGGGAATGACAGGTGAAACAATAGGTGCTGTGATTCTAGAGCCCTCAATGTGAAAAAAAAATGTTTTTGACTGAGCAACTCTGAATATTCCACTTATTCCAGTGTTGTTGGATGTTTGTACAATAAAGAAATCCAGCGTTGTTGGATGTTTGTTCAATAAAGAAATCCAGTGTTGTTGGATGTTTGTTCAGTAAAGAAATCCAAATTCAGTGTTGTTGGATGGTTGTTCAGTAAAGAAATCCAAATCCAGTGATGTTGGATGTTTGTTCAGTAAAGAAATCCAGTGTTGTTGGATGTTGGTTCAGTAAAGAAATCCAGTGTTGTTGGATGTTGGTTCAGTAAAGAAATCCAGTGTTGTTGGACGTTTGTTCAATAAAGAACTCACAAAAGCTGTATATTGACAACTTATATTCTATACTGTTCACTATGAAACGTTCAAATAGTTATGACCAATTTGGTGTTATATAATAAGTCTTCCCTCTCTTAATTACAGCATTATATCATGAAATTCATGACTGTTCCTCCCCTCGAATAATTTAACAAAGGTGCTTCTAGTTGACACTTTGCAGTATGTATGTTTAAATAGTATATATAACAAATGTATAATCCGGATATTCAATAGCTATGTCAAATCCTTTCCTGTTGTATGGTGCAGAAACATGGAGTCACCAACATATTGACCAACAAACTCCAGACGTTCGTAAATGGTTGCTTCCAGAGCATCCCAAAGATAAGGCGACAAGATACAATAAGTGACGAAGATCTCTGGCAAGTGGCACACCAAGAACCCTATAGACCTACAGATCTCTGGCAAGTGGCACACCAAGAACCCTATAGACCTACAGATCTCTGGCAAGTGGCACACCAAGAACCCTACAGACCTACAGATATCTGGCAAGTGGCACACCAAGAACCCTACAGACCTACAGATCTCTGGCAAGTGGCACACCAAGAACCCTACAGACCTACAGATATCTGGCAAGTGGCACACCAAGAACCCTACAGACCTACAAGATGTCTAGAAGAAAGTGGTGGAGATGGGTTGGTCATTCACTCAAGTAGCCACCAGAAGACAATACAAAAAAAAAAATAGCTCCGCGGTGGAACCCCACTAGGCCAGAGAAGGTTGGCTGCCCAAAGACCACTTGGAGAAGGTATTGTGACCAGGAAATGTACTGTTGCAACCTAACATGGTGTGAGCTGAAAATGGTCTCCCAAAACAAAGTGCGCTGAAGAGTTATTGCTAAGGGTTTTATGCTCCTCAGGGAGTACAAGGAATTAAGCAAGTAAGCAGATACAATGTGCAATTTATAAAGGACAATCAACACCACCGATCCTTACACAACAGTTTATAACAAAACCAGACCCCCTACCTACCACCTACCTGCCCTTGCCTACCCCCTACCTACCCTTACCTACCACCTGACTACCCTTATCTACCTACCACCTACCTACCCTTACCTACCCCTACCTACCTACCCTTACCTACCACCTACCTACCCCTACCTACCCTTACCTACCTACCGGCCCTATGACAGTCCAGGGGCTACATAAATATTTCTTCCATTGATGTTTATATTAAATGTTCTTTATTTGGCAAAGTTAAGATGAGCACCATTTGTGAGACAACTGACACCATATATAATGTTGCACTGGCATGTTGCACGTGAACGTAAATTACAATCCATTACCGCCTCTAATGGCAGATAATAAAGAAAAAAAGTTCCTTAAGCCATAAAGTTTCATCTGTTTCTACAGCAAAGTGGTCAGCACATGTCGCAGCCTCCTTTACTTTCCCAACCTAGGCCAGGCACCCGTATAAAGCTGGATGGACATTGGGGAGTTGTTAACCAATTTTCACGAGGACCTGGAAAAATTCATTTGTGGTTCTCACCGAGGATCGAGCCCGGGACTCTCATGGTCCATCGCTCGACCATGTGCAGCAAACAGATTGAGGTCAAATATTTAAAAAAAAACAAAAACAATCTCGCTGCCTGCTGCTGTTATTTTATTGTCACGTGAGAATATCATTGTACCTGATGTAGATACTTACTGAGTGGATATTGGATTCATTCATCAACAACTGTTACACACACATCAACTGTCACACACACATCAACTGTCACACACACAGCAACTGTCACACACACAGCAGCTGTCACACACACAGCAGCTGTCACACACACAGCAACTGTCACACACACACATTATTTAAAAAAAAATAAACAAGTAATCAACATGGAGCTGATCCTATTGCACCCACCACTACCATTGTATCCCCCCAACACACACAACCACTGTACCCTCCCAGCTCGACCACTGTACACCCCACTACCACCATGGTACACCCCACCACCACCATGGTACACCCCACCAACACCATTGTACACCCCACCACCACCATGTATGTCCCACCACCACCATTGTACACCCCACCACCACCATGTACACCCCACCACCACCATGGTACACCCCACCACCACCATGGTACACCCCACCACCACCATGGTACACCCCACCACCACCATTGTACACCCCACCACCACCATTGTACACCCACCACACCACTACCAGTGTACACCCCACCACTACCATGTACACCCCACCACTACCATTGTACACCCCACCACTACCATGTACGCCCCACCACTACCATGTACGCCCCACCACTACCATGTACGCCCCACCACTACCATGTACGCCCCACCACTACCATGTACGCCCCACCACTACCATTGTATACCCCACCACTACCATGGTACACCCCACCACTACCATGGTACACCCCACCACTACCATGGTACACCCCACCACTACCATGGTACACCCACCACTACCATTGTACACCCAAACACTACCATTGTACACCCACCCCACCACTACCATTGTACGTCCCACCACTACCATTGTACGTCCACTACTACCATGTACGCCCCACCACTACCATGTACGTCCCACCACTACCATTGTACGCCCCACCACTACCATTGTACGCCCCACCACTACCATTGTACACCCACCCCACCACTACCATTGTACACCCCACCACTACCATGTACGTCCCACCACTACCATTGTACGCCCCACCACTACCATTGTACACCCCACTACTACCATGGCACCTCACACAAAGACAAGTTTCTAGAAAAAAAAAGTGTACATTAGAAAACGATCGATACTAAATGTCATATGGGGGGGGGAGATGGTACGACTACAGCAGTCAATACATGTCTGATATATGTGTGTGTTACTTTATCTGTTGTGTATGTGTTGTGTATGTGTGTGTGCACGCACTATTGTGCTATTTATCTGTTTGTTTGTTTTTCGTTGTTGTTACCTAAAAGTGCCCCCCCCCCACGATTGGAAAAGTTGAACGTGATCGAAGTGAAATCAGCTAGTGTTGGTGACATATATGTACAGATAACAACAAGATGTGTATATACCTAATGGCAGTACGTCGTAATGTATTGATACAGATACAAACAGGGAGGGGGGAGGAGAGAATGAGGGGAACAATGGATGGAGGTGGGTGGATGGGTGCGGTTGATGGAAAACGAGCACTTGAAATCAATCAAATACTTGAACATGTTTTATTATGACATATGGGGGAGGGGGAAGCCTGAACAAAGAGCGTACAGACTGACTATAGTTAGACAAGTGTCTATTGGTGTGTGTGTGTATGAGTTAGTGTCATACAAGTCTCTATTGGTGTGTGTGTGTCGGACAAGCGTCTATTGGTGTATGTGCGTAAGGCAAGTGTCTATTGGTGTGTGTGTGTGTCAGACAAGTGTCTATTGGTGTGTGTGTGTGTCATACAAGTCTTTATTGGTGTGTGTGTGTCGGACAAGCGTCTATTGGTGTGTGTGTGTCAGGCAAGTGTCTATTTGTGTGTGTGTGTCAGACAAGTGTCTATTTGTGTGTGTGTGTCAGACAAGTGTCTATTGGTGTGTGTGTGTCAGACATGTTTCTATTGGTGTGTGTGTCAGACTAGTGTCTATTGGTGTGTGTGTGTGTCAGGCAAGTGTCTATTGGTGTGTGTGTGTGTCAGACAAGTGTCTATTGGTGTGTGTGTGTCAGACAAGTGTCTACTGGTGTGTGTGTGTGTGTCAGACAAGTGTCTATTGGTGTGTGTGTCAGGTAAGTGTCTATTGGTGTGTGTGTGTCAGACAAGTGTCTATTGGTGTGTGTGTGTCAGGCAAGTGTCTATTGGTGTGTGTGTGTGTGTGTGTGTGTCAGATAAGTGTCTATTGGTGTGTGTGTGTGAGACAAGTGTCTATTGGTGTGTGTGTGTCATACAAGTGTCGATTAGTGTGTGTATGTGTGTGTGTCAGACAAGTGTCTATTGGTGTGTGTGTTTGTATGTGTGTGTCAGACAAGTTTATATTGGTGTGTGTGTGTGTGTGTGTCAGTCAAGTGTCTATTGGTGTATGTGTGTGCCAGGCAAGTGTCTATTGGTATGTGTGTCAGACAAGTGTCTATTGGTGTGTGTGTGTAAGACAAGTGTCTAGTGGTGTGTGTGTCATTCAAGTGTCTATTAGTGTGTGTGTGTGAATGAGTGTCAAACAAGTGTTTATAGGTGTGTGTGTGTGAGAAAGTGAGTGTCTATTGGTGTTTGTGTGAGTGAGTGTCCATTGGTGTGTGTGTGTGTGTGTCAGACAAGTGTATATTGGTGTGTGTGTCATACAAGTCTCTATTGGGTTTGTGCGTGTGAATGAGTTTCAGAGAAGTGTTTATTGGTGTGTGAGAGTGAGTGTCTATGGGGTGTGTGTGAGAGAGAGTGAGTGTCTATTGTTGAGTGTGTGTGCGTGTCAGACAAGTGTCCAAAGGTGTGCGTATGTGTGTGAGTGATTGTGTATCTCAGGATAGTTCACACTAATAGGTCTAATTGAAAGGATACAGAACAAGGAGATAAATGGATGACCCGTGGTAAAGATAGCGGTGTGGTGAGGGAGGCAGACGTTGGTAGAGGGCGACTAGTCTAATACTTCAGTGCTACTGTTGTTGTTGTTGTTGTTGCTGTTGCTGCTGTTGCTGTTGTTGTTGTTTTTGGGGAGGTGGGGGTCATCTAGCGACAGACAGCAATTTGGCACACGGGGAATGAAAAGGATGGGGGGGGGGGTGAATGACGTCAGACCGCAATCAAAGCTCGCGTAATAATTGATGGCCATTAATGTTTTATAGCGGCCATTGTGAACAGCGAACTTTCTCCCACCCCCCCTCCCCCTCCCACAACAGTGGGATGTAATACCCTGGATCAATGCAGTGCTGCTTATCACGCAGCCATTGGCGATGTCCCCCCCCCACACTCACACACACACAACCTCCGTTTTTTTTTTTGTAATCTCCCAAATGGAAACCACTGCCCAGATTTCGGCAGTACTCGAGAAATCACCAAGCTCAGCGAGAGACTGAACTAATAAAACTGAAGTGACGTACGGATGGCACGTTGAAAGTTTACAATGGTAATATCGGAAAATCGAACTAGTCGGGATGAATGGCACTGCCGCGATTAAGGACAGTGAAAAAAAAAACAAAAACAAAAACAAAAAAAAAAACAATAACAATGATATAAATACTGGCGGTCTGTAATGAACATCGAAATTAACAACGTCGATGAGGTGAAACGGTTTTGTTCCCTTTGGACACGGCACGCCATAGGTGCACAGTGTACCGGGCTATTCTATTAAGCCAGACCATGTTCTTCACATTTGCTTGTTTCATGCTTGCGTCACCAAAGAGATATTTTGTTGTAGTAATTATACACATTATCCACAGGGACAGTTCCTTTTTTTTGTGGTACGTTCTCCGGTATCTGAATTGAAATAGCCCCCGCCCCCACGGGACTACCCTTCCCCCCCACCCCCACTACGGTTAATATACAATGTAATATTTAACTTAGATGTAAAACAAAATATCACATATATTTTAACTAGCTGTACCCTGCAAAACCTTTGCATAGAGTTATATCCCCTTAGACTTGATCGGTATGGTAGGTTATTTTTGATTTCCGGGCAGATCCGATTTTTTCAGGATTGTATTTTAAACTGGAATACTGTTGTATTAATTCTTTACTTTCGATTTAACGCAGAATCCAAAATCGCTATTGTATTATTAGATTGCATAACACATCAAGGTTGCGCATTTTCGTAAAGACTTTTTATTTAACTCTAGCTGTGTCTCGGCATATAGGATGATGGATATATGAACATTGGGACCAGTTAGTTGCTCGTGTAGAAACCAGTTGGACAAGAAGCGTGATCAGTGACTTGGGGTAGTTTAGCTCACAGTGTTAAGAAATTGTAAGAATTGCGTGGTTTGGGGAATGGGGGGGGTGTAAATCAAGAAAATTGGCGTTATGTAATGGGTGAATGGCCCAATACCTATTGACACACTCCCTGTACTGATAGACATGATCTCTCATATGGACTATTTCACCACACTCCCTGTACTGATAGGCATGATCTCTCATATGGACTATTTCACCACACTCCCAGTACTGATAGACATGATCTCTCATATGGACTATTTCACCACACTCCCTGTACTGATAGACATGATCTCTCATATGGACTATTTCACCACACTCCCTGTACTGATAGACATGATCTCTCATATGGACTATTTCACCACACTCCCTGTACTGATAGACATGATCTCTCATATCGACTATTTCACCACACTCCCTGTACTGATAGACATGATCTCTCATATGGACTATTTCACCACACTCCCTGTACTGATAGGCATGATCTCTCATATGGACTATTTCACCGCACTCCCTGTACTGATAGACATGATCTCTCAAATGGACTATTTCACCACACTCCCTGTACTGATAGGCATGATCTCTCATATGGACGATTTCACCACACTCCCTGTACTGATAGACATGATCTCTCATATGGACTATTTCACCACACTCCCTGTACTGAATAGACATGATCTCTCATATGGACTATTTCACCACACTCCCTGTACTGATAGACATGATCTCTCATATCGACTATTTCACCACACTCCCTGTACTGATAGGCATGATCTCTCATATGGACTATTTTACCCAGCCCAAGTTCGAGATACGCCGGAGATACATTTAAATATAATTATAATAATAAAAGATTGAATTATAATACCCACTTTTGCTGCATAACGTTTAATATTGAGAATGAAATTTGTTTTGTTTTTTTAATTCATTACATTTTTCATATGTTGGGGGAGTTAGTCCGTGGGGGGCTTTTAGCGGTGGGGTTTTGATCGTTACATGGTCCTGTTAAATTTTTGATTATTCTGTTGTTGCTGTTTTTAAATGTGTCGCTTTCATTTAGTCATCAAGAGTCTAGTCAGATGAAGGATTTTTGGACAGGACTGATTGGGGGGGGGGGGCTCTCTTTTGAATAGAGAATGATTATTTTTGGGCGTTTATCTGAGCCAGGTCAGCCAGAGGTCATGGAATGTTACACCGGTCATTACAAATAAATACAAACGAACATGATTGGTTTAATGGACATAGAGAGTTTCATGAATTTATAGTGGCGTTGAATTTTGCGTCGGAAGACAGCTGTTATCTTTTTTTATTTTCGTAATCAATGACTCTAGTTTACTGTTCAATATACATTAATGAATCTGTCGCAATTCGTCATCATCATATGAATGAACGACCGTACATAAGCAGAGTGAATAGTGACTGATTTCACTTTCCGAGGATTTGGGATAGTGACTGCAGTTTCTGGTGGCTTCTCTATGTAAGAGACATGTTCTCATTTCTAGATATTTGGGATGTTCTGTGAAACATCATACTGAGACAACCCAGAGACAGCCCTTCGATATCCCAGCGACAGCCCTACGATATCCCAGCGACAGCCCTTCGATATCCCAGCGACAGCCCTACGATATCCCAGCGACAGCCCTTCGATATCCCAGCGACAGCCCTGCGACTCCATGAGTACGGTACATCTCATTCACAGCCAGACGATACAACGGCCATGGAAAGGGAAAACCCAGACCAAGATGTATTGAGTGTATAATCATCACAGAACATAATAAAAAAAAACGATTTTTAGGTTATACCCCCCCCCCCAACCAACAACACACTCATAAACCTCTCAAGAATAAAAAAAAAAGTCAGATTCTTAGTAACGTTAGAACACAAAGTTCACTAGTAGACAGTAGCCTACATAGACAGCTGGCCTACATAGACTGCTAGCCTAACTGCTAGCCTAAACAGACAACTAACCTACATAGACAGCTAGCCAAAAGCCAACTAGCTCAGTTGATTTGAACTATCTAAAAATATAAAAGCGATTTTGGTACTGCGTTAAATCGAAAGTAAAGAATTAATACAACAGTATTCCACTTTAAAATACAATCATGAAAAAATCGGATCTGCCCGAAACCAAAAATAACCTAGCCTACCGATCAAGTCTACGGGGATATAACTCTTGCAAAGGTTTTGCAGGGTACAGCTAGTAAACTTGATAATCTTCCTTGAGCTTCTTCTTACTAAAAAATCAAACAGGTGGGTAGGGTGGGGGGGGGGAGGTGAAATGTGCCAGGACTATTAGGACTATAAATAAAGCCATTGGCTGCCCCATCCTCTTTTATCCGTGCACAAACATTAAAAAAAAATTCGGCCCGTTCTCCACGATCCCTAAATCAAACACGCGTCATTGTTTGACCACGCTGGCCATTTGGCCACGTGCTGCCAGATTTGGCCGATGCAAAATAAAACAAACACACAGAAATCTGGCAAGAGGCATTACGGAATATTGTAATCTAGAGAAAACTACATGCACATGAAAATAAAAGGATAATTTAAAAGTTGGCGATTAAGGTTGTAACGGCACAAAGTATAAAACTGTGTGGGTCTCATGCTACTTCAATAGTCCATTTGGAGTGTTTACAGTACAACGCAGGTGAAAGTAGAAAAGTACCAGGAGAGTTTTATGAGTAATTTATTTATACTGTTTGAGTCCGAACCTCTCGAGGAGCGACGACTAGCGTGTACTCGGAAAACTGGGACGTGTACTCGGAAAAATGGGACGTGTACTGGGAAAATTGGGACGTGCGGTCACTATATATAAAGCATCCAAACACATCGTATATGCAGATAGTACTGATTAAAGGTGTGAGTAGTTTTAGAACTGGAAAAAAAAACAGAAAATGTAAGACACATTTCGAAAGTTCAGACACAGTGACACATTAGCCAATTGTAAAAAGCAATGTGTTGTTGAATCAAGGTGTGTCAAAACATTTTTCTGCTTTGCACGACGCAGCGCGATCCCCAGGAGAGGTCAAGTCTGGAGCACTGAACTATATATTTTAGCGATCTGTGATGAGACAGAGAGCATAATTAAATATCTTCAGTCACTGACCTTCGTGGTGGAAATAAACAAACAAGGGAGAGAATAAAACCTAACAAGAAAGGGAGGAGAATATCCCTTATGTTTGTCTTATTATTCTGTTCCGATTTAATTTTGTTGAATCATCTGCATATACACAATTGTATTAATTTATTTCCATTTGTCAATTCGTAAACTCCCAACTCAATAAGTTACGTTGATATTAATTGAAAAAAAAACCAATATAACACAATTTATGGCGACATCCTACGTTACAATTAAATCTACAACATCTATGAAAACAAATCGCCTATCATTAATCACATTCTATTCGGATAGTTTACAGGTATCTGACAGCTATGAGAATGTGGCGTTACAGGGTCAGAATACGTTAGCAACTCCCCCACCCAGCTTAATTTTTGAAGGAGTGGGATGGCCCTAAGCTGACCTCTGACTCCATTCATTAAAAAATAATACGCAAGCTTCAGACTAAATATTTTCCCCTTCTTTTTAAAAGGAAAAAAAATGACTTTCACATGTTAGAATTTGTGATCACAAAGATTGCCAAGTCATAAAAAATGTGCGTTTGTACTTGAACAATCTGGGAGAACAGAACATAAACAATCAACTTGACATAAACGGAACGGAGAGATCTATTTTTAGAGGAATTCACTGGAGTTTCTCTGTCATTATCGGATCAACAGTTTCCGACTTCATTATTCTAAAACAAAAAAACGTTCTAAAGTACATGGTAAAACAGTAAGTGATGAATACGTTCTAAAGTACATGGTAAAACAGTAAGCGATGAATACGTTCTAAAGTACATGGTAAAACAGTAAGTGATGAATACGTTCTAAAGTACATGGTAAAACAGTAAGTGATGAATACGTTATAAAGTACATGGTAAAACAGAGGTGATGAAAACGTTCTAAAGTGCATGGTAAACCAGTAAGCGATGAATACGTTCTAAAGTACATAGAAAAACAGTAAGTGATGAATACGTTCTAAAGTACATGGTAAAACAGTAAGCGATGAATACGTTCTAAAGTACATGGTAAAACAGTAAGCGATGAATACGTTCTAAAGTACATGGTAAAACAGTAAGCGATGAATCAATAAATGTAAAACAGCAGGTAACGAATACGTTCTAAAGTAGGCCTACATGGTAAAACAGTAAGCGATGAATACGTTCTAAAGTACATGGTAAAACAGTAAGCGATGAATACGTTCTAAAGTACATGGTAAAACAGAAAGTGATGAATACGTTCTAAAGTACATGGTAAAACAGTAAGCGATGAATACGTTCTAAAGTACATGGTAAAACAGAAAGTGATGAATACGTTCTAAAGTACATGGTAAAACAGTAAGCGATGAATACGTTCTAAAGTACATGGTAAAACAGTAAGCGATGAATCAATAAATGTCTCATGTGTATCTACAGTAAATATTTTTAAAAATTTTAAAGTGCATCTTGAATCATTAATGGATCTTCAATGAAATCGCTTTCTTCATAACACAGTCAGTTTGAATTGTTCGTTATAGACAAAAATTATTAAAAAAAATAATTCATAATACCGACACCTTTTCAAATGTCCACCAGCGGTAACTATAACCTTGTATTCATGTTCATCAACAAATATACGTATATTATAAAAGTCTACTTTTTGACTTTTTTGACCGACACACTGTAAATAAGCATCTCAAAGTGTCTCATAGAGACGTTACACACAGCAACGACACAGAGAAAAAAAAAAGAATGTCACGTTAAATATAGTTTCCTTGTATACAACATTGGAAAATGAGATTAAAATTGTAATGTAGAGATTACAAACAAAAATCGTGTTTTATTAGAGATAAACTAATGCCAGTTTGAGGAATTGTGTACGGTAAAGATTACTTTAAATGTAACAATGTGATGCTAAAGGTTATTCAATGAATGAGTAAACGAAAAAGAAACTATGGGAAGAGATTAATTAAGTGTTTGTGTCTTACCACAATAACCATACATGACTTAGACTATATAAATGACTTAGTCAATAGACGACTTGTCGCCCTGTTTCCTAGCTACACATCAGTCCAGCCTGCGGTAATGTCTTCTGGTAAAGACTACAACATTTGCCGCCATTTGTGTCATCTTCTTTTTTTAAGCGTGTGACTTTCAACCAATCGCAACCCATTAAACATCAATTGCACGGTTGGTCATACATTAGGTCAACGAGAGCCGCCTTCTTTTGTTTTATAAACATTGGTCAGAAGCAAATCAGCGTACGAGCAACTATACGGAACGAATTAAATTTGTATCCCAAGGTATCACAGTATATATAAATATCGAATAATATAATAGCGATTTGAAAAAAAAAAAAAAAATCGGATCTGCCCGAAACCAAAAAATAACTAGCTTACCGATCAAGTCTAAGGGGATATAACTCTATGCAAAGGTTTTGCAGGGTACAGCTAGTATATATATAGTAAATACAATTACTTCTAAGAGCCACATCTTTCTCAATTTTTCGAAATTGTGTGAACAAACTCTAAAAGTAATTCAACTATAAAAATACTGGCTCATTATAGGGCCGCACTAAACTTAACGAAGAACAGCATGTGGCTCTAAGAGCCACCCCATGGACTACACACGATACATAAGTATCATTATTGATACAGAAGTATCATTACCGTATGTATTAAAGAACATGGGCGTGTCCAATATGAACAGAAGAAAACAAAAACAATGATTATTTTTGTTTTGTTTCCTTTTATTTTTTTTTCTTCCAGTTTTTTTTTTGTTTGTTCCGTTAGTCAATGTACTTCTTCGCGGATTAAACACCTCACGTCAACATTGAAATGATCAGTCAAAAATAATAAACAAACACACACACACACACACACACACACAACAGTTTAGCAGTTCAGAATCGGATCACCTCCATACCCTTATAAAAGTGCACATAATTTAGAGACATGCTGTGCGCCGAGCCAATAATCCAATTTAATTGATTATTGAGCGTACTTTTTTACCTGGCGTGTAGGGTGGTTGATGTTGATGATGATGTTTTTGTCTTCTGTGTACTGGGTTGATATTGACTTCATTCCGAACCACTGAATGACTTGTTTACATCTGATTTTAAGCTCAGGTTTAAAGGAAAAAAAAGTTGGCAGCAATTTAAAATGTTTTGAATTACACCCCACTTACACCAAGCAGACACGACTTATACCTAGCAAGCAGACATGATGTACACCGAGCAGACACGACTTATACCTAGCAAGCAGACATGATGTACACCAAGCAGAAATGATGTACACCAAGCAGACACGACTTATACCTAGTAAGCAGACATTATGTACACCAAGCAGACACGACTTATACCGAGCAAGCAGACATGATGTACACCAAGCAGACACGACTTATACCTAGCAAGCAGACATGATGTACACCAAGCAGACACGACTTATACCTAGCAAGCAGACATGATGTACACCGAGCAGACACGACTAATGCCTAGCAAGCAGACATGATGTACACCAAGCAGACACGACTTATAACTAGCAAGCAGACATGACTTATACTAAGAAGCGACGACTTGAATTCAGTAATTAAAAAGTTTTTTTTATAAATCTATTTAGATATAAATCTATTTTGATATAAATCTATTTAGATATAAGTCTATTTGGAATGTGATTGATCAAATTCGATGTTTTCCCCGGGGGTCCTTGTGTGGAGGGGGTGGCGCTATAGACCAGCAGACAGATCGATATAACAGGGCTACACATCTATGTCCCACAGACGTAGTAGAATTGTCTCCACCCTGTTTTCCCCTCTATCGACCTCACAACATCATGGGAGTATCCCTACGTGTATCGTTCAATGAACTGTGTGACACAGACAACAAATAGAAAGTGTAAGATGAAAAAAGCAAATCTGTACAGCCGTAAAATTAAATTGACTTTTTTTTATTACAAGTTATTGTTTGTTCCAAAACAAACAAACTGAGAATTAAAAATAAAGTGAAGTAGGTCTCGCTACAGAATATAAATCATGCAGCAAGCGCATCGCTTTTAAAAAACAACTCTTCTAATAATAAATAAAACAATTGTCGCCAACTGTGTTATTTTCCTTTTTTTAAGTGTGCAGCACCTAAATATTGATACAAAATACAACAATTTACAAATATGGCGAGTTTTTGAAAAATCAATCTTAATTGACGATGCCTTTTATGTATCATTTTTATTCACACACACACACACACAAATGTTTCCTAATATAATTTAAAGTATTTTGCTTTTGTCTGAAGCTGTGAGAAAGTCTGGCCACACGGTGTGAGCACTTTAAGGTTCGATCACTCACGTGGACTGGCTGCGAAAAGATGGGAAACCTGCTGGTCGAAACCAATGTGTGTCAGGTCAAAAAAAAGTTGTAAGATGGTTGACTAGAACAGATCATGAACCAGAACTCATCAATGAAAATCGTGAGTGTGTGTGGGGGGAATCATTTAGTGTGGTAATCGCAGTTTTTAGAACCGCTGTTGTATGAAATGTCGCATGAATTTAAAAAAAAAAGCTCAAGGATAAAGGACACGCCGCTTAAAGACAACACATACGTACCCAACGTTGTTTAAACTTGTCTGACCTCGACAGCCAAAGGCCCAACTGTTTGCCAAGTTGACGTAGTCATCAAACATTAAAAACTCCCGCGCCCTGCCCCACTTGTACACACTATCTCCACACACACACACACACACATTCCTTAATAACATTTACTTCCTTAACATTATTAACAAGCTCCCCATGGGGTGATCACTTTGTTCTGTGGCTCAGGATAGGATTCAGTGGACATGTATAGGTCACTGGGGGGAGGGCAACACAGATAAACTGGCGTATCTAAGCCCGTAACCTGTCCACCAGAGCGGTTCTTATGTATGGGACGGGGCGGGGCCTAGGCAGAGACATTCTTAGATATTCAGGGGTTCCAGGCTACAAGTCGGGGGCCATCTTAACAAAAGTTAAATAGAAATAAATACTGAAAAGAAGCCCATCGCCCCCCTCCCCCTTTGGTGGTGGGGGACCCCCTGGCCTAGTTTGCCTATCCAAAAAAAAAGAACGACCCTGCTGCCCAAACAGCTGAAAAGCCACGGAGACATAGAAGCTGCACGCCAGATGGTATCAGCTTGTGTACGATTGGTTTAATTTTAGATCACAACTACACTTGTAAGAGACCAAGAGTATTTCAACGTAAAACCGCAGAACCGCGTCCACCTGTTGACCTGTAAGCACTCACATGCAACCTCACTGAACACTTCGCTCATTTCATTTTTGTTCATCTTGTTACAACAGTATAGAAGTGCATCCGACACAGGAAAAAAAAACCCAGTTATTTCTTGATAGGAGGCAACAGTCCACATCTTCAATCAGAACCTGTCAATCTTGAATTGTTTTTTAGAGTATTTTCGAAAAAAAAATGCTCTATTGTCCCCGTTTTGTCTGTCTGTTTGTCTGTCCGTCATCACCCTAGATCTCAACAACAATAAGTCCTAGACCCATGATGTATATATCATTTTGTAGGTCTTGGCCTGCCAAGAAATGACTTTGGTCCATTTCGCGATCTGACCTCTGAGGGCCGAAAAGGGGGGGCGTATTAAGTACCGTTTTTTACTATATAAGCTATATTAACAAAGGAGCGCCCTATATCTCAGGAAACATAAGTCCTAGACCCATAATGTATATATCATTTTGTAGGTCTTGACCTGCCAAGTGTACATCAAAAGTTTATTTCGCGATAGGATCTCTCAGGGCTGAATATAAGAGTTTCTTAGATACCGTTTTTGCTTATATTTTAAATATAAATAATAAAAGCTAATCAAAGGGGCGTAATCATTATTTATTTTTGTAACAGTTATTCAACATGATTACTTCCCTCTCTATTTATCAAAACCCATACTGCGTACAGGAAAATGCTCTAAAATGTCCTTTGTCCGAAACGGAAAAGACTTAAATTGCTTGTTTTTTTCTTCTTGTAATTGTGGGGGGGGGGGAGGGGAGGAGGAGGTAGAGAGAATTTGAGGGGGAGGGGGCAACATTTGGTGTCACACAGGTCACGTGGTGGAGTACAACAACATGGTACTCTCCCCCCTTCCCCCCAATCCCCTGGGGTACGGTATCATATTCCAATTGTTTGTCGCTCTTCTGTCTCACAAACTATATCAAGTGTTAATTTGCGAAGACAAACTGAAGCATCCACACAATCTTTCCAATTAATTAGTTTCATCACAGGCTGACCACATAGGTGACCACCACAGGCTGACCAAATAGGTGACCACCACAGTCTGACCACATAGGTGACCACCACAGGCTGACCACATATGAGACCATCACAGTCTGACCACACAGGTGACCACCACAGGCTGACCACATAGATGACCAAAACAGGCTGACCAAATAAGTGCTACCAAAAATGGAAAGGCACTGGACACACACGCAAGTCCAAATAGACGAAAAAAAAACCCAATAAACTGACGTACGTATTGCACCAGGAGTCAAACATGAAATATTTCATACATTTCAAATTAACAACACCCACACACCCACCAACCTTCGCCCCTGCGTACACAAAAAAGCTTAATTTTAATGAAGTCACATTTTAAAATTAGTTTCAAATTCCGATGATTTTTCGGGTTAACTCAATCATAGTTCGTGAACCTTTAAGTAGCAATCTCTGTCCTACCCTCCCACCCATCACTTGTAAAGGTAATGAAACGGGGAGATAAGAACTTAGGAAGTGGGCTGCGATGTTCAATGTTCTAATTTAAATTCGCCAGAAGTAGAACTCATGATTACATGTTTTTTTTTTAATTAAGTAAATTAGAAGGCTATATGCGACTGTGTTGCTATTGTCACAAAATTCAACAATGTAAACTAGACTATGTATGTGTGCACCGTGTGCGGCAGACAAGCATGGTAATGTGTTTGCTTTTTTTTTTTGTTAACTGACTTTGTGTCAGACTTTACCATGTATGTTTGTGTGTCAGACTTTACCATGTATGTTTGTGTGTCAGACTTTAACATGTATGTTTGTGTGACAGACTTTACCATGTATGTTTGTGTGTCAGACTTTACCATGTATGTTTGTGTGTCAGACTTTACTTTTTTTACCATGTATGTTTGTGTGTCAGACTTTACCATGTATGTTTGTGTGTCAGACTTTACCAGGGATGGTTCTACATCTTTGGGAACGGATGGTCAGGCGGTAAAGCGCCCGACTTTTGGCCTGAGGGTCCCTGGTTCGATCTCCGGTGAGGACCAATGTATATTTCAGATCTTGGTTAAAGCCCCCCCCCCCACTATATCTCCCGTTTTGCCCATGGTCATTGCACTATCGGCTATGGTGAGTATGAAATAAGGGCCACCATATAAGCCATAAGTGGTTTTAATCTCTATAAGAGATTGTATCGCATCCATACAGTACTTGGAAGCGGATTTCACAGCAACCCGTTCACTAAGACATATGTAGGTGACTGGGACTCGCCAGGTGTTGAACGCATAACACACGGCATGCAGCATGAAGATCCGGCTAGATACCCACTAATACCCAGCCGTTGGTTGTTTTTTTTCCTCCCAGTCATAAGAATGTCAACCCATCCCTTCACAAACACCACCCCTCATTCTCTCCGCTAGCACCCACTTGTTAGTTAACAATCGGATGAGCCGCGCCACCACGTCGGCAACGGCTGTCTATAGACACAAAAGTACACGAACAACAATTAGTCCTTACATAACTATGTATATAAAATCTGCACTCTTGGCTCTTTCCTACTCAACGGAACAATTATTTTAAAAGAAAAGACTTGGTTGCAAGTGTCTATTACCTAACCCTCTTGGTCTGACCCCAAGTACTGAGTGCTGTCTTTTCATGTGTCTGCTTAACATAACAATAAGCGTGTGCATATATGATTGTCTCTGTTTCCAGTTCTTAACACATACATTTCGTCAATTATTATTTCGTACTGTTACTCTCTAGATCCGTCACTCATTCCTTATACACACACACCTGAATCTATTTTTGCTATTGCCATTCTCTTAATACAACCCTCCCCCAACCCCTTCCAAGAAAAAAAAAATAATAATAATTTCGGATTTAATTTTTCTTTGTTGTTTGTTTGAGTTGCATGACAGACAACAACTAACTGGCCTTAGCAGAACTACGTCAAGTCCAGGTCTAGCGTCATGTGAACAACCCCTAACGACAGGCCATTGTGACAAATATCCAAAGGTGGGAAAAGTATGCCTCGACAAATATATGATATATGTTTCCATTCATTTTTGTTTGTAAACTAATAATTGTAATATTTGTATAATGTGCAGTGTGATGCATTATTTTATTTCATGTAACAATGCAATGCATTAGCACGAAATAAACCAAGTTTTTTTTTTAATCAGGTTCTAGTGTAGCAAGACGCATACTCCCACCCTCCTCTTCCACTTTCACAATTTTACCGACGGTCGTTAAACATTTTCTGGTCTAGAGGTTAATACAATAAGAAACTAATATATAGGTCATGTACGGCCTTTAACGGCAAAGGGGAACAACCGATGGGCTCCATATTTATATATAAAAAAAAATAAGGAGCACCCCCCTTCAGTAATAACATACATAGCCAGAATAAAACCTTCACTAATAACAAACACAGCCAATCAATAACCCCCCTCAGTAATAACATACATAGTCAATCAATAACCCCCTCGGTAATAACATACATAGCCAGAATAACACCTTCAGTAATAACATACATAGCCAGAAAAACACCTTCAGTAATAACATACATAGCCAGAATAACACCTTCAGTAATAACAAACACAGCCAATCAGTTATAAAATTTACAACATGATTCAGTTTTTTTTCTTCTTCAGACTTTCTAATGTGATAAAGATAAAACACTTTTATCGAGATTATCTAACACCTTGTCCCAATCAACCAAGATCAAGCACATTGTCATCAGATCATTAAATCAAGAAATAGAACCCCCCCAAGTCTCAAGGAATTTGTCCAGTGGTGAGGAACCACCGGCGGCGGAACGAAATATTTTAAGGGGGGGCAAGCCAAAATTCAAGGGGGGGCGGCGCCCCCCCTTGGAAATTTAAGGAGGGGCAAGACAATATATAACCGAAAGACAAATTTTACCCCCTTAATTCTATAATAGAATATAGTAATTCTGTAGCAAGTATTTAATCGATATTATTAAAAAATAATATATTAAAAAAATAAAAATGAACATTGAGCACTTCTGTCGTCAACTGATTCGTAATGTCAGTTTGTTTACAAATTTAATAGTGAAATTAGATCAGAAAATTACTGATAATTATCATGAATGATGATGAATAAGAAACCGGAAACGGGAAACTCAATAAACAAAAAGTAATTTATGAAAAGATAATAAATAATTGTATTTGCTTTAAAAATTACATTTGCCGTCATTCGGTAGATGGCAATACTTCTCTATACTTATAAGACGCATTTGCAAATCTGTCTGTCTGTTCCCTTAAAACTCAAGATCCAGACAACCAAATAACGTGAAATTTGATACACGCAGTGGCGCAACCGGGGGGCACCCCCCAACCCCCCCAGGCCAAATCATCAATACATAATTTACGTTATAAAGTTACAAAAAGACTGTCAAACTGTCTTTTTTCAATATGTGAAGCCCCCCCCCCCAGCATTTTTTGCTGGTTGCGCCACTTGGTACACGTACACAAAATTACATGGGAATGTTCTTAAACAGGTTTCGTTCCATCTCAATGGGTACTTTAATTGTAATTAATTATTTTGGATATCAAAGACATGAAAATTGGCAAACTTTTACCCTGATTTCAGGTTTTACGAGCTACTCTCCCACATAGCTAACTTACTATAAATATGATCGGTACGGGGAACCAAATATCACATTACTTACTACATTATTACATTCCTTCATCCATAGGAATTGTTATCTTTTGATACAGTCATGCCTAAAAGAGAGAGAGAGAGAGAGAGGGGAGAGAGGGGGGGAGGGAGAGGGAGGGAGGGGAGGGAGAGAGAGGGGGAGGGGGAGAGAGAGGGAGAGGGAGAGAGAGGGAGGGAGGGGAAGAGAGGAGAGAGAGAGGGAGAGGGAAAGAGAGGAGGGAGGGGAGGGAGAGAGGAGAGAGAGAGAGAGGAACTGCCAAAATGTTGTGTATCACATTGCTTTAAGATAAATGTACCCTTTTATTGCAATTTGCATGCAAATAAACCCTTTTTTACGCGTCTTATTTTAAATCTTAATTAAACGTCAAATTACGCTTCTTAAATAAACAGAAAACATTATTTTAAACCCGGGCAAAGCCGGGTACTTGCAACTAATTTTAAAATATGCCACAACAACTCTCAATAATGTGATTACTGTAAAATGCCAATTCATTATAATTTATTTCAAATATTAAATTTAAGAAATAAATCAAATGAATTATGAAAATGAAAATGACACATATAAACTAAAATGAATTACAAAGTTAAAAAAGTTAAAATTTTAGGGGGGGCAGACTGGACATTCAAGGGGGGGCGCCGCCCCCCCTTAAAAGTTTAAGGGGGGCCGCTGCCCCCCCTGCTCCGCCGCCAGTGTGAGGAACCTAGGCGAAATAAGTAAAAAAAAACAAAGACATAATTAAACCCAAGGCAAATATTTAGCCCTACCTTTAACTTCTTTGGCTGGAACATGCATAAACCTATGCAGAACTCTTCTGACATTTTTTAGGGGCCATAGTCAAAGATATATTTGACAAAAAAAAAAGAATAGGCCAATGCCTGCAAAAATTGAGCTCATAATAACATTTGAAATAAAGTGCAACTGAACCTGATGGTCTGGTATGGGCTTTATAAAAAAAATCTTGACTTGTGCATGTGTCTCTTTGAAATATTTTTAAAGCAATACAATGAAACCTTACAATGTTTTCATATATTGGTTAAATTAATCAAGACTGTTGGAAATGCAACATTTTAAAAGTCATGGTTGCATTAAGCCATCTTAATTATTGCAGATAATATCATTAATATATTGTATCATTAATTGAAAAATGTGATTCCACAAAGGTATCGATTTTGAACTTTAACCAATAAATAAAAATCTTTTACAAAAGTAAAACAAAAACAAACTTTTCAAATAAATTATTTTTTTCATCTAAAAACCAATGATGTAATTGACCCCCTCCACAAGAAATCTTAGAAGATTTTGTCATTTTTTTTTAATTGGATGACAGTCATTAATTAAGCAGCCAATCAGCAAGAACCACCAATCAATCATACTTAGTTTATTTTCTTCACAATGAACTTCACAGTTAATGAAATTTCTTTTAGAATACAATATATTAAAATCTGACACACTCCTGTCTTAACTTTTTTTTTAAGTTAATTTTCTATATCGATGGTTATCAAAGTGTGGGCCATGACCCAGCAAATTTTTTGTGGGTCACACAAAAAAGAATTAATTTGATCGAGAACTACAACTGGTATAAAATTTAAACTCGTTACAAGACAAGGTGGCCTGAGGAAACAAAACAATCTCACATTTATATAAACATTTTTTTTTTCAATATCTTTTTTTATACAGAGACAGCTAAAATAATTAGAATTAAATCTATTTTAGTTTGCTGCATTAGCTGCCACAGCTACAATTAGGAGAAAGAAAAAAAAATGTCACAATGCAAAAAAAAAAATAGCACAGAGAAAACAATATTTAAAATACTCTTGCTAGTTGCATCTTGACTTAAAGGAGCAATATCATATTGGTCCTGGGTCTAGGCCAGTGGTCGGCAAAGTGCGGCTCCGGAGCCGCATGTGGCTCTTTGGCTCCTTAAGTGCGGCACTGGCAATTAGTTTCATTTAGTATACAACTTATTTAGTGTACTACTTATTTAGTGTAATAAAAGCAGATTTGGCTCCCAATTTTTTTTAATTGTTGCTTTGTTCATATTTGGCTCTTTGGCTGATAAGTTTGCCAACCACTGGTATAGGCTAACAAAGAAATTAATAACACTTTAGTGACTTAAAAGATTATATGAATTCCAATTATTAAAATACAGAATATGAATTTATTTCCACATTCCTCTAACTATTAAAATATGAACTTATATTAATAATTACATAAGTTATGACACAACATATAAATTATGTCATAAGAAACTAAAAAAAATACTGACAGTCAGTGATTGCACTTGGTATCTTGAGTGTATCTATCATATGTTTGTGATTATGCACTAACAATTGCCAATTGCTACAAATTGGTTTAAAGCATGGTTAAAAGTAATAAACTTTATTATAAAGTCTTAAAGCAAAAGTCCTACAATTATCATAAATAAGTCAATCTATAATTAGAGACGTTGGTTAAAAAAAAAAGGACAAAGTAACTGGAAGAAAGAATTATTCTTGACAAAAAGAAAGGTCAAGCATCCGGTTATTCAATAACAGAGAAGAGAAAAAACAGCTGATCGCATTTTTTTTTTCCTGACCTTCTTTTTCTTTGCATCTTTTGACCCATATAATATATACAATAAAGTGCATAAGACTAAAACCCATGCTTAAAGATGATAGAAGAATTTTTTAATGTGGATATTTTTTCATGTAATAGATTAAGATAATTTTATAATTTAAGAGATTTAAAAAAAAAACGTTAAATATAAATAATGGAATTTTTTTTTAACTTCGATCGATAATGGGCGGGTCTGTAGTTCATCGGTTTAAAATAATGAAAAATGTAAATGCTATAGTATGAAAATAAAATTACTCACTAGGATGGAAAATAAAGTATTCCCACAAGGAATCATTAAGTCACTGTAATGCACAACACAAGTGACAAGAGAACCAAAACTTTAAATGAAAAAGTCGGGCGAGAGATCGTTCGCCTATGCTCAAAAAATACTCTCTTCGCTTTCTCGGTTATCCTCTGCCTCCAGTGACTGAGAGAGCTAGGACCGCAGCATCGATGCACTGTTGTATTATTGGTTCAAATGTAAACAAGAAAGGAAAAATGTGCAGGGGGGATAGCTATGAAAAATGTCTTTAGAGTATATCAGTGGGGTTGTCGGACTTATCTTTTGTTGTCGATAATTGATATTCATAATTTTATATACATGTTACCGGCAAAGTGTGAAATCCGGCATTCTATAGAATGCCTAGGGAATGTATAGAATGCCTGAATTTTTCAGGCAAAGTATGAAATAAATTGCTATTTCATACAGTGCCCGTTCGGCAAAGTATGTAACTATTGGCTGGTGAAACACTATGATGTCATGATGGTGGAAAAAGAAGGTGTGACCGCAATTCAGTTTTAAGTCGCGGACTCCGAGTTATTTGACGTACTTCATAAGGCCCATTGGGCTATTTCGGGACAGAATGTTGAAATAACTATCACCCAAATACAAGAACATTACACGTCATGATATTGAACTGTGTGTTAACCTTTGTGAACCTTGCCAAAGAAAAAAACAAAAAGGCGTCAAAAAAGGCATTGTAGTCAAGCCAATGGTGTTTTCAGAATTCAACTCCCGTTGTCAGGTCAATCTCATCCACTTTCAATCACATCCTGATGATGAATGCAAGTTTATAATGGTGTATCAAGATCATCTCACCAAGTTCGTGGTTCTCAGGCCCTGAAGACAAAGAGGGCAGAAGAAGTAGCCTATTAGCTTGTAGACATATGTACATTGCTTGGTGCTCCAGCAATTCTACAGTCCGATAGCAGCAGAGAATTTGCAAACAGTGTGGTAAGCAGCTTAATTAAAGGAGTACTGCCCCACGTTAAAGATCGTTCATGATAAGCCGCGCCACTCACAAAGTCAGGGGAGAGTCGAAAGAGCTAACCAGGACATCGAAAATATGTTGTGTGCTTGGATGCAAGATGGAAAAACTAGCCGCTGGAGTGAGGGGTTACGGTTCGTGCAACTCATGAAGAACAGAGCTTTTCATTCTGGGATTAAAAGATCACCATACGAAATACTCTTTGGCTGCAAAGCTAAAATAGGCCTCACAACGTCGTCCCTACCTGACGATGTTTTACAAGATATGGAAACAGAGGAAGACCTCGAAAAAAGAATATAGAGCATACAAATAACACAAGAGCAGATAGGCAGAGATGAAGTAATGCAAGAGACAGCCCTTTCTGCAGAAGACATGCATGAGGATGCAAACCACGATTGAAAAGTATGCACAATTTAAAAATTTTATACTTTGCCAAAACGATACTAGTCATTCTATACAATGCCTAGGCATTGCTTGTAAAATGTCTCTGATTTAAATATTTGATTTTAAGCAATGCTACCAGAAATAGTAATTTGAGACTATTATTATTAAACAACTTAACTCTTCTAGGACTTGAAAGTTTTATTTATAGACTGAACAATGATTTGATAATTATAAAAAAAACATAATTAGTAATGTGCTGGGTGTCTCATTGAATATTATTATCCATTCACTGCATTACTTTGCAATCCATCTAGTATTCGAAACCTTGTACTGTAAAAATCTAAACAATATATTAAGGAAATATTGCTTTTTTTTTTTTTGGTTCTTTACAATTAAACTTTTATCTATCAAATATTTTAAATTCGCTTTCTTAGCTTGTATATATTTTCTTCATTGAACAAAATCTAGTTTGTGAGGACTTAGACAATGATAAACGCATTTCTTATGATCTATGTAGGAACTCCATGTGAATTTTTTCAAGATGAAATGTGTTTCAAAGTTGTCCTACAAGTCCACCCAGCTTTAAATGGTTACTTGACTTAAGTTGGGGTAGTAAAGGCGGCTGGGCATTGTGCTAACCACACAATCCCTATAAATGCAGAGGTTAAAGAAACAGATGAATTCTACACTTCATCTGCCCCGATGGCCCACTTGGGCTAACGGAACTTTACATACAATTAGAAATGCAAACAATTTTCATGTCGCATTAAATTCATATTTAGAGATTTGACTAGCACAGTGGATCTTATTACATGAATTTTTCCTGTTATCGTTTTGCATTGAAATACAAGAGCATTGTTATTTCACTATATTTTTAAATTTCAAGAATATGAGTATTCCAAATTTGGCAAAATAGTTTTGGCATGGTTTATTTATAAACTATTTTTAGGATCTTTCACCCCATAATTTACCATTTTAAAACTATTTTTGTATACAAAATAATAGTGAGACTTTGATGATAAAACCCAACATAAACCAGCAAACATTGTTGAACAAGATTTGTTGTTTTAATAAATCAGTTCAGGAAAGCAAGCGAATGGCTAGATATCAAATCTGGAAGCGTATAGACACAGGCTTCAAAACACATCAAATCAGTGAAAATTAGTCCGGAAAATGAAGTCAATGGCTTGTCTGGAAGTTTTCATAAACAGTGGTACCTCGAGTTACGAACTCTAATCGTTTCAGTACTCGGTTTGTAGAACCGGAACATTGAAATCAATTAAATAAACATAATTCCGTTTCAAGATGAAAGAATTGTACTTTTAACATCTGATTGTTTACCTGACAAAATGCAAAGATTGATTATACATCACGTATTAAAAAAAAATGATCAGGGACAATATGTCACTTTTTGGCTATTTTCTTGGCCAGTGAAACAGTCAGTGGCTATATAGTACTGCTCCTCCGTCTTTAGCTGCACTGCATGCCCTTCTTTTGTTCTGTACACATGATTGTTTGTCTACAACTTAAAACAATGCTCTTTATCTCTGGTCTTAGTTCATAACCCATTGCAGTTTTGTAACCAAGACAAACACAAAAATTATCATTCTTCACCTGGGGGTGTTCATAGCACGAGGTCGCATTGTACAGGTTATAATCTCTTGAATTCTATGCTTTGAAACCAGGAACAGGACTTAACAACAATACTTGCTTAAAAAATGTTTCTTATTTTTTTTTTATAGTTGATGAGCATAATTTCAAATCTAGTCATTGAGAAATTTCCAGATGTGTTATAAGATTCATGAAACATTGTAATTGTAGTGAACTTCAGAATGAACATAGTGAACTTTAGAATGAACATAGTGAACTTCAGAATGAAGTTTGGTTATTTCTTTTTGTGTTTTTTTTATTAAAACTGAATTCTTATGATCACATAATTACAATTCATAGTACATGTATATCAATGAAATAAAAAATCAAGTTAGAAATTAAGAAAAAAAAAATGTAAACAAAGCTTGGATTTACTCTGTAAGGTTTATTTATATATCTCCTATTAACCTCTTTTGCGCACAAACAAACAATTTGTACATCGCCATTTACACTTGGCTTTATATTTGATTAAAAAAAAAATGGCATATAAAAATCATAAGCATTCATTACTGCAACAATAATGGCATTCATTACTGCAACAATGATGATGGAATTTACAAGTCACCACTGTTATAGACTCACAATTGTGCTTCAAATATTCAAATAATTTTAAAGGAAAAAAAAATTCATTATATTCCGTGTACACTGAACTATATAAATAGATAAATATCACATAGAGAATAAAAAAAGGAGAATTACTCCAACTACACATTACATTTTAGACAAGGAAAGTAATTTATCTCTGGCTATCAGTCAAAGAAAAGGGATACAGCTAATTATAAATTTAAGATGTGCACTACAAAAAAAATACTCTTGAAGAATCTATTCTACTTGTACATACAAATTTCTATTTAAAAAATATAGAAACAAGATAGATTTTATACATTTTCTAATCCTTTTTCATTCTTCGTTCAATAATAGTTCTCATGAAATTTTAAAAAATAAAAATGCCACCTTTTTTTGCATTCATCTACAGAAAACATTTTGTCATTGTGTTCATCAAAACAAAATAGTTTTTGACTTGACAATACTCTTATGCCTATTCTGACAGCCTTCAATTTGTAAGGAAAACAATTACTACTTTGTCATGTTCTGAAGTTGGAAATGAATGAGAAAAATAGCTACTTTATCAGTAGCTAGCTTAACATGTTACATCACTTTATCTATAGTATTAGAATAATTACCCTCTATAAAGAAATGGAGTACTACCAAAAATTCATCTTTCATCATGAAACAAAAAAAAAAACTCTGGTCCCGTACTAAGAATTCAACCTGTAAACTGGGTAATCTACATTCAATTCTGAATGTCATCCATACAACAATAACAACAATAACTAATAAAATCTAAGACAATATGTCACAGTGACACAGTCACTCTAATAGCTGATGAAATTAAAATGAATGGAATGACAATTTTTTTTATTTCAGAATTCTTTAATAGAGATCAATGAAATCATTATCTCTAATTAATGTTTAGAAATCACAGCCCACAGAAATATTTAGGAAATACATGTATTAACTGTATCATGAAAATTTTACAACATAAAAATGTTTAAATCATACATCAGCACAGAGTTTCTAAGTGATATTCAAGTAAGCTAAGAACAGTGCAGCCCATAAATTACTTTAAGTCTATCAGAAACTCCTGATTAACTTCAAAATATGCAGTAAATACTATTAACATATATTTTACTATACATTTAAATATTACAGAATCCTAAGGATTGAGGGAAAAAAAAACAGCGTACACTTGTAACCTATTTTAAGTCAGCAAGCACATCATTGATTTAAGCTCGCTTAGGTGCTGTACCAGGGAGGGGAGGCTGGTTTACATCAACTGTTTTACCAATGTATTCCCTGTGAGAAGAAAAAAAAAAGGATTTAAAACTTTTCTCAATATAAAAATGTGCATTCATTGATATTTAATTGATGGTTCATAGTCTTAAAATGAATTTAGAGAATGTCAGAAGTAGTACATTCTAAAATCAATACAAGTCATCTTAAGCCTTTGAAATTGTAAGAGCTAAGTGAATCATTCTCATTATCTTAAAGTGATCTAGATGACTTTTTGCATTAAAAGTATTGAAATTTCAAATGAGAATTTACAACTGATTACTAAACAGGAGAAATAAATCTGCTCAAATGCACACAGCTGTACATGTATATGAATGGATCGAATATCAGAACTATTTCAATTAAACTTAGCTGTCCGTATGAATATTTAGAAAAAAAGCTCACAAAACATTAAATGATAACTCACCAGTTATGCACCATAAGTTTTTGGACAGCAATGAGGGCCTCATACTTGACGTTGGGGTCCGTATGCAGCATGTACTGCATGACAAGCTGTTTCCCGCCCAGCTGTTCAACAACCCTGAGGATAATAGGGAACAAAGCAAAGATCATGACAATGACACTTGAAACAAAGCCCCCGCCTCAGCATAACAAATAAGCACTATCAGATGTCAATCCATATTTTGTGACTATCAGATGTTAATTCATATCTTGTGACTATCAGATGTCAATTCATATCTTGTGACTATCAGATGTCAATTCATATATTGTAACTATCAGGTGTCGATTCATATCTTGTGACTATCAGATGTCGATTCATATCTTGTGACTATCAGATGTCGATTCATATCTTGTGACTATCAGATGTTGATTCATATCTTGTGACTATCAGATGTTGATTCATATCTTGTGACTATCAGATGTCGATTCATATCTTGTGACCGCCACACTTTCATTCATTGTAAACCTCTCATTATCTTATAAACTAGAAATAAATCATGACAGAAAAGTAAAACTAAATAATCTTAATTAATACGTTCAACATCCATATTCCTTGATCAAAAAATGTTAGTAGTTTCACACGGCTGAAAACAGATTAAAAAAAAAAAAAAAAAACTGCAAAGCAATTCAAAACAAACTTTACCTTTTTCCTCTTGGATAGTATCTGACATATTCTCCAATATCATGAGCAGCCACTGATAAAACCAAAGGATCTTTGCTGGTATCCAACAATCGAATGAGCATCCTAAATAATAATATGATGATCAGGCTTAATCGATTAAAGGAAGTGACATATAGGAGCTAGTCAGGGCAAGGAAGCTCTGAGGAATTTTAAGCTGCCAATTTACATTAAGAAAAATATGTCAAGACCTACTTGAGCAATTCATAGTTGTTTTCATTTAAGTGGGCAGCATTCTCATGCCAGAAACGGTCAGATCTGTGCACTGGGCTCCACTCGAGACGGCCAGATTTGACCTCTGTTATGTACTCATCCAAAGAACTTGTAAAATAAATCAAACACAGGGATACTAAGCTTTAAAAAGTGGAATTTTTTTTTACGTTTCACTAAATTAAAAAGTTTCATTTAAAACTACCTTAGGTTCCTTATAGACTCATTCAACTTTTCACTAAGATACTTTAAATCTGCCACAATGTCTTCATCCTGATGTTGACGACATTCCAGCAGTTCAATGTGTTTCAAAACCTGGTAAAAAGAAGAAAACAATTATTATACAGCATTTCTTCTTATTGGGATGATGCATGGTTGAGCGGTGTTGTGCGCTTGACTGATGACCTGAGAGTCCAGAATTCGATCCTCAGTGAAAACATTCACTTAAAAGCAGGCTATAGTTTTTTTCAAGGCACAACTATGGATTACACATCTGTTCAGGGGTAGACGCAACTACATATATTAGTCCAGTGGGAAAAAACTACCTTATACTTAGGTTCAGAGTTCAATATCATAGTATAAAAAGTTGTAATATTAGTCTTATTACTGGTGGGTATATATAAAAATCCTTATATATATGTCAAATGGCTATTTATGTATATACCTCATAAAAAATAAACTTGAATGTTGTGAACTTATAGTCTATTCATTCTCTGGATTATTAATATGGTCAAGAGTACAGTGCCAATATACAATGCTATAAACAGCTTACTAGTCTCAAATACAGATCCAAACATAACACCATGGTGATGACGTCACAGCTATGGCCAAATCTAACCAGAACTTTATATATTCCCTACTAAACTTAAATTGACCTCGCTGATGGCATTAAACTCCATCAAGCCTGCTCATTATCTGTTTTTTGCATGCTGAATTCAACCTGACTTTTAAATACTTTTCAAATTTGGAAAAAACAAATGTTAAAGCGAAGGGAAGAATTTATTACACCACACAAGCTTTCATAACAGCAACATTCAGACATTTCACTGTACTCCTCGTTTTTTTACCTGGTGCATAAAACTAACACCTATACATGTTATGCAGAGGATGTACCATCATTGAAAAATGTAAAATAATGTAAAAAAAATAAGCCTTAAATAATCTTTACTTACTTTAAGTGAACAAGACATAAATATAAAACGTATTATGAATCGCGCACGTACAAGAAAAAATTGTGAGATAAAGTAACACTCTTACCTTGCACTGTACCATTGAAAGCGCGTGCTCTTGACGAATGCTTTCGTCTTCAACATTCTCTATGAGGTTCTGTTAAAAAAAATAGATACGTTATATAGGTCTTTAAAATTTCAAGTAATGAATAGAGTGAATGTACTTTCAAACATTGGTTTAGACACTAACCCTGAATGTGGCCAAAACAATACGAGTAACTTTCTCCTTGACTGCATTACTCAGAACATCTGCAAGTGTGGGAATAATGTTACCGCTAGAAGAAAAAAAAAATATTGTTTGTATACACTTCATTAAAACAAGTATACCATGTTTGGGAGTTTTTGTTATATTCGATCAATTGAAAGATACAACAATCCAGTGATAATATCTATGCTATTTAACCAGAAGCAACAAAGAAAACTTCACTAGGGAAGAATACGAAATCCATTTAAAAATAAAGAAAATAAAGCCTTAAGCCTCTAAGGGCTCATCGGGGCAAATGGAGTGTACAATTCATCTGTTTCAGTAACCTCGGCATATAAAGGGATGGTGTGGTTAACATAATGCCCAGCCACCTTTACTCCCCCAATTTAAAGTCAGGTACCCATTTAAAGCTGGGTGGACTTGGGGACTTTCCCCTGAACCTGAAAAATTCCCAAGGTTCTATATGAGGTTCGAACTCGAGACCCTTCTAGTCGACGGTTGAGCGCTCCACACAACACGACCACCCGTCCCCAAATTTAAATATAAGAAAGAAAAAAATAATGCTGTTACCTGTTCATTCTCTCAGCCAATGAAGAGTTGTGTGAAATACACCACAAGCAGAACACAAACTGATAATGAACTTGGAAACTTGGGTTGTTTGTCAGCACATGAATAATACTTAAAAGTAACAAAAGA
Source organism: Bulinus truncatus (assembly GCA_021962125.1). Taxonomy (NCBI): domain Eukaryota; kingdom Metazoa; phylum Mollusca; class Gastropoda; family Planorbidae; genus Bulinus; species Bulinus truncatus. The sequence continues at coordinate 417,500 of JAGDYQ010000332.1, forward strand.
AGACAATGAAAAGAATAAAGACAATGAAAACAAAGTTAAAACAATTAGCATGTTTTTTTTAAGTTTATATGTATTATCAATAATGAAAATATTTTCTTTTTTTGAATAAATGGCTAGTTACGCTGATATTCCATCCACTTCTACAAATACTACTCTGTAATTGTTTATCCGAAGCATCATTTGCAAGCAACGACCAGCAGATAATAAATATTCATTGTTCTGAAATGATACAGTAAAAAAATTTAAAATAGGAAAATATTATTCAAAGCTTCTAGCTTGTTTGAAATTAAAATTAATTGCATTTATTTTATGACAGGTTTTTTTAAAACAAGTTTAGAAAGATTTTAAGCTGCTAGTTAAAATGTATAGATCTATAGGTTAGAAACTCACCGGCTGTTTGATTTGCTCTTTCAACCAAACCAGATAACTCTGAAGATTTTTTTTCTCCATCTGATCCTTGGACCAGCAAGCAATCTTAGCAATGATGCGGCTAGCCTAGAATTAAAAAAAAAAATTGACACCCTGGAATAAACTGGGTGTGCTTCATACTATACAATAAATTTTGTTACCTAAACGATTTCAAAAGTTTCTTTCTAAAATGTACAGATTATATTAAGCTAACCTGATAAACAATGAACTTGTCATCTCTGTCAAGTAGATGAAAGAACGGTTGCCAGACATTCTCTTTGTTTCTGCGAGCAAAATCTTTAAAGATTTCAACCCGAGACTTGTCAGCCTGAAGAATAATTCAAATAAAAGACTATATGTAGTCAAAAGGACTAAAAACTGTAAGTACCATTACATGATGCTATAAAGAATTGCAAACGCTAGGTAAGTAAACTAAAAATTAAAATAAGCTAGTGGGAAAATTCACCTGGAGAACATCATCTAACATTGTGAGCACATATTGCAGTGTCTGATCACGAGATATTCCTTCCATTAACATGCGAAACACTGTGACGAACTGACAATATTTTAAGTGTAAAAATGTTAAAATTAAATTGTACGCAATGAATAAAAATATTTTTTAAATCATTATTAAAACCTTTTTCTTTTTTAATGTAAAGATTTCTTATAAACATTTTGACACTCATAATACCTGAGTCGGATTACTTTGCAGCATCGCAGTTCTTTCTTCTGGCTTGGCAACATCAAACCTTGATATGAATTCATAGACCTCGCCAGAAATCATTTGTCCTCTGAAAGAAAGTAATATTTTATAAATTATCCCAGAATCATTAAACAAATCAACGTGAAATAATAAAGCCTAAATTAGCTACTTAAAAACAAGTTTAACATAAATTAAAAACATAAAAATACACTGCATCCATAAATTTTACCTGTCGTAAATTTTTTTCAAACGAAAAAAATTCCAGACGACTGAATTGTATATCAATGATATTTTAGAAATGCAAAGATGTAAAAACATATGAGTCCACTGGAAGGATAGGGAGTCACTAAGTGAACATAATCAAGTTACTTCTCCCAAGCCTTACAAGAACATTTTCCTAGCATTCTGTACATCGATAATCAAAATAAAATGATAATGGAACAAGCTAAACTAATTTTGAAAATATAACAACCATGAAACATTGATCATTGTTGTCATAGTACAGCTGTGTGTGTATCTTTTTGAGGCCATGTCAGCAAACAGTCACCAGGTCAAGAGTCATTTCTGGACTACGTGAATTGTATTTATCGAAAGTATGAACATTTATTTGTTCGATGTAGTCCTTTGTAGAAAGTTCGAGTGTTAATTAGAGAGCTGCACGGGAGTCAAAATCACACCCAGTCCCATCCACTCCCGCGTTTTCAAAACCAGTCCCACCCACTCCCAAAAGAAATTCCTCCCAGTCCCACCCGCTCCCGCGAAAATTTTTCCCAACACCACCCGCTCCCGTCAAAAAAAAATATTCTATAACTCATAAATAATGGTTTAAAAATTTGTTTATAGAAATCCTCTCGAAAAACATACATGAAAAACGTTTAAGATAGTAGGTAAAATAAACAGTTCTACAATTTAAGTCCATGTAAAAATAAGATGCCATTAACACTCTCTGGAGCCAACTGTGACCGCCTTTCTTCAAGAACGCGACCAGCCGAAGAAAATGTCCTTTCAAATGAGGTTGATGATGCCGGTATGCTCAGAACTTGCTGCGCAACTTTTAAGAGATGTTTCCATGCAGTTGATTTGTCCCTCCAATACTCTAGTAAACTTTCACACTTTTCTGTACTTGCTAAATAAGCTACACCTAAATATGTGTGATGTATTTTGTTATATTATTCCATTGTATAAAACTTATCAATAAATTAGTGAGAAAGGCAATCAAATATCTTATTTATATGCTTACCCTGATATGCAAAGTGTAAAAAAAAGTTAGAAATGTATAAAAAAAAACATTATCTGTCACATAAAAATTATTTGTTCGATGCGCTTCGTATTCCTCTAACACATGTTTCACACTTTCTTTGATGTTATCACCCGTATGTTTTTCATTTAATGAATGTGTTGATAAAACAAATGATTCCATTATCCATTTATCAATGAAATGTATTGTCACAGTAATATAGCTGTGACCACTTCCATCGTGAGACCAAAGGTCGGTTGTTATTCCAAATCTTTTAATCTTAGATAATCTTTCTTTCATAAGATTTTTTTCTTTCTCCACAACATTACCCTAATGCCTTGAAACAGTTGTGGCACAAGGCAAAATCTCATTAACAGGAACATTCCCATATTTTGCACCAATGTTTATCAACTTTGCAGCCAGTTCTTGGAAACCACAGCCTTCGACAAATGAAAAGGGCCCGATGTCTTTAGCGCACATTGAAACAATGGTGTTTGTGATTTCTGTTTTAACCTGAACTGGAACCTGTTTAACAATCTTCTCTTGACTTGGAATGAAGCTAGTCATTGATGTAATTTTTGGAACTGGTGATCTGTTTATACAAAATTCGAGATGCGTCCAAAGACCATTCGTACCATCGCGTGCCTTCCAAGTTATAATGGTATCACATCTTGTACACACTGCGAATGGCACATCCTCATCATCCAAGAGCAAACGATTGAAACTTTCCCAAATATTGCTCTCACCACCTTTATTTACGTAAAACTGAATACGCTCGCTTTTTGCGTAAACTAACTTTTGAATGTTTGCTTTATTATCCATTATTTGAAAATTAAAAAAGAGAATTAGAGACGTATGTCTGTCTGTTTCACTCTTATTTGCTCGCTCCTTTGTCACAACTCAAAAACCAATCAAACTCAAGGCGTTGTTAGTACAACGATTTATTTACATAAATGTACAGCAGAAATTCATCATAATACAAAAGTCCATAAATGAATACACTTCAATAATTCACTCTGCCTCAACTCTGACTAACTAGAGATCTCTAAAACTCCTTATAACTACAAATTTCTCCTAACTTCTCTTAATTAACTAATGTCCGAATCCAGCCCCTATTTATACCCCAACGTCCGTGCCCTAATTACCCTAAGTACGTCACAATCCCTTCAGTATTTGCCTAACTATCTAATCTTTCTAGGAGCGTCACTTGGTCGTCATTATTAACCCTACTATTATGTCCGACGTCGCCTCTCGGTCTTCACACCTTTGCTGTCTACTATTCTATTGTTTCTCCACCTTGTCCTAACTCGTCTGTCACCTTGTCACCCTTATTGGTATTAATCCTAACTCTTAGATATCTATTATATTAAAATGTCGAAGGGGATAGTTTCTGTCTCTAAATACCAAGAATGTCAAGGAAAGGCCATGAACTAGGTGTGTATCATACATCACAAATCATCCCAAGATCATCCGTGTGATTTGATTGATTCATTAGAGAGTTTAATGCGAGAGTCTGCAATAAAGGAGTACATTTATCTTAAAGCAATGTGAGCTCCCCCTCTCTCCCCTCCCTCTCTCTCCCTCTTTCCCTTTCTCCCTCCCTCCCTCCCCCTCTCTCCCTCTTTCCCTCCCTCCCTCTTCCCTCCCTCTTTCCTCTCTCTCCCTCCCTCCCTCTTCCCCTCCTCTCTCTCTCTCTCTTAGTCTCAACTCTATGGATGAAGAAATGGAATGTAATAATGTAGTAAGTAATGTGATAAACATATTTATAGTAAGTTAGCTATGTGGGAGAGAAGCTCGTAAAAACCTGAAATCGGGGTAAGTTTGCCAATTTTCATGTCTTTGATATCCAAAATAATTAATTACAATTAAACTACCCATTGAGATGAAACGAAACCTGTTTAAGAACATTCCCCATGTAATTTTGTGTACGTGTACCCAGTGGCGCAACCAGCAAAAAAATGCTGGGGGGGGGGGGCCTCACATATTGAGAAAAAAGACAGTTTGACAGTTTGACAGTTTGACAGTCTTTTTGTAACTTTATAACGTAAATTATGTATTGATGATTTGGCCTGAGGGGGGTGGTAAGCCCGCCCCCCCGGTGCGCCACTGCGTGCATCAAATTTCACGTTATTTGGTTGTCTGAATCTTGAGTTTTAAGGGAACAGACAGACGAATGTAATGCGTCTTATAAGTATAGAGAAGTATTGCCATCTACCGAATGACGGCAAATGTAATTTTTAAAGAAAATACAATTATTTATTATCTTTTCATAAATTACTTTTTGTTTATTGGGTATTCACGTTTTTCGGTTTCATATTCATCATCATTCATGATAATTATCAGTAATTTTCTGATCTAATTTCACTATTAAATTTGTAAACAAACTGACGTACCAATCAGTTGACGACAGAAGTGCTCAATGTTCATTTTTATCTTTTTTAATATATTATTTTTAATAATATCGATGAAATACTTGCTACAGAATTACTATATTCTATTATAGAATTAAGGGTAAAATTTGTCTTTCGGTCATATTTTGCCTTGCCCTCCTTAAATTTTCAAGGGGGGGCGCCGCCCCCACTTGAATTTGGCTACCCCCCTTAAAATGTCTTCGTTCCCGCCGCCGGTGATCCATCACCTAAAAGTACTGATCACCTCTTTAGTTTATTTTAACCCAAACAGTTTGTGACCCTGTCAATATGTGACATTTGATATTAATTTTGAACCTGAGCATAACTTTGAAATAAAATGTTGAAAGATTGAACAGATAGTCTCACGAAAGACAGAAACGTATTTTCGAGCACATACACACATAATAATTATTCAATACATTTTATTGACAATTTTTTTTTAATCTACATTGTTTTAACACAATGATTTAATTGTTAGCACATACATTTGTAGCCACAGCATCGAGTTGTAAATGTGTACTGATGTAACATTAAGACCAGCATCGAGTTGTATTAAATGTGTACTGATGTAACATAAAGACCAGCATCGGATTGTATTAAATGTGTACTGATGTAACATACAGATATCGATTTGTATTAATGTACTGATGTAACATACAGACAGTATCGAGTTGTATTAAATGTGTACTGATGTAACATGCAGACCAGTATCGAGTTGTATTACATGTGTACTGATGTAACATACAGACAGTATCAAGTTGTATTAAATGTGTACTCATGTAACATACAAGACCAATGTCGTGTTTATTAAATGTGTACTGATGTAACATACAAACCAGTATCGAGTTGTATTAAATGTGTACTCATGTAACATAAAGACGGTATCGTGTTTATTAAATGTACTGATGTAACATACAGACCAGTATCGAGTTGTATTACATGTGTACTGATGTAACATACAGACAGTATCGAGTTGTATTAAATGTGTACTCATGTAACATACAGACCAGTATCGTGTTTATTAAATGTGTACTGATGTAACATACAAACCAGTATCGAGTTGTATTAAATGTGTACTCATGTAACATAAAGACCAGTATCGTGTTTATTAAATGTACTGATGTAACGTTAAGACCAGCATCGAGTTGTATTAAATGTACTGATGTAACATACAGACAGTATCGAGTTGTATTAATGTGTACTGATGTAACATACAGACAGTATCGAGTTGTATTAAATGTGTACTGATGTAACATACAGACCAGTATCGTGTTTATTAAATTGTGTACTGATGTAACTTAAAGACCAGCATCGAGTTGTATTAAATGTGTACTGATGTAACATTAAGACCAGCATCGAGTTGTATTAAATGTGTACTGATGTAACATACAGACAGTATCAGGATTTAGTATTAAATGTGTACTGATGTAACATACAGACCAGTATCGAGTTGTATTAAATGTGTACTGATGTAACATACAGACAGTATCGAGTTGTATTAAATGTGTACTGATGTAACATACAGACCAGTATCGAGTTGTATTAAATGTGTACTGATGTAACATACAGACAGTATCGAGTTGTATTAAATGTGTACTCATGTAACATACAGACCAGTATCGTGTTTATTAAATGTGTACTGATGTAACATACAGACCAGTATCGAGTTTATTAAATGTGTACTGATGTAACATACAGACCAGTATCGAGTTGTATTAAATAATTTACTGATGTAACATAAAGGTGACGACGGATTATAGCCTAGATACGAGCACTGATCCACTCAGCATTACGTTGGTCAACTTCCATTAAAGAGGGCAGGGGGGTGGACATGCTCAACAGATCAACCTGTTTAGTTGTCCTCATGAGAACTTTAGGGAACTCTTTAATGAAAAACAATCGTGACTGGTATGTACGTCACTTACGTATGGCTGCAGCGATAAACGTTTGTGTATTTATGGCTGTAGTGATAAACTTCGTTTGTATATGTTAATTATGTATGGCTGTAGTGATAAACGTTTGTGTATGTTAATTATGTATGGCTGTAGTGATAAACGTTTGTGCATGTTAATTATGTATGGCTGTAGTGATAACGTTTGTGTATGTTAATTATGTATGGATCGTAGTGATAAACGTTTGGCAATATGTTAATTATGTATGGCTGTAGTGATAAACGTTTGTGTATGTTAATTATGTATGGCTGTAGTGATAAACGTTTGTGTATGTTAATTATGTATGGCTGTAGCGATAAACGTTTGTGTATGTTAGTTATGTATGGCTGTAGTGATAAACGTTTGTGTATGTTAGTTATGTATGGCTGTAGCGATAAACGTTTGTGTATGTTAATTATGTATGGCTGTAGCGATAAACGTTTGTGTATGTTAATTATGTATGGCTGTAGTGATAAACGTTTGTGTATGTTAATTATGTATGGCTGTAGTGATAAACGTTTGTGTATGTTAATTATGTATGGCTGTAGTGATAAACGTTTGTGTATGTTAGTTATGGGTACCAAGTAGAGTGATGGTTGGTTTATAATTTAATCATACATTATTGTATTTCTATAATAATTGGTTTCCACAACATCAAGCTCTAATTTACAACATTGTAAAACAGAACAGTGAGTGTACACTAAAAATAACTTAATAATAATAAAATCAAAAATAAAACAACCACAAATAAAAAAAGCCAACACACAAACATTAACTTTTATAAATCAACCAATCAAACAAGTATCAGTACATATTTAAACATCAATCGTGTCATAATTTTGTTTTTAAATATCTTATATATGTAAAATTCATGATTCTACATAACATTTGTTAAATGCTTAACATTCCAGTCAATATAATAATCACAAGATCTTAAACTTTTCGCTCCCTTAGATTATACTTGTAATAATAATAATCAAGAATAACAGTCACATTGATTGTCACATATTTTGTTTCAGGTTTTATTCTTTACAACCACATACTACAAACATGTTGTTCACAACTGTAAATGTGTTACAACTACATACTACAAACATGTTGTTCACAACTGTAAATGTGCTACAACTACATACTACAAACATGTTGTTCACAACTGTAAATGTACTACAACTACATACTACATGTTATTACAACTGTAAATGTGCTACAACTACATACTACAAACATGTTGTTCACAACTGTAAATGTGCTACAACTACATACTACAAACATGTTTGTTCCTGACCTTCTTAAGTATTAACTACAACTACATACTACAAACATGTTGTTCACAACTGTAAATGTGTTAAAACTACTTCCTAAAACAAAGGTTCACAACTGTAAATGTGCTACAACTACATACTACAAACATGTTGTTCACAACTGTAAATGTGCTACAACTACATACTACAAACATGTTGTTCACAACTGTAAATGTGCTACAACTACATACTACAAACATGTTGTTCACAACTGTAAATGTGCTACAACTACATACTAAAAACATGTTGTTCACAACTGTAAATGTGCTACAACTACATACTACAAACATGTTGTTCACAACTGTAAATGTGCTACAACTACATACTACAAACATGTTGTTCACAACTGTAAATGTCTACAACTACATACTACAAACATGTTGTTCACAACTGTAAATGTGCCACAACTACATACTACATACATGTTGTTCACAACTGTAAATGTACTACAACCACATACTACAAACATGTTGTTCACAACTGTAAATGTGCTATAACTACACCCTACAAACAACGTTGTTCACAACTGTAAATGTACTACAACTACATACTACAAACATGTTGTTCACAACTGTAAATGTGCTTTACAACTACATACTACAAACATGTTGTTCACAACTGTAAATGTGCTACAACTACATACTACAAACATGTTGTTCACAACTGTAAATGTGCTACAACCATACTACAAACAAGTTGTTCACAACTGTAAATGTGCTACAACCACAAACTACAAACATGTTGTTCACAACTGTAAATGTGTTACAACTACATACTACAAACAAGGCTCACAACTGTAAATGTGCTACAACTACATACTACAAACATGTTGTTCACAACTGTAAATGTGCTACAACTACATACTACAAACATGTTGTTCACAACTGTAAATGTGCTACAACTACATACTACATACATGTTGTTCACAACTGTAAATGTACTACAACCACATACTACAAACATGTTGTTCACAACTGTAAATGTGCTACAACTACATACTTCAAACATGTTGTTCACAACTGTAAATGTACTACAACCACATACTACAAACATGTTGTTCACAACTGTAAATGTACTACAACCACACACTACAAACATGTTGTTCACAACTGTAAATGTACTACAACCACATACTACAAACACGTTGTTCACAACTGTAAATGTACTACAACCACATACTACAAACATGTTGTTCACAGCTGTAAATGTGCTATAACTACACCCACAAACAACGTTGTTCACAACTGTAAATGTACTACAACTACATACTACAAACAAGTGGTTCACAAATGATTCTAAATATAATACACACTAGTACCTGAATATAATACACACCATATTTATACACTAGCACCTGAATCTCTATACTTATAAGACGCATTTTTTATCTGTCTGTCTGTCTTCTGTCTGTCTGTCTGTCTGTCTGTTCCCTTATAACTCAAGATCCAGAAAAACAGATAACGTGAAATTTGTTACACATACACATAATTACATGGGGAGAGAGTTTATAGGACAGGTTTCGTTTCATCTCGATGGGTAGTTTAATTGTAATTAATTTTTTTTATTTTAGTATTTTACTATATTAAAGAAATCTCGACGGCGCCATAAATAAAATTCCTCTGTGACGTCATTTCCTTATGATCGAATAGAACTTGCGCGCTGGTGCTGTATTGTGCCTTTGTGATGCAAAGAATTGTTGATGTTTTTTTCATGCTCTCTGATTTGTACAGTTTGAGGAAGTTAAAGGAATGAAGAAGGATTTTAGAAGAAGTGTGAAGCCATAATAATAAGTATATATATATATATATATATATATATATATATATATATACATATATATATATATACATATATATATATATATATATATATATATATATATATATATATATATTAGGGTGGGTCAAAAATTTTTATTTATTGAAACATTATTAAAAAGTTGCTACATCATGGTAGTACATGGAATATGTACAAATATTTGAAAACTACATAGTTTTACTACTCCCAACTTTTGTTCGAAATTTTTACTATATTTACTTTGAGTTTTTTTGTGACTGAACATGTTAACTTTGTGACCTAGGTTATTCAAAAGAAATGATATGCATATAAAATTTGTGTTTTATCTTTATAACCTTTTTTATCTATAACTAATTAGTTCAGACAGCTACAGGATAAGCATTGACTCCATTTTTTCTCTCAATATAACTGGTGTACCATGTATTCATTATCGGATCACGCATGGTTGTTTTATTTCATTTTTGATTAATTTTTCAATTATTTTATTAAGTTCTTCTATGAATATGAGTTCTTCTACAAGAAGTGCAACTGTACATTCTGTGTTTGGGTCAGCAGCTGAATGGCCTAAAAGACAACTTCCAACCAGTGAAGATGTTTTCAAGGCTATTGGTGGATGCTTAAAATGGAACAATACAATCTTGTAGCCTTCATTCACGAGCGCACGCATTAGCGCATGAAGTCAAACAATTATATGACCAGGCTAGTATCCCTACAAATGACATTACCAGTATAATTGTTCGAGTAAAAAGATGCAGGTGTTAGGGATAGAGGAGACTGTAAGTGTCCACAATCAGTAATAATTTCTGTGCTTAGTGGGCATTTTACGGGTGGATCAAAAGATGGCAAAGGAATATGTTAATAGACAATGTTGACAAACAAACAACAAAAATATTTCGAAATCGACAGAAAAGAAAACATTCATTGATGCAGGATCGGCGATCAGATAGGAACCACAAATGATAACGTCAATGATGAGAGAGATAATGATATTCCAGATCAGGATGCTGAAGATGATGAACTACTTGATGCAGTCTTCTCCAGCGATGAGGAATGTTCCAAATAACAAAACAGAGATCAATATGAAGCAATGGATCGATGTAAACTAAGCAATAAGGATACATGTCTTATCGTTAAAGCTGTGTTGAAGGACTTAAACATGTTAACACCATCTACAGCTCTGGATCCAGCAAAGATGCGTCGACATAGAAAAATTTGGAGAGATAGGGCAGCCAAGGAACATATTGATGAGAGCAAAGATGGTTAACAAAAGGGAACAGGATTTTTGCGATCCATCTTGTCAAAGTGGAGCTAGAAACTTTTTCTATGTCTTGCAACTGCTTCCAGAACCTTGATACACTGATCAATCTATTATATTGCCTGTATTGGAAAATAACTGCTACTTTGCACATCAGAAAACATTCTATTGGCTGCAGTTAGGACAATGATGAAGAAATTGGAAGGTATGCAGTAAATAAAATCATAACAGCACGACATAAACCAGCTCCATGCAGAGTTAGAATTTTCAGCAAAAGCTGACAAAATCCTGAATATTGCAGCTAAATCATATGATCAGATGATTAACTGGGATCTTTGTGCAGTGACATCCTCCTCTGCTGGAATATATTTGTGATGATGAACTTAAACGAAACAACCCAATCATACTGGATCAAATTCCTGTCACTCTCAAGCTGTTGAAAGAGCAATTAAAAAAGGTGCTGCTGTTAGTTTGAAAGTGTACGGACCTTTCAAACTGTACGGACATAGCTCTCGACATGGGATGGTTTTGCAAACAAAGAAATCAAGTGATGTTCTTCCCGAAAATTGAAAGCAAAGCAATTTTCCTGTGACAATCCATAAAGTATTATTCATATGTACATTGTATATTTTGCATGAACGATTTATAGATTTGTACAATTTCATATTACTTATACCAAACATTCTAAATGTTGTAAAATGTCATACATTGGGGGTGGGGGGTACCTGGGTCAAAGCAAAGTCTTTTTATTATTTAAGTTTAAGACATTTTAATATCTTAGTAATAATATAAGTAGATTTAAAAATAAATTTTGTTAAAAAAAAATTAACATATTGATATTTGTGGGTGCGGCATGCCTGTCTTGAAATTTATGACCTTTTTTGTGGCAAATATTTCGAAATATTTATAGACTGATTCATATAAAATGTACATATTTATAATCAGAAAAGCTTCCTTTAGGGAATGTCAAAATTACTTTTTGATAGTGTAGTAAATAAATCTTTTATGAATTTTTTAAATTTTGTATGGTGAAAATAAGCAAAAAATGCTAATTTTGAAAATTTAAAAAAAAAAAAAATGACTTAAAATTTCTTGAAAAGCCTCTGACATTCTATAAATGCACCTCTTCTACATAAAAATTAGAAGTTTTATCAAAATCTGACATGTGGTATTTGAGATTTTTCTTGCCACAGTGAATCAAAATGTCAAAAATATTTTTCGAGAAAAATGACTTTTAAGTTTTTAAATTGATTTCTGAATGAGTAACATTCTGAAAATACATTTAATTGATCTAAAAAAAATTTTCTGTAATATATTTAATTCGTAGTTGTTATTGACATGTTTTAGTATCTAAAAATGTAAAAAAAAAAAAAGTTTTTTTTTGAACTGATGCATTTTCGCCCCGTACCCCTTAGGAACTAAAAGTTGGGAGTGGAAGACATTATCTGATTTTTTTACAAATTTTACATTTTTACAATCAGTAGGCCCATAGGCAACTTTTGAATATGTTTCAAATTCCCAACTCAAAAAAAAAAATTTTTGACCCACTAATATATATATATATATATATATATATATATATATTATAGAGAGAGAGAGAGAGAGAGGGAGGGAGGTAGGGAGGGAGGGAGGATAAAGAGAGAGGGGGGCAAGAGGGGAGAGAGAGGAAAGTAGGGTAGGAGGGAGGGAGGGGAGGGGGGAGAGAGGGAGGGAGGGGGGGGATGGACAGGGGGAGAGGAGGGAGGGGGAGATGGGAGAGGGAGGGAGAGAGAAAGAAGGGAGGGAGAGAGAGGGGTAGGGAGGGAGAGAGGGGGGTAGGGGGAGGGAGAGGGAGGGGGAGGGAGAGAGGGAGGGGGAGGGAGAGAGAGAGAGGGTGGGGGAGAAAGGAGAGAGAGAGAGGGTGGGAGAGAGGGAGGGAGGGAGAAAGAAGGGAGGGAGAGGGTTTAAGGAGGGAGAGAAAGGGGAGGAAGGAGAGAGAGGGAGAGAGAGAGGATGGGAGAAATGGGAGGAAGAGATAAAGAGAGAGGGGCAGGGGAGGGAGAGAGAGGGAAGGAGGGAGGGAAGGCGGAGAGAAGGAGGGAGGAGGGGGATGGACATTGGGGAGAGAAGGAGGGGAGAGGGGGAGATGGCAGAGGGACGGTGGGAGGGGAGAGAGAGGGAGGGAGGGAGAGGGAGAGGGGAGGGAGAGGGAGGGAGGAAAGGAGGAGAGGAGAGGGGAGAAGGAGAGGGAGGGAGAAAGGGAGGGAGGGAGAGGAGGAGGGAGAGAGAGGAAGGAGAGAGAGAGGGGGTAGGGAGAAAACAGGTAAACAGAAAACCTTATTTTTAAACTTGGGCAAAACCGGGTACTTGCAACTAGTATAATATACACTAGCACCTATATAATACACACTAGCACCCTAAATATAATATACACTAGCACCTATATATAATAAACACTAGCACCTAAATATAATACACAGTAAGCACCTATATATAATACAAACTACCAAATTACACACTAGCAAATTTACACAAACATGGCGATTTTCGAAAAAATCAAATAAAGCTGATGATGCGCATTCTGTATAATTTATTTTCTGAGATTCATATCATTCCAGTCATGTGCCACAATGTGTATTTTATTCTATTAAAATGGCAGTATATAAACCTCGCTCACAGACAAATACAAGTATGTAACATATTACGTAACAATTGTATTGAGAACTATAATTATTGTATGATTTGTACAATTTAAAAATCTCTTCCGATCGAGCTGCACACATCACTGTACTAAAGACTCTCACTAAGTCTAAGAGTTAAGGAATTTGGGATGAAGACCCTGATATTAATTTCAAAGTGACCACAAGAAATACCAATTACATTTGTATCTCCAGTAACCACGGAGGTCAGAGGCCTATTGTATCCCTTAGGTAACTGTCAGTTTATATGACATTAGTCTATAGTATCAGCTGACATATGACATTAGTATATAGTATCACCTGACATATCACATTAGTCTATAGTATCACCTGACATATGACATTAGTCTATAGTATCACCTGACATATGACATTAGTCTATAGTATCACCTGACATATGACATTAGTCTATAGTATCACCTGACATATGACCATTAGTCTATAGTATCACCTGACGTATGACATTAGCCTATAGTATCACCTGACGTATGACATTAGTCTATGTATCACCTGACGTATGACATTAGTCTATAGTATCACCTGACATATGACATTAGTCTATAGTATCACCTGACGTATGACATTAGTCTATAGTATCACCTGACATATGACATTAGTCTATAGTATCACGTGACATATGACATTAGTCTATAGTATCGTGACATATGACATTAGTCTATAGTATCACCTGACATATGACATTAGTCTATAGTATCACCTGACATATGACATTAGTCTATAGAATCAGCTGACACCCCTCCCCCAACATATAAATTGACATACGGAACTAAAACATTAAAAAAAAGTTCTATTGTTAGTTCAGAGACAACCTTCTTTGAATGAACAACTTGAAGTTCAATCTTCACTAAGGGTTTATTTCTCCTTAATGAAAGAAATGTTTACATAAACAAGCAATTAAGCCTGTTCCATTCTGGACACAGGACGTGTTAGCGCATTTTCGTTTTATGTATCAGTACGTATGCTATCTTTCAGTAAATGTTTGGCAAAAATTTTGGAAATGTTTATAAATTCAATTGTGTAATGCATATATTTGTAAAAAAAAAATTATAAAGACGTTTCTTTACATTTGAAAAAAAATTATTGTCTCTTAAATCTAACTACAAGTGGTTTGTGGTTACTGAAATATGACTCATAATTGAAAACATTCGAAATTATAGTCATTTAATCGTCCGAAAACTCCGTCAATTGTTGCATAGCTCTGATACTTTCAATTAAACTCAGAACACAAGCTTACTATTTCATTTGATGAGTTTATTAATAAATCTTGGTGAAACTACGTGCTGCAGTATTTCGCACCAAATGAGCGGGCTGTGAACGTACAAGGTGTATATATAATATATAAGCCCCTTAGGAGCCCTGAAGCCCGGCCCTCAGAGATCCTATCGCGAAATGAACTTTTGATGTACACATGGCAGGCCAAGACCTACAAAATGATATATACATCATGGGTCTAGGACTTATAGTTGCTGAGATATAGCGCTCCTTTAGTAATATAGCTTATATAGTAAAAAACGGTACTAAGGCCCTTTTTACGGCCCTGAGAGGTCAGATCCTTGAAATGGAAAAAAGTCATTTCTTGGCAGGCCAAGACCTACAAAATGATATACATCATGGGTCTAGGACTTATGGTTGTTGAGATCTAGGGTGATGACAGACAGACAGACAAAACGGGCTAATTGAGCATTTTTTTTTTTTCGAAAATGCTCTAAAAAATGTTGCGTTAATCTAGTTAATGAAAATTAATATTTGTTCTTAGACAGTGTTATAGATTTTCCCCTATTCCATACCCTCTCCCTTTCTTTCTGATATTGCTAAGTCAGGGTTGTGATTTATGCCAAGTTAAAAATATTTTTAAAACTTGGAAAACTCGAGCAACAATTGAATCGAGCCAGATTGCACCGGAAACATTTAGATCAAGAGGTGTCTAAACTGCGGCACAAGGGCCGAGTTCGGTCCTCGACATACTGAGAGGCGGCCTGCAGGGTGGGTCGTACATTTTAAAATTTTCTATGATTGGAACAAGACTAAACAAAAATAAAGAACATTTTTGTACTTGAAAAATAATTTTATATTTTAAATGTGTGGACAGTTATTCCCCTCTGGCCTATTTCATTAGGTTTTGTTTTCAAGACTATACCGCGTGGTCACAGTTGTAAGACTGTACCATGTACCACAGTTATAAGACTATACCGCGTGGCTACTGTTATAAGACTATACCGTTTGGCTACTGTTATAAGACTATACCATGTGGCCACAGTTATAAGACTATACCATGTGGCTACAATTATAAGACTATACCATGTGGCCACAGTTATAAGACTATACCGCGTGGCTACTGTTATAAGACTATGCCGTTTGGCTACTGTTATAAGACTATACCATGTATTACAGTTAAGACATATACCATGTGGCTACAATTATAAGGCCTACCACAGCTGTGGCCACAGTTGCCAGACTATACCGTGTGGCTACAGTTATAAAGGTTATACCATGTGGCTACTGTTATAAGACTATACCGTGTGGCTACTGTTATAATTTTTAACGACCTGGTTGGCGCCTAGAAACCACTACTCACCATAAGACAGTAAAGTCATAATGTAAGGTAGGGGAATTTAACTTAGATCTAAGGGAGGTAAAAAGGATAATCGTTTCAAAACGTAGAAACACGATTTGTCTCACACAGAAATTGAACGAATGTGTTCATAGATTCTTCAGTTGAGTTACATTGATGTATTTACACATGAAATGAAAATGGTCAATTTTACATAGAATCATTTGTTTCTGGTCATCAGAATATTGAAGTCATAAGTGGTTCATTGCTTTGTTATATAATCTGTATGAATGTAACATAATCAATAATAGACAACAGCATAGTAATAAGGGTTAAAAAAAAAAGTAAATTCCCTTCTTAGCCCTAACGGGCCTTCGGGGCAGATGAAGTGTAGAATTCATCTGTTTCTATAACCTCGGTATATGAAGGGATTGTGTGGTTAGCACAACGCCCAGCCGCCTTTACTTCCCCAACTTAAAGTCAGGTACCCATTTAAAGCTGTGTGGACTTGTGGGACGACTTTGCGCAAATTTCACCTGGAAAAATTCCATGGGCCTCACCGAGGATCGAACCCAGGACAAGAAATGAAAATGGTAGGAAAAAGAAATTAAACATTCAAAGTCAGAAATAGAAAATTTGAAAAGGCAGAGAATTTAAAATACATGGGTTCAAAATACACAGATCTCTAGATAACAATACACACACGACGATAATTATATCAGTTGTAACATGCGGCAGTGATAATTATATCAGCTGTAACCAGCCCCGTAGCGTGAAAATTTTACAGCAGGGGCCAAGTATTCTTCAGCAGGGGCCAGGCAATAGCAGGGGGCCCGGCTCCCTGGCCCTCGCACGCTACGGAGCCTGTCTGTAACAAGGGTAAGTGATAATTATATCAGCTATAACAAGGGTTGTAAAGTGGTACACAGAGATACTGCAGAGAACAGGTCGGTGTATTCTCATCAGCTAGGTAGACTGGCCTCACCATCATCAGGCCAGGAGTAGACTGGCCTCACCATCATCAGGCTGGGTAGTCTGGCATCACCATCCTTCAGGCCGGGTAGACTGGCCTCACCATCATCAGGCTGGGTAGTCTGGCATCACCATCATCAGGCTGGGTGAACCAGCCTCACCATAATCAGGCTGGGAAGACTGGCCTCACCATCATCAGGCCGGGTAGACTGGCATCACCGTCAACAGGTTTATCTAATGAAAAGTTAACTTTAAATGTATAACAGGTTTATCTAATGAAAAGTTAACTTGGATGTATAACAGGTTTATCTAATGAAAAGTTAACTTTAAATGTATAACAAAGGTTTATCTAATGAAAAGTTAACTTTAAATGTATAACAGGTTTATCTAATGAAAAGTTAACTTTAAATGTATAGCAGGTTTATCTAATGAAAAGTTAACTTTAAATGTATAACAGGTTTATCTAATGAAAAGTTAACTTTAAATGTATAACAGGTTTATCTAATGAAAAGTTAACTTTAAATGTATAATGGGTTTTATCTCATGAAAAGTTTACTTTAAATGTATAACGAGTTTATCTAATGAAAAGTTAACTTTAAATGTATAACAGGTTTATCTTGTCAAATGTTAACTATCAATGCCATATTGCCAACCATCCTCCCAGAGTCGTAGCTAGCTATTGCTACGCCCTGTACAGAAGAAATAAAATATTTCTACTAATTCGGCTTTTCAAGATCCAGTGTTCAATTAAATTTCCACGCACTGAACATTTCTTAGGTTAATGTTCATTTCATTTATTTCGATATGCTGTGCATTGGTTGCTAACTGCCCTTGTGTCGGTCTCTGTGGCCATTCCATGTACAGTTGACAATACTTTCATCGCTATGAACATACTGCAATATAGTTAAAAAATGACTGCAAATTATTTTTCTTTCCAATTTGTAAACAAAAACAAGTCACGATAGTTTTTAAAACTACGGAGTGTTTTCGAAAATATATTGTTTGAATTCAGTTTGCAATATATTTTATTCTTATAATGTTTAAATAGCAGACGTTATGGGGCAATGAGATTCGTCCTGATGTCAGATCAACCGGCATCTTTCCGTTCCCAATTTCCCAGCTATTGATGTGGGAATATTTCAAGTAGAAATATATTTGTATTGTTATAAATCTAAGGAGGTAGCCCATTTATTAATGTCGTTCGTCGTATTAAGCATACTTATATCCCTTGATTTGTATAATGAGAAGTTTTGACTCAAATTGAGTGAATCAACATAAATAAAAAAAAATAATTAATTAGTTGCTGAATCATGCAGTCTCATGGAACAAGAACATGTATGCAAAATTTCAAGAAAATCTTTCACTAAAAAATGCCTCAAAATCGATTACAGCAATGTTTTCATATCAATATTTAAATAAATAAATAAAAAAAAAAAATAAAAAAAAATAAACAGAAGTTTCGAATGGAGGAGGAAACGGTTAGAAAGCTCAGTGTATGTGTGTGTGTGTGTGTGTTTGTATGTGTATACATTTTTGTAAATGTGTATGTATGTGTGTAATTGCGTATGTGAAACATATTGTACATATCTTGCACAAAGATTTGCATCTGATATGTGTACCGGTCATATGAACCGGTCATATTCAGCACATTGTCATAGCCTTGTCTTCCGCAGTTTGAAAGCAACTGGATCATCCATCACTTGTTGATTTATTTAGTAGCCAAGCCTTTTCATGAATGATGTTACCGCAAGTTGTTTGGAGTTTGTTAGAGCAAGAGTGAGATATGTCACAACATATTTAAAAAAACAAACAAATAATTCACTTAACCAATATGGTTCTTGAGGGGACGAATGGACACATCCACAGATTGTGTTTTCAAATGTCCTTTCTTTCGGTATATAGACTTGGCAGCGCCCATCTCATCTCCAAATCAGCGGCGAAAATTTTGGCTGTACCCTTTGCATATGAGTCGAGTTCATTATCAATTTCGCTATCTAGCCGACAACATATTTCAACTGTCTAGAGCAGGAGTGGGCAAATGCGACCGCTGGTCACGAAATGTTCTACAACAGAAGGGCTGGACCCTAAGCACATGAATGGAATTATTAAATGAAATAACGGATGAAATAAAGTTATGGATGTAAACGAGCGGTGGGGAGGAAAGTGGACCGTCAGCGGAGAAGAGTGGACCGAGAACAGAGGAGAGTGGACCGAGAACAGAGGAGAGTGGACCGAGAACAGAGGAGAGTGGACCGAGAACAGAGGAAGTGACCCGAGCGGAGGAGAGGATAGTGGTCCGCGAGCGGAGAAGAGTGGACCGAGAGCGGAGGAGAGTGGACCGAGCGCGGAGGAGAGTGGACCGAGAGCGGAGGAGAGTGGACCGAGAGCTGAAAGTGGACCGCGATAGTGAACAGCGAGCTAGATTTAAACATCCCCACTTGGTCTATTTTTATCCCATGCCTGGTATTGAGGTTGACTTTTTTTTCAAGATTTCTATTTCGATATCCTCTCAGGCTCGAGGGCCACTTAGGGTCGGCATTCCCCTAAGCTCGACACATGTTTTGACGAATCAAGCCACATTACCTTCGCAACTTAAACAATCGGCGCTCCAAACTTTTACATTTCACAACCCACCATTAGAACTGATTGACTTTATTGACCCACCATTAGAACTGATTGACTTTAGTGACCACCATTAAGAACTGTTTGACTTTATTGACCACCATTAAGAACTGATTTACTTTAGTGACCACCATTAAGAACTGATTGACTTTAGTGACCACCATTAAGAACTGATTGACATGCAAAGAAAACACTGTAACAAAAAAGTGTTAATGGTGTCATTATTGTGTTTTTTACTGGAAGAAGTTGTTGTCTATCCCTGTGATTAAACTTTAATTACGTTTCATGTTATTGCCTTATTTGGTATTGTTCCACCCCAATTGCAATCGCAATGATGCAATCATCCCAATGATGAAATAAGTATATCAGACATTTGTGCATCTATCGATAAATTCAAACCACGGAGATAAAGTATACAAATTAAAGAATACAGTAGATACAAACCAGAATCATGAGTCAACCAAAAGATAATACTGTTTATTTTGAAAGAAGGATTTGTCATTATTGTAAGAAAAAAGGTCACATTTTGAAGTACTGCTATTTGAAAAGAACTAGAACAACATAGACCAGAAAAACTTCACTTACGTCAAAACGAAACAGACCAGAACTTAATTCTACGCAAAAATATGCTGATAGAAAATATCCAAAACAGAAATTTCAAGATAATGGTGAAACAGAACAATACTGTGCAAATATTATAAATACAAAAGGTCAAATAATATTTCATCCTGCTATCGTTAATGGTCAACAAATAAAATGTCTTAGAGATTCAGGTTGTACTACTGTAGTTGTTAAAAAGAAGTCTGGTTAACAAAGATCGAGTACATGTCAAAGAAAACACACATCAAGCTTGGAATGGTACTATAAAGTCGCGTGACGTAGCAACCAGTAAAAAAGACTCACCATGGTTAGCTGGTATATGTGAAGCTATTATACTAGATAATCATATATGTAGACTGATTATTGGTAATGTGCCGGAGTATCGAAAGATAACACAAAACTCTTGCAACTAACTGGATACAAAGAAAAAGAAATGAAGATATAGAAATTTGTTGTGTCTGCATCGATGAAAAAGAGAACTTTCATTAATGACAACTGTATACATGATAAACAACAAAGATTGTTATTAGAACAAAAATGGAATGGAACGAAGAAATATGTTGCTTCATACAGCATGGAAGACAATATAGACAAATTAACCACGGAAGAAGAAAGGATTATGCTTCTTAAAAATAAAATAACAGTACACAAGAAAGCAAATGCAATAGCTACTAAGTACTCAAACTGTTATAATAATATGAAGGCAAATCTTATTCACAAGCTGTAATAAAGGGAACATTTTAGAAGATGCAAAAGAACAATTTTTAGCTGTGATGACTTAGACAACAAACCAAACAGAAAGATATGATGCAGGGAAAGTAATGATACGAACAAATTGTTAAAGATACAAATAGATTGGTGCTGATGAACATAGACAAAAAACATTTTGTTAAGAGCAAAAAATGATGTACGATTGAGGCAAATTGTTGAGAATGAAAAGGCAAGAAATATGATATGCAATATGAAGTGATGGCTGGTGTACTAGTAAAGAAAGTACAATCAAAAAATGAAAACATCACACAATTGGTTATTCCAAAAACAATAAGCCTACTGTTGCTGCAAGAGTGCTCACTCAAACCACTGGCAGGACACATGGGAAAAACAAAGACATTGCAAGGGATTGCAGGACATTGCTTTTGGCCGGGATTCAAAAAAGATATACATAGTTATATTGATGCTTGTCAAGAATGCAAAACACATAATCACATTGGTCCTACTCTGGCTCCAATTCAACCCATGGACATTTCTCAGAAACCTTTTCAAAGAGTTGCAGTCGATATCATCGGGGCCTATGCCTATAATGTCTTCAAGAAAACATCGCTATGTATTAACCATAATCTGCATGGCTACACGGTGGTTAGAAGCGATTCCACTCACACAGATTACTGCTGTGAGTGTGTGTAGTGCCATGATGTCTGTGTTCACTAGATTTGGCTTTCCTGAAGTTGGCATTCAGACAACGGAACTCAGTTTCGGTCACAAATATGCAGCGTTGGATATTTTGGAGATATTACTCAAACGTTTCAGCAAGAAACCATCCGCAATCCAATGGTTCTGTAGAACGTGCAAATCAAACACTGAAAGTTATGCTGAAGAAATTTGTACAGGACAAAAAAGCAGATTGGGATTTATTTCTCCCAATGGGTGTTGTTTGCATATAGAGAAATACCTCATGCAGCAACAGGATACAGTCCCCAGGCTTGTGTTCGGAGCTAACGCTAGAGGACCTATTAGTTTATTTATTTGGAAAACATTATGCCAAACAGACAAAAGTTAACACCTTATGACTAAGTTACACAAACGAGAGAAAAAATTGTTAATGCAAATCAAATTGCCACAGAAAATTTGAAGGACAGACATGAACAGATAGATTGCCAATCAACATTCACAGACATTTGAGATGCTTGCAAACAGGTGATGAGGTGCTAGTATTGCTACCTACAAAAAAGGTTTTAAGCAGGAGTGGCAAGGTCCCTATGAGATAATAGACAAGATTAATGACGTTGATTTTATAGTGAACATCAAAAGTAATCACAGGAGCATTCCATATCAATCGCCTTAGAAAACTGGACAGCTTACCTGGCATTTTGGCAGAACAGGTACTTCATATATATTCAAAACATGAAGAAAAGTTATGTGCTATAACTATTAGTCAAGAAGACGAAGGAGGTAAAGATATACCAGTGTTAGACATGAGACAACAATCAAAAGAAACTAAGTATCATTTTACCTCACAATGTACCAGAGGAGTTGTCAGAACTCGAGTAAACAATTTATTAATGAAATATAAAGATATTATAGTTAATGAACCTGGAAGTACAAAGTGTATAGAGCATACTATAAAGTTAACAGATACCAAACCAATCAAGATGAAACCATACAATATACCCTGAAATATCAAGATCCAAGTAGAACAAGAATTGCAAGCCATGTTAAATAAAGGACTGATTGAGCGATCATACTCTAGCTATACTTCACCTATCGTTATTGTGAAGAAGAAAAACGGAGAACCGAGAATTTGTTGTGATTATCGTAAGATCAATCAACTGACTCTAAATCGATAGAGAACCACTACCCATAGCGGAAGATTTAATCAATGAAATTGCAAAAGGAAAAATATTTACTCACCTCGACATGACGAGAGGTTTTTTGGCAATTCCACTGAACAGAATTCGAAGCAGTATACTGCATTTCAAACAAAAGATGGCCTCTATCAATGGACAAGAATGCCCTTTGGCCTTGTTAATAGCACGGCTACATTTAGTAACATGATAAGGCAGATATTCAGAGGTGTGAAGAATATTGTTCACCACGTGGACGATATATATGTCTTCATGAAAACTGGGAAGATCATTTAACTGTACTAGAGACGGTATTTGGCAAGTTGCCGAGAGAGAATGGATTAACTGTAGCACCAGAAATGCAACATAGGTCAACAAGAAATAATTTTTTTTTGGGTTTTAAGATAGGACGAGGTGGTTGCAGCATGCAAGAAGAGAAAAAAGAAAAGGTCTTAAACATCAAAGTACCTACCACAAAGAAAGAAGTGAGAGCAATTAGGACTCTGTAATTTTTTACCGAGGATTTTTCACAACTTTTCTCAGCTACTGGAACCCTTGATAGTGTTAACAAAGAAAAGTCAATAGACAAAATTATATGGTCAGAACAGTGTCAGAAGGCACTTAATGATATTATAGACAAATTCAAAGGTGACCAGATACTGGTACCTTTTGATTTAAACAGACCAATAATGCCTCCACAGATGCTTCAAGGAAAGGATTGGGTGCTTGTATAATGATTGAAATTGATGGACAGAACAGACCTGTGAAATTTATCAGTAGAAAACTGACTTGTGCAGAGAAAAACTATTCTGTTATTGAATTAGAAGCGTTGGCCATAGTCTGGTCAGTACAAAAACTACAGAAATATTTACTAGGTAATGAGTTTACCATACTTGTGGATCATAAACCATTAACGTCTCAAAAAGTAATAAATAATGCAAGAATCATGCGATGACATTTGTTACTAACTGACTACAAATTCCAGATTAAATACATAAAGGGTACAAACAATCATATACCAGATCTATTGTCGAGAATGATAATTGGGACATCTACAGACAATTAATGAATGTGTATTACTACTTAAATGGAGAATTTCTGCTGTCGTCAATAATCATTGAGATGTTCAACGATTGTCAAACACAAATGTACGTTGATTGAGTTATTGTTGTTTGAGCTGATGTCACAAGACTGTTTTTATCAACGCAAGTTATCGTTGAACACACTTTGCTCAATTTTTCGTCGCAGTTAATGGAGCAATTCATCGTTACTGTGAGCAGTCGTTGCTCATATTGTCATCCTGACAATGTTAAACGTGAACACTCTGAAAACAATTTTGCCAGGGACATTTATTTTGTGTAGAGAGACTATTTTGTGTAGAGACTATTATGTGAAGAGACAATTATTGATTTTTTGTGTGTGTTAACTTTGACTGGCGTCATTTAAGCAAGACAGAGTGTAGTAAGAAACATGTTACACATATCCGTCGTCGTCCTGATGTTGATGAGATGATGGACTATACATCTACTCAAGGAGAACCATATTTTTTTCAAAGTTTGTTACATTCGTTTATTATTGACATCTGTCCAGAGATGTAATGGTATTTATATTTTTTTAGATTAACATGTATTACATTTTGTTTTATTGAAAAGATTGAGAAATAATAGAATTAATAATGATATATCATAAGCATGTAATGCTATAAGCAATAGCAAGAAAGTAATGGTAGATGATTTTATTTAAAATTGTTGATATTGCAAAATTTCATTAGGTAATGAAATTTTTTGGAGATAATGGGGGTGTCTATCCCTTGTGATTAAGCTTTATTTACGTTTCATGTTATTGCCTTATTTGGTATTGTTCCACCCCAATGATGCAATCACCCCAATGATGCAATCACCCCAATGATGCAATCACACCAATGATGCAATCACCCCAGTGATGCAATCACACCAATGATGCAGCTATGCCAGGGTGATATATCTTATAAATAGGAAGTTACCACGGTTGTTGGAGAGACGGAGACACACAAGAGAGACTAGAGACCAGGAAAGGGATACTAGGACTGAAGTGATCAAATTGCAGTCGAGAGTTATAATAGTTATAGATTCGTGTACTGGTTTATAAGTTATAGCAGCTACTTGTGATTTATTGCCACATCTTTCATAGAATATTGATCATAGTATTTATCGTGTGTGATAAAGTATAGAATTATACATGTGTTTTATTGATTCATCTTCTCAAGTGTTTACATTGGATTGTCATATTCTCATCTGTATATATCATGCATTAAAAAGTTCAGTTAATTCTTTTACAATACAAGGAGTTGTGTCGTCTGATTTAATTAGAGCACAAGTGAGATACGACAGTTGTAATTATGCACAACTGTAGTTTGTCGCATGTAGAGAACTAAGTTGTAATTATGCATAATTATAGTTTGTAGCATGTAGAGAACTAAAGTTGTAATTATGCATAATTATAGTTTGTAGCATGTAGAGAAGGAAGTAGAGTTGTAATTATGCACAACTGTAGTTTGTAGCATGTAGAGAACTAAAGTTGTAATTATGCATATTATAGTTTGTAGCATGTAGAGAACTAAGTTGTAATTATGTAATTATAGTTTGTAGCATGTAGAGAACTAAAGTTGTAATTATGCATAATTATAGTTTGTAGCATGTAAGAAGTAAATTTCTTCCACCTTTGGCTGCTGCTCACACTTTGAGAATTACTGGATTAAACTAGAGATTGAAGAAGATGTCATGTGAGCTGTACGGCCTCTTGACATTCTGCGGCTCCGGGTATATTATTTTTGTACTGAACGAAATATCGTAAGATAATCAGCACGTGATCTCTATTTCGTTGGGGCCTTTGGTAAGACGTCAAGGAGGGCCCACTCGTACAGATGGCCCTTGTGTGCAACTAAAAGTTGTGTGTATTGAACCAAGCGACAATTTCACACCAATAAATGTCAAGATAATTGAATTCATACTTCAGACGTTACTAAATTTAAGCTCGTTTTTCCCCAATTTTCACGCTGCCTCTGAAACTTGCATCCACGCCCCTCACAGGATCAAAACATCGGTTTACTTCAATAATTTCTACACAAAAAAGATCAAATAGTTGAAAACAGTATCAACAAAAGACACCAGCAATAATTGCCATGTTATGTGATATTTCCTTCACACCATGGGCGTTGACCTGATGTCTTCCAGCAGTCCTTCTGGATGATGATTCAGACTCGAACTCATCACAGCAAGTACTCGATGAATCCTTCCGAAGAGGACAGGTATTCTGGAGCTACGGCCACCAGGTGCCGCCCGAGGCCTGGTCTTTCACTATCAAACAAACCATCATCACTTTATTGAGTGCTTTTGGAATATTCAGTAATTTCTTTATCATTGTAAGTAAACATCTTTGTGAACATCACATTACGGGCTGGTAGGTACTGTTTTGTATGGATCATTGGCCTCTTTAAAGTAGATTAGTTTTTAGGGTTAATATATGTTTAAACTTAAATTTAAAATCACTTTAATGTACATATTGAATAGTTATGTACATGAATGAATGTACCAAAATATTTTAATACATATCTAGTCACTCCGGAGTTTTATTTAATGTTATGTGCAAGTTACCTGGAAGTTAAAAAAAAATTAAATGGAATATTTGTACAATTAAAGCGTTAATTAAATTGATTAGATACATTTATAGGTCTAACGTAGTAAGTAGATCTGCATAAACTTCAACAGAAAGCGTTTAATGAAAACAATATGAACTGTTTTAATAAATTTTCGTAAAGCTTACTAAAAGAAAAGATTTATTTTGAAGTAGATCTTTGTAAGCTTCTAGTTTCTATGTTTTAATTATGTTAATCATCTTTATTAAACGTTTATTTTTAAGTTGCTTTATTGAACTATATCATGTAGACACTCGTCAACATTAAATGACAGAACATAACATAATCCATTCAAATATGAGTCTTGTGTAAATCATTTAATTCATTGAATGTATGTTGCAATATAACCTGTATGTCGTTATACATAGCCACAGCTTGTCGACACAATCAACATATTGCCAATATAACCTGTATGTCGTTATACATAGCCACAGCTTGTCGACACAATCAACATATTGCCAATATAACCTGTATGTCGTTATACATAGCCACAGCTGCTTGTCGACACAATCAACATATTGCCAATATAACCTGCATGTCGTTATACATATCTACAGCTTGTCGACACAATCAACATATTGCCATTATAGCCGCAACTATATTGTTATACATATCCACAGTTTGTCAACATAACTAATAGTTTGTCTGTGATAACCCTTTGTATCTGTCAAAATAAAAAAATACAACCATTGGAATAAAAACAAGCAATTTAAGTCTTTTCCGTTTCGGACAAAGGACATTTTAGAGCATTTTCGTGTACGCAGTTGGGTTTTGATAAATAGAGAGGAAGTAATCATGTTGAATAACTGTTACAAAAATAAATAATGATTACGCCCTTTGATTAGCTTTTATTATTTATATTTAAAATATAAGCAAAAAAACGGTATTTAAGAAACTCTTGCATATTTCATGCTAAGAAATCTACCGCAAAATGAACTTTTGATGTACACTTGGCAGGCCACGACCTACAAAATGATATATACATCATGGGTCTAGGACTAATGGTTGCTGAGATATAGGGCGCTCCTTTGTTAATATAACTTATATAGTAAAAACGGTACTTAATACGCCCCCTTTTTCGGCCCTCAGAGGTCAGATCGCGAAATGGACTTTTTTGCTGCACACATGGCAGCCAATGGCAGGCCAAGACCTACACAATGATATAATACATCATGGGTCTAGGACTTATGGTTGTTGAGATATAAGGTGATGACGGACAGACAGACAAAATGGGGACAATAGAGCATTTTTTTTTCGAAAATGCTCTAAAAATGATAAAAACTATGTGAATGTTTATTTTCAGATCGTCATAATGTGTGTCCCCTCCATGAGAGGACATATAAAACAAGTATATTCATTTCCTCACTGGCTACAGCTGATATGTTGGTGTGTACTGTTGTCATGACCATCAACAGTATCTTACAACTAAATGTCACGGTATGTTGAAATTTAAATAAGACATAGCTTTTCTAAAAACTGTTTCCTCCATTGTAGAAACCTTAACATCTTCGGGAAATACCATAATAGGAAATAACATACTAGGAAATAACATACTGACAACATATAGGAAATAACATTACAGGAAATAACAATATAGAAAATAACATTATAGGAAACAAAGCTCCATCAAATATTATCTTTCAAATTGTTTAAAAATAGTGACAAAAAATAATACAAACATAAAAAACAACATATCTGAGTTTAAAATGTCTTAACGAAAAAAATAAAACAATAACTTTTTTTTAAACATATTAAACTTTATTCTATTCAAGAAATAACAAAAAATTCAATATTTGCTAATGGTGTTTTCAATTATAAGACCATTTTTTGTCGACTACACTTTATCCAAAAATGGGAATTCTAGCTGTCCTTATCTAGCCACATACATACATTCATATATATATATATATATATATATATATATATATATATATATATATATATTTATATATATATATTTATATATATATATTTATATATATATTTATATATATATGATATAATCCAGATCAATAAATAATTTCTCATAACCTGGTTCTTTCATTCAGAGATTGTCAGACAGTCAACAGCATAAAGTAGCGTGCCAGCTCTGGTCATCCATGACAATTATCGTCTGCTCCAGCTCGTCCTTGAATGTCTGTGTCATATCTTTAGACAGGTCCGTTAAACAAGTTGTGTTGAAGTAGAGTGTCGTATCTTTAGACAGGTCCGTTAAACAAGTTGTGTTGAAGTAGAGTGTCATATCTTTAGACAGGTCCGTTAAACAAGTTGTGTTGAAGTAGAGTGTCATATCTTTAGACAGGTCCGTTAAACAGGTTGTGTTGAGTAAGGAGTGTCATATCTTTAGATACGTTTGTTTTTAGTCTATACAGCAGTACATTTGGTGGTCCTCTACAAGTACATTTGGTGGTCCTATACAAGGTACGTTTGGTGGTCCTCTACAAAGAGTACATTTGGCGGTCCTCTACAAGAGTACATTTGGCGGTCCTCTACAAGAGTACATTTGGCGGTCCTCTACAAGAGTACATTTGGCGGTCTCAAGTACATTTTGGCGGTCCTCTACAAGAGTACATTTGGCGGTCTCTACAAGTACATTTGGCGGTCCTCTACAGAGTACATTTGGCGTGGTCCTCTACAGAGTACATTTGGTGGTCCTCTACTAGAGTGCATTTGGTAGGTCCTCTACAAGATTACAATTGGTGGTCCTCTACAAGAGTACATTTGGTGACTACCTCTACAAGAGTACATTTGGTGGTCCTATACAAATTGCATTTGGTGGTCCTCTACAAGAGTACATTTGGTGGTCCTCTACTAGAGTACATTTGGTGGTCCTCTACAAGATTACAATTGGTGGTCCTTTACAAGAGCACACATTTGGTGGTCCTCTACAAGAGTACATTTGGTGGCTCTATACAAGAGTACATTTGGTGGTCCTCTACAAGAGTACATTTGGCAGTCCTCTACAAGAGTACATTTGGCTGTCCTCTACAAGAGTACATTTGGCGGTCCTCTACAAGAGTACATTTGGCAGTCCTCTACAAAATTTGGCGGTCCTCTACAAGAGTACATTTGGCGGTCCTCTACAAGAGTACATTTGGCAGTCCTCTACAAAGTACATTTGGTGGTCTCTACTAGAGTACATTTGGTGGTCCTCTACAAGATTACAATTGGTGGTCCTCTACAAGAGTACATTTGGTGGCCCTCTACAAGAGTACATTTGGTGGTCCTATACAAGAGTGCATTTGGTGGTCCTCTACAAAGGTACATTTGGTGGTCCTCTACTAGAGTACATTTGGTGGTCCTCTACAAGATTACAATTGGTGGTCCTTTACAAGAGTACATTTGGTGGTCCTCTACAAGAGTACATTTGGTGGCTCTATACAAGAGTACATTTGGTGGTCCTCTACAGGTACATTTGGTGGCCTCTACAAGAGTACATTTGGTGGTCCTATACAAGAGTGCATTTGGTGGTCCTCTACAAGAGTACGTTTGGTGGTCCTCTACAAGATTACATTTGGTGGTCCTTAGATGATAACGTGTTGGGGGGCCTTAGATAAAAAATAATTCAAGCCTTGATACAAAGCATCGGGGCTTGTCTGAATAAGCTTTAGTTATTTTTGGTATGGAGACTATGACAACGATTGATTACCTTGTGCCAGCCAACTGTAAATAATGTAGGTTACTGTAGGTATGTGTGAAGTACCTGTAAGGATGAGATGAAATCTCTTAGATCCTATATGCCACTAATGAGCCGGATTTTATGGTGCTCTTTTTCTTACCCACCATAGCAAATAATGCAAAGGCCGTAGAGGCACCACGGGAGATATAGCGGGAACTTGAGCCATGACCTGAAATATCCATTGGTTCTCATCGGAGACCGAACCAGGGGACCCTCCAGGTCGACAGTCTAGTATCGTTCCACGACTTTTCGACCCCAGCAGTTCGACCCCAGACAGTTCGACCGCGCAATTTCGACCCGTGACACTTCGACCCCGTGACACTTCGACCCCGGGACAGTTTGGCCTCCCAGACTATTCGACCTACCAACTGATTAAAATAAAATTTGAATTATTATTTCTTTGTTTAAAAGATATTTATAAACTTTACACAAATATGTATAATTGTTTAAAATGTTGTAATTTTGTATATGTGTTTTGGTGTTTAAATATGTGTTCTAATTGTTGCAAATATGTGTTTCTGTAAGTATCTGATATAATAATAGCGATTTGGGTTCTGCGTTAAATCGAAAGTAAAGAATTAATACAACAGTATTCCAGTTCAAAATACAATCATGCAAAAATAACCTAGCCTACCGATCAAGACTGGTGATATAACTCTATGCAAAGATTTTGCAGGAAACAGATAGTTGAGTTATAATTTTCGTTATGTTCTAAACAATTTCCAAAAATTTTTGAAGATCGACAATATATCTCACATATAAGCACATGAGTCTCACTGACCAACGGTTTGTGTCTACTCTAGCCACACATGACATAAGTGACCTATGTCCTAGGTGGATGGGTCAGTATAACGTTTAGCTGCTGACTTACCAGTATATTATTTCCTAGGCAGTGGCTTCGAATACGACCGGGTGTGTTTCGTATTTTTTTCCGAGACACGACCAGCAGACTTTGATGACGTCGTTGCTGTTAAAAATCGGAGATATTTTATATTTGGCTTTAATTTTTTTCGGGTCTGTCCAAGCCTAATAAATTAAGGAGATATTTTTATAATATTTTTTAAAAATAAATACAGCTTTGAATTATATATTTTAGTTATTGGATATATATTAAGAACTAGAGTAAGATAAGAGTAAAGATGTGCTTTTTTCAGGTCTGCCCAAGCCTAATAAAGTCGGACGAATAAAACAAAAAATTATGCACTAAATTAGAATCTATCGTACCCCCCCCCCCCCCCCCAGAAAGCTAACACTCGTTAATTCGTCTCCGTCAGTATTTGGTTCAATTCTCGTATATAAATGCTTCCCCGTCCCCTCTATTTTCGTTTCTTAATCTTATTATTATTTAGTAAATTTGAAATATGTAGGCGTCTCTGAATTTTTTAAAGTGTGACGCAAAAATGATGGTAAGGAAAAGTTATGTAATATTTAGCCTTAGGACTAGCTATACCCTGCAAAGCCTTTGCGGGAAGATAAACTATTGTAAAGCCATTGCAGAACCTAGGATTTGGGGGCCTTGCATTTTGACGTCGATATGACATGGATTATGTTCTTAGCTATTTAGTATAATAATTTTGGGGTCTCCCTCAAGCTGGAGCTCGGCGGGACTTTCGATTTTGGACCCCCCCTCCCTTAAAATTGTTACGCCTCTGTGTTCAGCTTTGATACATATTTGCAAAATATTTTTTTAAGTTATGAAATAGTTAAAAAAAACCTAATTAGTTGTTGTTTCTTTTTCTTACAACATCCTAAAAGATGCATTATTTCAATTTTCAAAAAATGTCAAGAGATCTAATTAGTTACTTTTCATTAAAACAACTAAAAGGATACATTCTGAAAAAAAACACAATAAAAAAAGTTATGTTTCTGAGAGCAAAGTTGCAATTTTAATGTATAAGTAGACAAAATTACTCGTTCCCGCGAAAAGAAAATAACTTTAAATCATAAAGAGTTCTATCTGTTTACTGACGTCATCAAAGAAGTTGCTGGTCGTGTCTCGGAAAAAAAAATACGAAACACACCCGGTCGTATTCGAAGCCGCTGCGTTATTTCTAATACCTGTCTGGCAACACTTACCACACTTGTGTTTGCTGGACATGTGGTGTGAGATTGGCGGGCTGTAATTTTATCAGAGCCTGGATACAATCAAAAAGAGGGGGTGAAAGAATTGTTGAGTAGAAAAATTACTTCACGCAGGATGAGCGGACAGCGGACGCGTCCGCTTGCGGACGCAGATCTGCAGACTTTTCCGAATCCGCGGACTGACAGCGGACGCTTCGTATGGTTAAGTTGCGGACTCGCGGACTGACGCGGATCTTCTTTAGCGTTACCAAAAAATTTCAAGTAATTTAAACAGCTAAATTTCAGCAATGCGGACGCGCGGACTGACTGCAAACCAATATTGTAAGATTCTGCGGACGCGGATCATTGATAGAAATCCATGGACGGACGCGGACGCTAAATTTCAAGATCCGCACACCTATGCTTCACGCTTTGTGTTCATCGCTAAGACATCACAGAACTAAAATACCCATTTTAAACAATTAGAAAAAAAAAATTAAACAATTAAAAGATACATTTTAAATAAAACATATACATTTATCGGAAACAATTATAAACCTGTTGATCAAAGTTAATAAACACATTTAAAAAAAGAAATAATAATTCAAATATTATTTTTATCAGTTGACAAGGGTCGAATAACCGGGGTCGAACTGTCCCGTGGTCAAATGTCACCAGGGTCGAGCTGTCTGGGGGTCGAAAGTCGGCCTACAGACGGTCTAACGCTCTACCATACGACCACCGTCTCCGTAGGTATAACAGAATGCCCACACAATTTGTTGTGCGAATGATAAACTCCTGTTGAGTAAATAGAAATGGTTCAGGAAATAGAAATGGTTCAGGAAATAGAAATGGTTCAGGAAATAGAAATGGTTCAGGAAATAGAAATGGTTCAGGAAATCCGCATTTTAAACTAGATATAGATTACTTTTTTTTAATTGTGTTATGGAAAATGAAAGTGCCGATAGAGGGCCCCTCTGAGTGGCGGCCCCTGCCAGCCGTCTAACTTGCCTAGTCGTAAGAACGGCCCTGGGTGCAGTGAGTGTTGCTACTTATTTAATGTATGTAAACATCGCACCAGCCCCGTAGCAAGGGGGAGCACGTGGGGCCGTGCCCCCATAAGTGTGGGTACCCACCCCGCTTACAAAGAAGAAAAAAGGAACAAATAAAGATAAAGTAAAGGTGCCCCCTTGATGGGTATTGGTGCCTCCCTGCTTACTTTGACCTGGCTACGGACCTGCATCGCACCCATCATTGATGTACATGCAAGTGCAATGTTCATTAAAATACCATTTTGCCAGGTATTTCTATCTGACCAACACATTGCTGTACGAACGACACGTTTCTCGACAACGACTGAGATGGATGTTGTTCTACATCTGGATGTTTAGTATTTGTTTAGCGCTGCCAACTGTTGTCGATTTATTCCAAACTCCAGTAAGTATTTGTTTAGCGCTGCCAACTGTTGTCGATTTATTCCAAACTCCAGTAAGTATTTGTTTAGCTGCAACTGTTGTCGATTTATTCCAAACTCCAGTAAGTATTTGTTTAAGCGCTGCCAACTGTTGTCGATTTATTCCAAACTCAAGTAAGTTGTTTAGCGCTGCCAACTGTTGTCGGTTATTCCAAACTCCAGTAAGTATTTGTTTAGCGCTGCCAACTGTTGTCGATTTATTCCAAATTCCAGTAAGTATTTGTTTAGCGCTGCCAACTGTTGTCGATTTATTCCAAACTCCCAGTAAGTATTTGTTTAGCGCTGCCAACTGTTGTCGATTTATTCCAAACTCCAGTAAATGTTGTTTAAGCGCTGCCAACTGTTGTCGATTTATTCCAAACTCCAGTAAGTATTTGTTTAGCGCTGCCAACTGTTGTCGATTTATTCCAAACTCAGTAAGTATTTGTTCAGCGCTGCCAACTGTTGTCGATTTATTCAAACTCCAGTAAGTAATTTGTTTAGCGCTGCCAACTGTTGTCGATTTATTCCAAACTCAAGTAAGTATTTGTTCAGCGCTGCCAACTGTTGTCGATTTATTCCGAACTCCAGTAAGTATTTGTTTAGCGCTGCAAACTGATGTCGATTTATTCCAAACTCCAGTAAGTATTTGTTCAGCGCTGCCAACTGTTGTCGATTTATCCCAAACTCCAGTAAGTATTTGTTTAGCGCTGCCAACTGTTGTCGATTTATTCCAAACTCCGGTAAGTATTTGTTTAGCGCTGCCAACTGTTGTCGATTTATTCCAAACTCCAGTAAGTATTTGTTTAGCGCTGCAAACTGATGTCGATTTATTCCAAACTCCAGTAAGTATTTGTTCAGCGCTGCCAACTGTTGTCGATTTATTCCAAACTCCGGTAAATATTTGTTTAGCGCTGCCAACTGTTGTCGATTTATTCCAAACTCCAGTAAGTATTTGTTTAGCGCTGCCAACTGTTGTCGATTTTTCCTAATTCCAGTAAGTATTTGTTTAGCGCTGCCAACTGTTGTGTCGATTTATTCCAAACTCCAGTAAGTATTTGTTTAGCGCTGCCAACTGTTGTCGATTTATTCCAAACTCAAGTAAGTATTTGTTTGCAGCGCTGCCAACTGTTGTCGATTTATTCCGAACTCCAGTAAGTATTTGTTTAGCGCTGCAAACTGATGTCGATTTATTCCAAACTCCAGTAAGTATTTGTTCAGCGCTGCCAACTGTTGTCGATTTATCCCAAACTCCAGTAAGTATTTGTTTAGCGCTGCCAACTGTTGTCGATTTATTCCAAACTCCAGTAGTATTTGTTTAGCGCTGCCAACTGTTGTCGATTTATTCCAAACTCCAGTAAGTATTTGTTTAGCGCTGCCAACTGTTGTCGATTTATTCCAAACTACAGTAAGTATTTGTTCAGCGCTGCCAACTGATGTCGATTTATTCCAAACTCAGTAAGTATTTGTTTAGCCTGTCAACTGATGTCGATTAACAACAGTAAGTGTTAAGTAACGCTGTTATCCATCTTTTAAAGACTAAAGTCAGAACCTTTTAGCGATGTCAATCGCTATCAATGTATTTTTAAAGACACCAAGTATCTATTAGCGCTATCAATTGCAATCGTTCTATCATTAAAAAGACACCAGAGAATTTTTCATTTTTATGCCGGATACACGCCACACCGACACTACAACCACACCACCACAAACACCACAACCAACACCACCAGCAGCACTAACAACACCTCTATAGGACAGTCATAAGATAGATATAGATTTTAAGGCCGTTTCTAACATTTAGCAAGGTTGGGCTTTCGAACGGGTAATTTTGGGCATGTCTAAAGTCCCCGCAATAAATTTGGCACGTTATTTATTTATAAAACTGTGAATAGCAGAGCGACGGTTTCAATGTTTACTTTCTATTTGATGTTTTCTCTGATAAGTGGCGGATTCTACAGTGGAATGAGCAAAACACCAAAGGAACTGAGCTCTGCAAGTTGACACCTCGACCAGAATATTCTCTGTTCATTGTAATCATCGCCATTTTCCTGCCAGCTGTCACAGTGTTTGTCATCAATTGCTTCATCTTCAGAGTCATCCTAGAAGTTAGGTTACTTTTTTTCAATTTGTATTTTAGAGTATTTAGTTCTAATTTGTATCTTAAGAGAGACTATATTAATATTCGAAACTATGTCACTTAACCATGTGATGGCAACAGCGTGGTAGCAACGGCGTGATAGCAACGGCGTGATAGCAACAGCGTGGTAGCAACAGCCTGATAGCAACGACACGTGGTAGCAACAGCTTGATAGCAACGGCGAATAATATGAATCTAAAATCAAGTAGTATAATATTACATATAAACAAGCATCTTGTGAAGTTGTACATTTCACAGATAATTCATCAGCACTGTCGAATGTAATAAAGATAAACCTCAAAGTGCCGACACTGTCTATATCTCAGAGCATTGTAATTTAGTTGGTATGTTTATCATTCCATGGTATTAAACTTTGTGACAGATGTCTTGATGTCCCTATGTGAGCAACGATGTCGTTTGATCGATATCTCAAGCAAGTCAATTAATAATGTCACTGTGGTAATTATTTACGAGAGTCTATCGATATATATCGCCAAAGTCCAGGCTGCAAAAACAACACAGATGGACATAGTTTTATGTCTCCTTCAAAAGACAGTGGCAATGAGACACATCGCGATACTGGCAACTAAATCATGACGCAGATTTCAACTCAAAACAACACCCCCTCCCTAAGTGTTATTATTTGTTAATCTCTTTATTTTAGATCTATCTGTCTGACATGAGCATCATCTACAGACCACGAGCGGACAGCTCGCCCGTCATGAACCAGTACAACATACGTAGACCAACTGTCCGCTTTGACAAACTGCACAGGATCGCATCCTCCGTGGAGCCCCTCCAGGTACGAAGTGAGACTCTCACCTACGGCCACAGAGGGCAGGTTGGACCAAGGGCGAAACTGACCTGGACTTTGAGGCCGACACGTCTGTGTCTAACATGAGCCTGGGTAACGGGGTCAGTGTGAGGAGATGAGTTCCACGTCAGTTGATCTCCGTAAGATTCCCGTGCCAGCGGCGTCCTCCAGCCCATTGTGGCTCTCTCGCCCGTTACTCAGCCAGACTCCTGTCTCCGGTGGAACAGTCTGGCTACATGAAAGAATTTTAGACATGTTTTACATGGTCAGGAACAAGTGGGCCACGAGGATATCAACAAAGAGAGTATGGCTTACTGTGAAATAAAGGTAATAACAAATAGGACCTAAGTGAAACAATTCATCGGCAAGGCCAATCGTAGTGCTTCCCGATTAAGGCCATTGTATGCCTGCCTACATGTAGTACTTCCCGATTAAGGCCATTGTATGCCTGCCTACATGTAGTACTTCCCTAATGGGGCCAATGTAAGTCTACAAATTGTATTTCCCTGTTATAATAACCATGTAGCTCGTAATACGTGTTTCCCGAATGAACCCAACCCATTTACAACTTGCTGTTTGAGCCGGAAAAAAAGGACGAACCACATGAATGAAATTAATTCTTTTTCAAAATAGCCTGATAACTAACTCAGTGTTTGTACACACTGTTTGTACACAGTGTTTGTTTGTGTACGTTGTAAACAAGGAAACATTCCAAATATTTCACCACCTGACGCTGGTTCGTATTCTCAAATATAGAGTAAAACCCTAGACGAACATTGTTCAAATTGTTCGTGAACCGCACCAAAATTGTTCGTCGTTCAAAATATTGTTGACTCTGTGCGTAATTTGGAGTCTTTTTACTTCTAGCATATCTCTCAATCTGTAATGTTATGGTAGATAAACTTCTAAATCTAGTGTATCTCTCAATCTGTAATGTTATAGGTAGATAAACTTCTAAATCTAGTGTATCTCTCAATCTGTAATGTTATGATTGATAAACTTCTAAATCTAGTGTATCTCTCAAACAGCATTTAAATGATAGCGTGACAATGGGAATCGTTTTGTGTTCGTTTTAAATCTTGTTTACTCTCCGAAATTTTTTAATGGCATGTTATTTTGTTATATAAAGTTAAAACAGTTTTATTCCATAGAATAATTGTATCAGTCATTTAAAAAAAAATTTTACTATAACGACAAATAGAACGCGTCATTTCGTATTATTATTTGACCGCGAATTTGTGAAAGACTAAAAAAAAGGTCGCTTTCTGTATTTAACAATTTTATTATAAACATAATATTTTAAATGGAAGTAGATAAATTTATATGGCTGTGGCTATTCGGACCGGGTCACAATAAAATCCGATTATTATTCGGACCCGTGGCAAATATGCACTAAACAGCTATGTTAAACTTTATTAGACGGAACCCGAAAAATAATAATACTGAGTCCGTTTAGTGGAACCCTAGACACAGTAACAATTAAATCATACAATTCAAACAATTATAAAAAAAAATAAACAAACAACAACCAATAAAGTTTATGTATAGTAAGCTAATTGCATATTTGCCACGGGTCCGAATAACAATCAGACTTTATTAGGACGAGTCCCGAAATAAAAATCCAAGCAAAGAGTTTTATTAATTTTCCCGTGGTCCGGATAGTCACTTCGAATTTATGAATAATAAATATAAATACTGAAGTCTTTAAAATATTTTAAATAATGTATCATTTTACTATTTGCTAATTTGATCATTGAAATAACTTTTATTACTTATGAAAGTGGCGACTAGTGAAACATCGGTCGAAAATAATGATATGATTCTGGATGCACTGAAATAGTTTGTTTTTAGTAAAACTAACAATGCGTATATTTTTAGAGCATTTTCGAAAAAAAATGCTCTATTGTCCCCGTTTTGTCTGTCTGTCATCATCCTAGATCTCAACAACCATAAGTCCTGCTTGATGTATATATCATTTTGTAGGTCTTGGCCTGCCAGAAATTGACTTTTTTTCCATTTCGCGATCTGACCTCTGAGGGCCGTAAAGGGGGCTTAGTACCGTTTTCCGACTATATAAGTTATATTAATTAAGGAGCGCCTATATCTCAACAACCATAAGTCCTAGACCCATGATGTATATATCATTTTGTAGGTCATGGCCTGCCAAGTGTACATCCAAAGTTCATTTTGCGATAGGACCTC
Source organism: Bulinus truncatus (assembly GCA_021962125.1). Classification (NCBI taxonomy): domain Eukaryota; kingdom Metazoa; phylum Mollusca; class Gastropoda; family Planorbidae; genus Bulinus; species Bulinus truncatus. The sequence continues at coordinate 456,570 of JAGDYQ010000332.1, forward strand.
TGAGGGCCGGGTTTCAGGGCTCTAAGGGGCTTATATATTATATATACACCTTGTACGTTCAATAACCCATTCATTTGGTGCGAAATACTGCAGCACGTAGTTTCACCAAGATTTATTAAGAAACTCATCAAATGAAATAGTAAGCTTGTGTTCTGAGTTTAATTGAAAGTATCAGAGCTATTAACAATTGACAGGTTTTTCGAGACGATTAAATGACTATAATTTCGAATGTTTTCAATTATGAGTCCTATTTCAGTAACCACAAACCACTTGTAGTTAGATTTAAGAGAAAATAATTTTTTCAAATATAAAGAAACGTCTTTATAATATTTTTTTACTGATATATGCATTACACAATTGAATTTATAAACATTTCCAACATTTACAAATATTTACTGAAAGCTAACATACGTACTGATACATAACAAGAAAATGCGCTAACACGTCCTGTGTCCAGAATGGAACAGGCTTAATTGCTTGTTTTCAAGTTCCTGACTGAGGGTGAACGCGTAAAATTTGCATAACTTTTTATCAGCGGCATGTTGGCGTGGAGCAAATACAAAAATTTTTGTCTCGTGTGATACTATCTTAATAGGAGCCAGAGCCGAGCCGGAGCCGTCAAATTTGTGGGAGCCGGAGCCGAAAAATATGGCGGCTCCGCAAGCCTGCCATTACTGACGACTACATAATTATCCAGTGACAATGTACTGTAGCAATAATATTTGTAAATGACCGAAGAATAGAACTTATTTTATTTTATTATTATTACTTTTGTTTTGTTTTTTTTAGTGATATATGCAAAGAAAGTTGTCATTTTGAGCTTGTTATTCTTTTATAACATTACTTTAATTTAAAACAAAAGACTCTTCTAATAAATGATAAATAGTTCAATATTTAATTTTTAGCTTCATTCAGAAATTATAAATTCTATTTGACACATTTATTCACCACAGGCCTGGCCTGTCATTGTTTGTTATAGTCACAGTTTATGTCATTTGCTGGGTGCCATTTGGTGTCATCTCAGTTCTAGACGTGTTTGACCCAAAGTTGAAGTATTCATTAACTAGAGGAGGTAATAGAGAAATGTAGGTACAGTTTTCATATTACATTAGATAGAAGGTAATAGAGAAATGTAAACACAATTCATAAAGCACATTTAGATAAGAGGTAATAGGCAAACATAGTTACATAGTTTGTTACATGGTCAAGTTCGGTACAAAGATAATGAATTTTTATTTGTATTATGTTAATAATTATCATGTTCTTCCATTGAGACTATAATACTAGTCTGGTGTTACACCAAGGACTCCCCCTGACCTAAATGTGGGTCGGAGTTGCAGGGTGTTTTATTTGCCTGAGCTAGATTTTTTTCCTGGGGTTGGAAATAATTTTGCAAAAATAATTGAATAAAGAAGTCTAAGTGACTTCCATTGAATATATTCATTCTCTTTGTTATGTGCATATAAAATGTAAGAGATTATCTCACATAGTTATGTATAATGTTCAAATAATTTTAGTGCTCCATAGAAGGATTACATTACAACTAACCAGCTGAGAAAATTAAAACGCAATTAAAATTCTTCAATCAATACACTATAGATAATATGTAGGCAAACCTCATAATATATTTGTTTTCTCTATAAACATGCTCTCAATGCAGGTGTTTCTCTTTAAATAAACATGTTCTCAATACAGGTGTTACTCTATAAATAAACATGTTCTCAATGCAGGTGTTACTCTATAAATAAACATATTCTCAATACGAGTGTTACTCTATAAATAAACATGTTCTCAATGCAGGTGTTTCTCTATAAATAAACATGTTCTCAATGCAGGTGTTTCTCTGGTTGGCCTACAGTAACTCTTGTTGGAACCCAATCATTGTTATTCCTTGATGAACACAAATTTCAGGTACTACGCAGTATTTGTTTTTATTGTTCATTAGTTGAACGTAAACACAACAGGTGAAAATAGTAACGAATTGGGTACAAAAAGTATAAAGAACGTAAATAGCGTATTGAAGTAATTTAAAATACAATCAAAGTATAAGAAGCAAAAAATAAAAGTCAAAGACATGATCAACCCATTTTCTAATAAAGATCGTGAACAAAATAGTTGTTAATGTCATCTAATCAATATTTGTGTCAACGGTATGTTGTGCACCTGAACAAAAGTATGATGTGCACCTAGACAAAAGTATGATGTGCACCAGCAAAAGTATGATGTGCACCTAGACAAAAGTATGATGTGCACCTAGACAAAAGTATGATGTGCACCCTAGAGTATGATATGTACCTAGACAAAAGTATGATGTGCACCTAGACAAAAGTATGATGTGTACCTAGAAAAAAGTATGATGTGCACCTGAACAAAGTTTGATGTGCACCTAGACAAAGTATGATATGTACCTAGACAAAAGTATGATGTGCACCTAGACACCATTATCAAAGTATTGCACCTAGACAAAAAGTATGATGTGCACCTAGAAAACAAGGAAATGATTTAATTTTAGTGTTCAATTTTCAATATTGAAGGTAAGGCAATGGGGGATCTAATGAGGTCCTCGATGCGTACTTTAAAATGCCCGAAAATGTTAAATGGCAGGAGAATTAGCGATATAAAATTGCCCGTATTTCTTTTTCATAAAAGCTCTTACTGTTAATTATTTTAAGATTTTTGATTAGCTTATTAATTAAAAATCATTTTCAACATTTAAGACCATCTGGGGAAAATAAAGTGTAGAATTCATGTTCTGTGGGATCTGAAAACATTCTCTTGGTTCTCATTGTCACAGCTTCTGTGAGGTTTCTGCTAAAATCTTCCAGATATTTCCCTCATCTCTACCCCCCCCGACGGTTGCGTCATCAACCTAGGGAAATAAGGGAGTAGACCAAGAGGTTGATGCATGGAACTGACGTTTGCTATCAGATGGTACCAAGAGGATGAATCCAGTGGGCGGAGCTATCGCAGCCATGTTCGACTCAAAACATTCCACCAGCTTTCATTATGATACCAGTTTTCTCATTCTAGAAACGACTCCAATGAGCTATGTATTTTGTCATCCGCTTTTTTTCTAAAGTCTGTTAAGGCCCTAGTTAATTTCTAGTGGACTAGTTATTCTAATATGTCAATTACAAAGCGCTGTAGTCTATGTAAAGCTATTTATACGATCAGCTGATAGAGGCCTATAAAGCTTATATTATACGCTATATCGAAATTAAGCCAGGGTAAAATTGTATTTTTTACATAATATACATAATATTTTGTATTTATACTTTGATGTTTATTGCAAAGCATTTGATCAAACAATGAAAAATGGCTAGCACTAAGCAGCGTAAACTAGAAATCGTGTTACATTGTAGTACATTTTGGATTATGTGGTACATTGTGGTGCATTGTGGGACATTCTGGTACATTCTGTTTCATTGTGGTACATTGTGGGACAATGTGGTACATTGTGGGACATTGTGGTACATTCTGTTTCATTGTGGTACATTGTGGGACATTGTGGTACATTGTGGGACAAACACAAACAAATTAACTAATTAGCATAAAACACTGTGTTATCATTTTAAATAAAAGTAACTAAATACCCCCTTGTTTATTACAGTTTATTTAAAACGACGACAAAAAAACAGGATATTACTTCATCAGTTAGTCACTATAATAATAATGCTAATTAGTTAATTTGTTTGTGCTTAATACTGTTGCTGTAAAGCAGTGCTGTTGTGATATGCAATAAACAACTAGATGTAAAAGAATGTACCACAATGTATCAGAATGTCCTTTAATGTCTCACAATGCACCGCAATGTACCACAATGTACACAATGTGCCAAAATGTACCAAAACGTAACACAATGTCTTAATGTCCCACAATGTCACACAATGTCCCATAATGTCCCACAATTTACCACCAATTTCACACAATAAACCACAATGTTCCACAATGTACCACAATGTCCCACAATGTACCACAATGCAACAGAATGTACCAGAATGTACCAGAATGTCCCACAATGTACCACACTTAATTCATAATGTCCCACAATGTACTACATTGTAACACAATATCCCACAATTTCAACAACGTTTCACAATGTACACAAATATTGATACGGTGCAATGCGAAGACATACATAGCTGGTTTACGTGAATAGCCAAATGGCAGGCTCATGTTTGATTCTTGTCGTAAAACAGGTTTTATTGGCTTTTTAAATGTGCATCAAGGCCCAATGACAGAAATTTCGGGCCCCTGGGCAGGGCTGTCATGCCCCCGTGCTGATAATAATATTTTCAAAAGGATTGATTGGCCAGTTCTGTCCGGGCTCCCTGGGCATTTGCCCCCCCCCATGCCCCTCTCTCAGCAGGTCTTTGTGTATCAGTTTTGTTGCTATCGTTCGGTTACTGATTGCTTCGAAACCTTCGAAAGGCAATATTGACAGGATTGTTTTTAGTCTAGTTTACGCTGTAGTGCTAGCCATTTTTCATTGTTTGATCCGTGCTTTTGCAATAAACATCAAAGTATAAATACAAAATATTATGTATTATGTAAAAATACAATTTTTACCCTGGCTTAATTCGATATAGCGTATAATATAAGCTTTATAATTTTCTATCAGCTGATCGTATAAATAGCTTTACATAGACTAAAAAGCGCTTTGTAATTGACACATTAGAATATCTAGTCCATAGAAATTAACTATAGGGCCTTAGCAGACTTTAAGAAAAAAGTGATGACAAAATACAAAGCTCATTGGGAGTCGTTACTAGAATGAGAAAACTGATATCAATAATGAAAGCTGGTGGAATGTTTGAGTCGAACAATATGGCGATAGGCTCCGCCCACTGGCTTCAGCCGCTAGGAACCATCTGATAGCAGACGCCGCCTCCATGTAATTCAACCTCCTTGAGGTAGGCAATGGTACTGTCCCGATAGCGACTTACCAGATGTTTGCACTGAAGTCAACACCGTCTAGCGCCAGGGGGACTTAACCCACTTGGCAGACAAGCTGACATCAATTGGTAAAGATCAAAGTCAACAGGGGAGGGGTGGTACCCTTATCAGATTCAAGCGGGTGAAGGGTGGGCACTCTGCTCCTCTATTACCCCCACGCGTGCTGATCAATGACTCACGCGATGAATGTGGCCTATGATGGTCGCTGACCGTTGGTCTGCGGACCGGAAGTCTGCGCGCGCATGAAGCGTGAGAAGAAAAGCCATGCGCCTCGCCGAGACTGGAGATCAGTGGAGTTGAGTTGGCGATGAGCTTGGACTGCAAGCCAGTCGGGGCGACTTGAGCCTGGGCTGGTGAAACATGCTGAGCTAGGTTTTACTTCGGTGTGAGTTACCATGATGTAGAGGCAATGGACTCAACCTTTGAGCAGCTATGAGGTCGTGCACTACAGGCATGCTGTCCTCATTCGGAAGACTAGGTGCATGCAGTTCTTTTATAACTACCAGCCGCATGTAGGGACCATTTGGTCTTTCTGTATGATAGATATATTATTGTTAAGGTAGCCGATAAAGCTACTTGCCCTTTTTAGGGTACAATGGTTGTCGCTTAATGTAAATAAATACTATCCGTTGTATTTGCATGTGTTGTGTACTCATTTCTTGTTGTGTTGTGTGCGTCCTGTGGAACCACGTGGCTACGGAGTAAAATACAAATACTCCCCAAACTCAGTAGGTTGATTAAACACACAAGGTAACGGCGTCACAGATCACCCATGATCTTGACACTCATCGAGAGTCGAACCCAGGACTCTCGAGTCGACAATCAATCATTTACACCCTTGGCCATCAGTCCACGTATAAAGTCAGGGAATTATTTAAAGCTGTGTGGACTTGAACATATTGCGCCTATCAAGTATCGAGCCCGGCAATCCTCAGGTCGACAGTGGTAAAGTCACACACACACACACAGAAGTCAAACTAGGCGTTATACGTCACACACACACGTGACAGGACGGCTTGAAACGACAACACAGACCGAAGAATGTCATTCAACTGAATACTAATAACCTCTATAAGATATAAAATTAACAAAACAGCGATTATAACATCATATATATATATATATATATATATATATATATATATATATATATAGACCGAATGTGTGTGACATTTGTGTACTTGTGTGTACATGTGATCACCCTGTCCTGATGTACGTGTAGACGGTATTGTAATGACGCCAATGGCGTGATTAGGAGGATGGGCCTCCACCATGAACTTTTGCCCCTACCCACGGGAATCTATACTTAGTACTTTGTGTCATGGAAACGGGGCGGCAAGTTTAGAGTCTGGCCCGGGTGTCACGAACGTTAATTTATTGCAGTTTTCATGGACAAAATGCATTTCACTTGGACTGGCTGACTCAGCTCGTTATTTGTGGGCGATATTTTATAAATATAGATTACAAGCCACATTTTTCAGATGCAAGGGCATTCACAAAGGGATGTTTTTTATTTGTCTATATAAGTACCTTCCCCTGATTTATTTAAAAGGGCTGTAAAATCTAAAACTAAATACGGTTTAATTTTTGTTAGATAGAAAGAATCTAAAAAAGAATCTAACTTTATTTTCAAACAATATGTAATAATATTTTTCTTAAAGTGTTGGTAATTTAGCTCATTTTAAAACCACGAATTATTTATTTAAAATCAAGTACTATTTTTTAATAGTATTTAAAACTAATTGTGACCAAATTTAGATGAAAACAATATATACTTATTTTAAAAAAAAGCGATGATGTACTGTTTAGTGTAGGGGCATCTCAAAATCTTACATGAAATTTGATAAATAAATGAAAAAGATAATTAAGTTACAGGCGAGCTGCAGTCTAAGAGACATCAACAACTATTTTTTCGTACTTTTAATTTATCTCAGAAATGGATTGTTTAAATGTCTGCGGACCAGCATAAGGAACACCAGATACATAAGCCGGATATGCTACAGGAAGAAACCAGTGGTCCTCAAGAGGAAGAAATCAGACAGTCATCGGACCCCATCTTCCTTCGCTTCCCTCAAGTCTGGAACTTTAGAGCATGATACCCGTGATAAAGTCAAAGATCCGTCAGTCAAACAAACTGACGACGTCACACTGTGATCATACCTCACAGAACTGACGGTCAAATGGTGGACCTGTTGAACAACGGTCACGAAGGTGACATTCACACACAATCATTTAAAGATCTGGGGTTTTTTGAATGGGATAAAACGAAACTATCTATGTTTTTTGAGTTGATCTGTTGACATTTGTTTGTATTTGATTTTTAAAAAAGTTTTATATATTTAGAATTCTGCTGGCCAAATAATTCAAAATACACATTTCTATTTTTCTAAAACTGAATACATTTAAACTAAATAGAGTCAGATGTTTATTTAGTATGTTGGATTTCAATCAACAATTAGAGTCAGATGTTTATATAGTATGTTGGATTTCAATCGGCGCAAATAGAGTCAGATGTTTATTTGTATATTTGGATTTCAATCAACAAATAGAGTTAGATGTTTATATAATATGTTGGATTTCAATCAACAAATAGTCAGATGTTTATATAGTGTGTTGGATTTCAATCAACAAATAACAGTCAGAATGTTTATATGGTATGTTGGATTTCAATCATAAATAGAGTCAGATGTTTATATAGTATGTTGGATTTCAATCAACAAATGATCAAATGTTCAAAGAAGAACATAAACATGAAAATTGTTCTCATTTGTCTAATGATTTTTAGCTGGGCTGGTAAACATCAGACTTAAACACCGTGATTCATGTACAGATCTTAACACAGTGATTTATTCAACGATAGATGTTATCTCTGGGTTGTATTGAACATGTAACGCATGGGCAAACCATTGTTTCTATGGCCCGCCTGGTTGTTTGATCCTGCTCGTTCAATGTATTATGTTTACATTTAATTTACAATCATTCACTTACAAACTTATATATTCATCTCCCCAGCCTGGCTCTTCTGCCATTGTTAAAACCAAATGTCACACAAAATAAATAGCAGTATGAATAAGCAACATTTAAAATGGTTAATATTGTTTCGCAAACGGCAACATGTGTTGGCATAATAACTTTATAGTATACCAATCAGTGTATATATTGGTTCAGTAATAAAGGTTCTAATATACCAGTCAGTGTATGTATTGGCCCAGTACTTAAAGTTCTAATATGCCAGTCGGTATGTAATTGGACCAATTACTAAAGGTTCTAATATACCAGTCAGTGTATGTATTGGACCAGTACTAAAAGTTCTAATATGCCAGTCAGTGTATGTATTCTTCTTTCTTTCTTTATCCCTTGACCCGTGAGTGGGTCGTTGGGGTACCATTATTGACTGAAAACCAGTTCCCGCCATTTTTTTCCGGTCCTGAGCTGCCTTTTGGGAGTCGACGAACGACAGGCCGGTCCATTCTTTAATGTTGTCTTCCCATCTCTTCTTTTGTCTTCCTCTTTTCCTTCTTCCGTTGGTTGCACCTTGCATGATTGTGTTTGCAAGACCTTCACATCTCGCAACGTGTCCGTACCATCGCATTGTATGTATAGGACCAGTACTAAAGGTTCTAATATACCAGTCAGTGTATGCATTGCGCCAGTACTAAAGTGTGTAATATCACATCATGTGTATAAATACAACTTATACCTGTCATTGCGATTAATTAAACTTTCTTAATGACAGCCTGGCCAATTGAACTGAACTTCTCCAGCCACCAACAATTATTATCAAACTATTACAACAACCAATGTTGTTCAGACACAACCTGGCCAATTGAACTGAACTTCTCCAGCCCCCAACATTTATTATCAAACTATTACAACAACCAATGTTGTTCAGACACAACCTGCCACTGAACCCAAGAAGACTAAACTATTGAATGTTTATATTCATATCACCAGGCCATGGAAAACTGGGAATTGATTTCAAATACCATTGATTAATTAATAATGGAAGTATCTTTTTTAATTTAAGTGAAAAAAATATTTTATCATTGAACTAAATAAATTAAAACTTTCATAGAATATGAAATATGAAATTTATGACACAAACTCAATATCAGGAAATCAATACAAATGAATGTCTCAGTTCAAGCAAACTTTGTAACATTTCATAATCTACACAGCCACAACATACAACATTAATCATAGACTTAGATAGTGAGTTCAATGATGTTGTTAGAAACACTTCCCTATACACGTACATGAGACTTAACATGTGTTGTAGACGGTAAACAGCAACCAGGATACATCAATCAGGATACTCCATGTCATTGTTGTAGTTATGATATACAATGTCATTGATGTAGCTATGATACACCATGTCATTTTTGTAGCTATGATACTCCATGTCATTTTTGTAGCTATGATACTCCATGTCGTTGTTGTAGCTATGATACTCCATGTCATTGATGTAGCTATGATACTCCATGTCATTTTTGCTGGCTATGATACTCCATGTCGTTGCTGTAGCTATGATACTCCGCATGTCGTTGTTGTAGCAATGATACACCATGTCATTGTTGTAGCTATGATACTCCATGTCGTTGTTGTAGCTATGATACTCCATGTCGTTGTTGTAGCTATGATACTCCATGTCGTTGTTGTAGCTATGATACTCCATGGTTGTTGTAGCTATGATACTCCATGTCGTTGTTGTAGCTATGATACTCCATGTCATTGTTGTAGCTATGATACTCCATGTCGTTGTTGTAGCTATGATACGCCATATCATTGTGTAGCTATGATATACAATGTCGTTGATGTAATGATACTCCATGTCGTTGTTGTAGCTATGATACTCCATGTCGTTGTTGTAGCTATGATACTCCATGTAGTTGTTGTAGCTATGATACTCCATGTAGTTGTTGTAGCTTTATGATACTCCATGTCGTTGCTGTAGCTATGAAACTCCATGTCGTTATTTAGCTATGATACTCCATGTCGTTGTTGTAGCTATGATACTCCATGTCGTTGTTGTAGCTATGATACTCCATGTAGTTGTTGTAGCTATGATACTCCATGTCGTTGTTGTAGCTATGAAACTCCATGTAGTTGTTGTAGCTATGATACTCCATGTCGTTGTTGTAGCTATGATACTCCATGTAGTTGTTGTAGCTATGATACTCCCCATGTCGTTGTTGTAGCTATGATACTCCATGTAGTTGTTGTAGCTATGATACTCCCATATCGTTGTTGTAGCTATGATACTCCATGTCGTTGTTGTAGCTATGATACTCCATGTCGTTGTTGTAGCTATGATACACCATGTCATTTTGTAGCTATGATACTCCATGTCATTGCTGTAGCTATGAAACTCCATGTCGTTGTTGTAGCTATGATACTCCATCGTTGCTGTAGCTATGATACTCCATGTCGTTGTTGTAGCTTATGATACTCCATGTAGTTGTTGTAGCTATGATACTCCATGCCGTTGTTGTAGCAATGATACACCATGCCATTTTGTAGCTATGATACTCCATGTCATTGTTGTAGCTATGATACTCCATGTCGTTGTTGTAGCTATGATACTCCATGTCGTTGTTGTAGCTATGATACTCCATGTCGTTGTTGTAGCTATGATACTCCATGTCGTTGTTGTAGCTATGATACTCCATGTCATTGTTGTAGCTATGATACTCCATGTCGTTGTTGTAGCTATGATATACAATGTCATTGCTGTAGCTATGATACACCATGTCATTTTTATAGCTATGATACGCCATATCATTGTGTAGCTATGATACACCATGTCATTTTTGTAGCTATGATACGCCATATCATTTTGTAGCTATGATACTCCATGTAGTTGTTGTAGCTATGATACTCCATGTCGTTGTTGTAGCAATGATACACCATGTCATTTTTGTGCTTTATGATCTCCATATCATTGTTGCTTTGATACTCATATCGTTGTTTAGCTATGATACTCCATGTCGTTGTTGTAGCTATGATACTCCATGTCGTTGTTGTAGCTATGATACTCCATGTCGTTGTTGTAGCTATGATACTCCATGTCATTGTTGTAGCTATGATACTCCATGTAGTTATTTGTAGCTATGATACGCCATATCATTGTGTAGCTATGATATACAATGTCGTTGATGTAGCTATGATACTCCATGTCGTTGTTGTAGCTATGATACTCCATGTCGTTGTTGTAGCTATGATACTCTGTAGTTGTTGTAGCTATGATACTCCATGTCATTGTTGTAAGCTATGATACTCCATGTCGTTGTTGTAGCTATGATATACAATGTCATTGCTGTAGCTATGATACACCATGTCATTTTTATAGCTATGATACGCCATATCATTGTGTAGCTATGATACACCATGTCATTTGTAGCTATGATACGCCATATCATTTTTTGTAGCTATGATACTCCATGTAGTTGTTGTAGCTATGATACTCCATGTCGTTGTTGTGGCAATGATACACCATGTCATTTTTGTAGCTATGATACTCCATGTCATTGTTGTAGCTTTGATACTCCATGTCGTTGTTGTAGCTATGATACTCCATGTCGTTGTTGTAGCTATGATACTCCATGTCGTTGTTGTAGCTATGATACTCCATGTCGTTGTTGTAGCTATGATACTCCATGTCATTGTTGTAGCTATGATACTCCATGTCGTTGTTGTAGCTATGATACGCCATATCATTGTGTAGCTATGATATACAATGTCGTTGATGTAGCTATGTTACTCGTATCATTGTTAGCTATGATATGCTCCATGTCGTTGTTGTAGCTATGATACTCCATGTAGTTGTTGTAGCTATAATACTCCATGTCGTTGTTGTAGCTATGAAACTCCATGTCGTTGTTGCAGCTATAGTCTCCAGTTGTAGCTACGTTATATGTCGTTGTTGTAGCTATAAAATATCATGTAATTTATTTGTAGCTGCATGATACTCCATGTAGTTGTTGTAGCTATGTTCTCCATGTCGTTGCTGTAGCTATGAAACTCCATGTCGTTGTTGTAGCTATGATACTCCATGTCGTTGTTGTAGCTATGATACTCCATGTCGTTGTTGTAGCTATGATATACAATGTCATTGCTGTAGCTATGATACACCATGTCATTTTTATAGATATGATACGCCATATCATTGTGTAGCTATGATACACCATGTCATTTTGTAGCTATATGATACGCCATATCATTTTTGTAGCTATGATACTCCATGTAGTTGTTGTAGCTATGATACTCCATATCGTTGTTGTAGCAATGATACACCATGTCATTTTTGTAGCTATGATACTCCATGTCATTGTTGTAGCTATGATACTCCATGTCGTTGTTGTAGCTATGATACTCCATGTCGTTGTTGTAGCTATGATACTCCACATGTCGTTGTTGTAGCTATGATACTCCATGTCGTTGTTGTAGCTATGATACTCCATGTCGTTGTTGTAGCTATGATACTCCATGTCATTGTTGTAGCTATGATACTCCATGTCGTTGTTGTAGCTATGATACGCCATATCATTGTGTAGCTATGATACACCATGTCATTGTTGTAGTTATGATACACCATGTCATTGCTGTAGCTATGATAAACCATGTCATTTTGTAGCTATGATACACCATGTCATTGTGTAGTTTTGATACACCATGTCATTGTTGTAGCTATGATACACCATGCCAGTAAATTATGTATCTGCACAATTAGCCTTATGACTGTTGTGTTAAAGTAGCTCTGCATGTGCTGACTCTATATTTCTAAAGAGTACCAACATTGTCTGCAGAGCTACTTTAACACAACAGTCATAAGGCCAATTATAGGCTACATAATTTACTGGCATGAGTCTAATCATAACTACAATAATGATGACATGGTGTCATAAACACACAATATTTATGATATAATCATAACTACAAAAAATGACATGGTTCCATCATAATAGCTACAGCAATATGCATGGTATCCTTAACTACAACAATGACATGGTGTATCATAACACACAATGATATGGCATATCATAACTACAACAACGACATGTAGCTACAAAACAATGACATGAATATCATAGCTACAACTAACGACATGGAATATCATATAACTACAATATGTATGGAAATGTCTAAACTACAACAACTATCATAACTACAACAACGACATGGAATATCATATAACTAACCTCATTAGCAATAATGACATGGAAATATCATGCTAAAAATAAACATGGTCTAATCGATGCTATTTAACATGGAATATCATAGCTGTACAACTACATGGATATCATAGCTAAAATGATGATGGCATATTATCATAATACAAAAATGACATGATTATGTCATAACTACACAATATTTATGGCGTATCATATCTATAAAAATGACATGAGAATGTATCATAGCTACAGCAATGACATTAATATCATAGCTACAACTGACATGGAATATCATAATACAACGGCGTATGGAGTAATCATAGCTACAACAACGGTATGGAATTTCATACAGCAACGACCATGGAGTAATCATAGCTACAACAACTGCATGAAGATATCATAGCTAGTAACATGGGTATCGCCTTACAACAATGGCTGACATGGAAGTATCATAGCTACAACTGGAAGTATATCCTGCTACAACAACGACATGGAAGTTTCATAACTACAACATGGAATATTATATACAACAACCCCATGGAGTATCATAGCTACAACAACGACATGGAGATATCCTTAACTACAACAACGACATGGAGCTAACATAACTACATCAGCGACATTGTCTCATGGCACAATATTATGGCGTATCATAACTACAACAACGATATCATAGCAACAATGACATGGAGCTATCATAACAACAACGACATGGAGTAATCATAGCTACAGCAACGACATGGAGTATCATAGCTGTACGCATGGAATATGTAACAACGGCATGGAAGTATCAAAACTTTACAACTGTGACATGTCATAACTACAAAAAAATGACATGAGTATCATTGCTACAACGACTATCATAGCTACAACGCTTTACATGGGTAACTACAAAATGATATGGCATATCATAGCTACAAAAATGACATGGTGTATCATAACTACACATGATATGAAAAATATCATAGCTATAAAATGACATGAGTGTATAGCTACAACGTGACATTGTATATCATAGCTACAACAACAACGACATATCGCGTATTTAATGAGCATGGAGTATCTTGTAACTTTATGGAGTATCGTAAGCTACAACAACAACATGGAAATATCATAGCTACAACAACGACATGGAATATATCATAACTACATCAACATTGTATCATAGCTACACAATGATATGGCGTATCATAGCTAACAACATGAAGGAATGACTACAGCAATGACATGGAATATCATAGCTACAATATCATAACTACAATAACGACATGGAGTATCATAACTACAACAACGACATGGAATATATCATAGCTATTTAACGATATGTAGATAAAGCTACAATATAACATGGAGTAATCATAACAATACAAAAAAATGACATGATTAATAATATTCTTTATAATATCATAACACAACAACACATGGAGTATCACTGTATATTATAATATCACTAGCTACAAAAATGACATGGATATATCATAACTACAATAATGATAACTATTTATCATAATATAAAAATGACATGGTGTATAGCTACAACTGTGTGTATATCGCAACTTGTATGAATATCATAACTACAACAATAATCATGGAGTGTCATAGCTACAACAACGACATGGAATATCATAACTACAACAACGACATGGATATCATAGCGCATGGAATATCATAACTACAACAACGACATGTCATAACAAAAGAAATAATGATTGTCATTGCTACGGCAAGCGGCATAGATGTCTTAACACAGCAACTTACATGGAGTATCATAACTACAACATGGAAATATCATAACTACAGCAACGACATGGAAATATCATAACTACAGCAACGACATGGAACCAACAATGACAAGCAGATATCTGTGACATGAGGAAATTCTCATAGCTACAACAACGACATGGAATATCATATACAACAACGACATGGGTATCGTATACAACAACGATATGGAGTATCTGTACAACAACTACATGGAGTATCGCTAGCGACATGGAGTATCATAACTGCAACAACTACATGGAGTATCATAGCTACAACAACGACATGGAGTATCATAGCTACAACAACTACATGGAATAGCTACAACAACGACATGCATAGCTGCAACAACATGGAGTAATCATAGCTACAACAACGATAGGTATCGCCAGCTACGAACAACGACATGGAGTATCATAGCTACAATAACGACATGGAAGTTTTCGCAACTACGCTTGACATGGAGTGTCATAACTACAATTTACATGGAGTATCATAACAGCGGCAACTTTTTACATGGAGTATCATAGCAACAACGACATGGAATATCACCCAGCTACAACAGATATCATAGCCCATCAGCGACATTAGCATATCATAACACACAATGATATGGCATACATAGCTACAACAACGACATGGATATCATAGCTACATTTAATGACATGGACTACAAGCAACGACATGAGATATCATAGCTGGCAACGGCATGGAATATCATATGCTATTTGACATGGAATATCCTTAGCTACAACAGGCGGTATGGAAGTATCATAACTAAACAACGACATGGAAGTATCGCCTTGCAACAATGACATGGTGTAACACAACAACGACATGGAATATCATAACTACAGTAACGACAATAATTTATCATAACCCCAAAAATGACATGGATATCATAGCTACATCAAATGACATGAATTATCTAACTACAACAACGACATGGTATAACTACAAAAATGACATGGAATATCATAGCTACAAAAATGACATGAAATATATCATACATCAATGACATTGTATCATAACTACAACATTGATGTAATGATTTATGACACGTCACGGCACATGATGATGTATATGCATTATAAAGAGTGTTAACAACATCATTGAACTCACTATCTAAGTCTATGTTAATGTTATCTGGCTGTGCGACTAATGAAATGTTACAAATTTAGCGAACTGGACATTCGACTGTATTGATTTCCTGATATTGAGTTTATTGTCTAGAACTGTATTTCATATTCTATGAAGTTTTAATTTATTTAGTTCAGCTATTAAAACCTTTTTTCACTTAAATTAAAAAGATACTTCCATTATTAATTAATCAATAATATTTAGTAATTCCCAGTTTTCCATGGCCTATTTACTGAATATAAACGTTCGGATTTGAACTCTTGGAACCGAGTGACTAAAAGTATGTGTAGACAACATTGGTTGTTGTAATAGTGATGTTGAAACTGAGATGTCTGAGTAGCATTGGTATTGTAATAATTTGATAATAATTGTTGTTAATATTCAGAACTGTCATTAAAAAGTTTAATTAATCGCAATGACAGGTATAAGTTGCTGTTGCATGATAATGATACGCTTTAGTACAATTACTGACTGGTATATTAGAGCCTTTAGTACTGGTCTATACATACAATGCGTGGTGACGTGCGAAAATAGTCTTGCCTTGTCGTAGTAACGAAATGCAGAGATAGGAGAACAACAAATTAAAATGGACCGACATAAAATCACTCGATCGATATCCAAAAAATAAAAAAATAATAATGGACTTTCTATTTTTCAGTCGTAACGGCAACGACGCACGCCACCGAATCCGAAAGATAAAGAAGAAGAAGAATACATAAGCATATTAAGAACTTTAAGTAGTTATTTTTTGTGTATATTAGAACTTGCTACAATTATGATTCTACATCGCTGACTGAATATTAGAGCTTTTAAGTACTAGTGAAGCCTACACTGACGGATATTAGAACGCACATTACTGAACCAATATATACATGATTATTATACTATGAAATTATTAGCCAACATGTTACTACCGTTTTGAAACCAAATATTTAGCTTATTCACTGCGCTATTTATTTTATTGTGACTGATTTTTTAAATGGTGAACAGGGAGGATGAATGGGGAAATTGTTCAAGAATGATTGTAAATTAAATGTAAAACATAATACATTGAACGAAGAAACAACTTTCAAGCAAATATAAGCACAATGGTTTTGCCCATGCACTCAGAAGACTAACATCTATCGTTATAAATCACTTGTGTCCGTCTAGCGCATGAATCACGAGTGTTAAATCTGATGTTTACCAGCTTAAGCTAAAATCATTAGACAAATGAAACAATTTTC
Organism: Bulinus truncatus; assembly: GCA_021962125.1. Taxonomy (NCBI): domain Eukaryota; kingdom Metazoa; phylum Mollusca; class Gastropoda; family Planorbidae; genus Bulinus; species Bulinus truncatus. The sequence goes on from JAGDYQ010000332.1 coordinate 473,824, forward strand.
GATGTTTATGTTCTTCTTTGAACGTCATTTGTTGATTGAAATCAGCATACTATAAACATCTGATCTATTTGTTGATTGGCACTATATAAACATCTGATAACGATGATTGAAAACAGCACACTATATAAACATCTGACTCTATTTGTTGATTGAAAATCCACATAAATAAATATAAACATCTAACTCTGGCGATTGAAATCCAACATACAAAATGACTCTATTTGTTGATTGAAACAACATACTATATAAACATCTGACTCTAATTGTTGATTGAAATATCAACATACTAAATAAACATCTGACTCTATTTAGTTTGCATCATATATTCGAGATTTAGAAAATAAATTGGTATTTTTAATTATTTTATTTCCGCTTTAATTCAAATATATAAAACTTTTTTTTAAATCAAAAAGCTACAAAACAAATGTCAACAGATCAACTCAAAAAAACATAGATAAGCTTCGTTTTTATCCCGTTTAGGATCACTTTAAATGATTGTGTGTGAGTATATACTCGTGACGTTGTTCAACAGGTCTGACCGTCAGTTTTGAAGATGTGACGTCGTCGGACATTTGGCTGACGACTATCACAGGTATCATGCTCTAAAGTTCCAGATTTGAAAACATGAAGGAAGATGAATGTGTGACTATTCCACTGGTTTCTTTCTGTAGCATATCATATTATGTAATTGTTCCTTACATGCTGGTCACGTAATCCATTTCTGGGCAATTAAGATGAAAAAATTGTGATGTATAATAGACTACGGCTCATATATAACTTAATTAATAGCTTTTTTCATTTATTTATCAAATTTCATGGAAATTTGAAATATCTACACTAAACAATACATCATCACTTTTTAAAATAAGTATATATATTGTTTTCTATCAAATTTGATGTCTGGTAATTTTAATACTATTAAAAAATAGTAATTTTAAATAACTTCGTGAACAAAAAATGAAACTAGAAATTACAAGCAAGAAAATATTATTACATATTGTTTGAAAATAAGTTAGGTTGCTGGAATTCTTTCTATCTAACAAAAGAATTAAACCGTAGTTTAGATTTTAAGCCCTTTTAAATAAATCGGGGAAATATAGACAAATAAAAAAACATCCCTTGTGTGCCCTTGCGTATCTATATTTATAAAATATCGCCCACAAACGAGCTTGAGTCAACCGATCTCCAAGTGAAATGCATTTTGTCCATGAAACTGCAATAGAACTCAGCAAACCACCCAAGCCCAGACGAATGGCTGCCGGCAAAGTACGTATAGATTTTCCGTGGAGAAGAACGAAACAAAGTTCATGAAGGCCATCCCCTAATCATTGGCGTCGTTACAATACCGTCTACACGTACATCAGAACACAAGTACACAAATATTTTATTCGATATATATATATATATATATGATGTTATAATCACTGTTTGAATTTTATATTCCATAAATTATTGTATTCAGTTGAATGACATTCTTCGGTGATATTGTCGTTCAAACAAATCTACTTGTCACATAGTGTGTGTGACGTATAACGCCTAGTTTGACTTTTCTAGTAGTGTATTGTGTGTGTGACTTTTGCACTGTCGACTGCCAGCATCCTAGGCGCAATATGTTCCGCACAGCTTTTAAATAATTCCTGATATACGTGGGACTGATAACCAAGTGAGTGTAAAATGATTGACTGTCGTCGAGAGTCGCAGGTTCGCTTCTCGTGAGTGTCAAGACGATCTGTATACGTGTTTGGACTTTGGGGAAAGTATTGTATTTTACCCAGCCACATAGGGCGCACACAACACAACGGAGTGGCACAACACATGCAATACAACAGTGTATTTATTTACGTGCTTGTTTTAACCATAACACTAAAAGAACGAAACAACAGCTTTATCGGCTATAGCAATAATATATCTATCATACGAAAGACCAAATGAGTCCCTACATTGTGGCTAAGCAATTACTGCACTAATCTTTCGAATGAGTTGGCTTGCCTTTGACTCATAGCTGCTCCAAGGTTGAGTCCGTGCCTGCTCATGGTAACTCACGCCGAGTAGCTTTCAGCATGTTTCACCAGCCCGAATTCAAGCTCGCCCCGACTGGCTTGCAGTCAAGCTCATCGCCAACTCAACTCCGCTGATCTCCGTCTCGATCAGTATTTTTCTTCTCACGCTTCATGCGCTCCGGTCCTGGATTGAAAGCGGTCAGCGACCATCATAGGCCACATTCATCGCGTGGTCATTGATCAGCACGCAGCAGGCTAATAAGAGGAGCAGAGCCACCCTTCGCCCGCTTGAATCTGATAAAATTGCCAATTCCCTCCCTGTTGATCTTTACCAATTGATGTCAGCTTGTCTACAAGTGGGTTGGCGTCCCCCTGGCCTAGACTGTGTTGACTTGGTAAGTATCAGAGACGAGTACCATTGCCTACTGCCAAGGAGGAGTTGGAGTATGGGGCGGCGTCTGCTTATCGAATGGTTCCTAGCGGCTGAAACCAGTGGAACCCGGAGCCTATCGCCGCTATTGTTCGACTCAAAACGATGCACCAGCTTTCGTGCATTATCAGTTTTCTCATTCTAGTAACGACTCCAATGAGCTTTGTATTTTGTCATCACTTTTTTTCTAAAGTCTGCTAAGGCCTAGTTAATTTCTAGTGGACTAGATATTCTAATGTGTCAATTACAAAACTTTGAGTCATGTAAGCTATTTATACGATCAGCTGATGAGGCTATAAGCTTATATTATACGCTATATCGAAATTAAGCCAGGGTAAAAATTGTATTTTTTTACGCAATACATAATATTTTGTATTTATACTTTGATGTTTATTGCAAAGCATTTGATCAAACAATGAAAAATGGCTAGCACTAAGCAGCGTAAACTAGACTAAAAGCAATCCTGTCAATATTGCCTTTCGAAAGCGTTTCAACAATCAGTAAATCGAACGATAGCAACAAACTTTCGATACACAAAGGAACCTATGAGAAGAAGTAAACTGGCCAATCAAGCTTTGAAAATATTATCCTTTACGAAAAAAATAATTTAACCCACAACAGGGAGCGGCAAAAAATTTCTGTCATTGGGTATGATGCATTTAAAAGCCAATAAAACACTGCGGTAAAAAATCAAACATGAGAGCACCATTTGTATTCGTAAACCGAACTATGTATGTCTTCTTTTTATTATTTTCTATATCCATCATTTGTGTAATATTTTTATTGTGAAACGTTGTTGAGTATTCAGGGATATTGTGTTACAATATAGTACATTGTAAGGACGTATAATTATGTGGTACATTGTAGGACATTCTATTTTGCATTCTGGTACATTCTATAATACATTGTGGTACATTGTGGGACATTGTGGTACATTAATGGAACATTGTGGTTTATTGTGTGAATTGTGGTGCATTATGGGGCATTAATGTGACATTGTGGGACATTGTTTGACATTGTGTTACGTTTTGGTACATTTTATTTTGTGTACATTGTGGTACATTGCGGTGCATTGTGAGACATTAAAGGACATTCTGATACATTGTGGTACATTCTTTTACATCTAGTTGTTTATTGCATATCACAACAGCACTGCTTTACAGCAACAGTATTAAGCACAAACAAATTAACTAATTAGCATTATTATTATAGTGACTAACTGATGAAGCAATATCCCGTTTTCTTGTCGTCGTTGTGTACAACCGTACGCCAAACAAGGGGTATTTATTACTTTATTTAAAATGATAACACAGTGTTTTATGCTAATTAGTTAATTTGTTTGTGTTTGTCCCACAATGTACCACAATGTCCCACAATGTACCACAATGAAACAGAATGTACCACAATGTCCCACAATGTACCACATTGTCCCACAATAAACAGAATGTACCAGAATGTCCCACAATGCACCACAATGTACCACATAATCCAAAATGTACTACAATGTAACACGATTTCTAGTTTACGCTGCTTAGTGCTAGCCATTTTTTCATTGTTTGATCAAATGCTTTGCAATAAACAATCAAAGTATAAATACAAAATATTATGTATTATGTAAAAATACAATTTTACCCTGGCTTAATTTCGATATAGCGTATAATATAAGCTTTATAGGCCTCTATCTGATCGTATAAATAGCTTTACATAGACTACAGCGCTTGTAATTGACATTAGAATAACTAGTCCACTAGAAATTAACTAGGGCTTGTAACAGACTTTAGAAAAAAAGTGACAAAATACATAGCTCATTGGAGTCGTTTCTAGAATGAAGAAAACTGGTATCATAATGAAAGCTGGTGGAATGTTTTGAGTCGAACATGGCTGCGATAGGCTCCGCCCACTGGATTCATCCTCTTGGTACCATCTGATAGCAAACGCCGTCTCCATGTAATTCAACCTCCTTGGTCACCCCCTTTGTTTTCTTCCCCTAGGTTGATGACGCAACCGTCGGGGAAGAGATGAGGGAAATATCTGGAAGATTTTAGCAGAAACCTCACAGAAGCTGTGACAATGAGAACCAAGAGAATGTTTTCAGATCCCACAGAAACATGAATTCTACACTTTATTTTTCCCCAGATGGTCTTAAATGTTGAAAATGATTTTTAATTAATAAGCTAATCAAAAATCTTAAAATAATTAACAGTAGAGCTTTTATGAAAAGAAATACGACAATTTTATATCGCTAATTCTCCTGCCATTTAACATTTTCGGGCATTTTAAAGTACGCATCGAGGACCTCATTAGATCCCCCATTGCCTTACCTTCAATATTGAAAATTGAACACTAAAATTAAATCTACTTCCTTGTTTTCTAGGTGCACATCATACTTTTGTCTAGGTGCACATCATACTTGTGTCTAGGTGCACATCATACTTTTGTCTAGGTACATATCATACTTTTGTCTAGGTGCACATCAAACTTTTGTCTAGGTGCACATCATACTTTTTCTAGGTACACATCATACTTTTGTCTAGGTGCACATCATACTTTTGTCTAGGTACATATCATACTCTAGGTGCACATCATACTTTTGTCTAGGTGCACATCATACTTTTGTCTAGGTGCACATCATACTTTTGTCTAGGTGCACATCATACTTTGTCTAGGTGCACATCATACTTTTGTCTAGGTGCATGTATACCGTTGACACAAATATTGATTAGATGACATTAACAACTATTTTGTTCACGATCTTTATTAGAAAATGGGTTGATCATGTCTTTGACTTTTATTTTTTTGCTTCTTATACTTTGATTGTATTTTAAATTACTTCAATACAGCTATTTACGTTCTTTATACTTTTTGTACCCAATTCGTTACTATTTTCACCTGTTGTGCTTGCTGTTCAACTAATGAACAATAAACAAATACTGCGTAGTACCTGAAATTTGTGTTCATCAAGGAATAAATGATTGGGTTCCAACAAGGATTACTGTAGGCCAACCAGAGAAACACCTGCATTGAGAACATGTTTATTTATAGAGAAACACCTGCATTGAGAACATGTTTATTTGCTGTATTGAATATGTTTATTTATAGAGTAACACCTGCATTGAGAACATGTTTATTTATAGAGAGTAACACCTGTATTGAGAACATGTTTATTTAAAAACACCTGCATTGAGAGCATATTTATAGAGAAAACAAATATATTATGAGGTTTGCCTACATATTATCTATAGTGTGATTGAAGAATTTTAATTGCGTTTTAATTTTCTCAGCTGGTTAGTTGTAATGGTAATCCTTCTGGAGCACTAAAGTATTTGAACATTATACATAACTATGTGAGACAATCTCTTACATTTATATCACATAACAAAGAGAATGAATACATTCAATGGAAGTCACTCTAGACTTCCTTTATTCGAATTATTTTGCAAAATTATTTCCAACCCCAGGAAAAAAATCTAGCCAGGCAAATAAAACACCCTGCAACCTGACCCACATTTAGGGTTGGGGGGGAGTCTGGTGTAATAAGACTAGTATTATAGTCTCAATGGAAGAACATGATAATTATTAACATAATACAAATAAAATTCGTATCTTTGTACCGAACTTGACCATGTAACAAACTATGTAATATGTTTGTCTATTACCTCTCTATCTAATGTAAGAGAATTGTGTTTACATTTCTCTATTACCTCTCTATCTAATGTAACAGAACTGTACCTACATTTCTCTATTATTACACTCTCTAGTTAATGAATACTTCAACTTTGGGTCAAACACGTCTAGAACTGAGATGACACCAAATGGCACCCAATAAATGACATAAACTGTGACTATAACAAACAATGACAGGCCAGCCTGTGGTGAATAAATGTGTCAAATAGAATTTATAATTTCTGAATGAAGCTAAAAATTAAATATTGAACTATTTATCATTTATTAGAAGAGTCTTTTGTTTTAAATTAAAGTAAATGTTATAAAAAAAGAATAACAAGCTCAAAATGACAACTTTCTTTGCATATATCACTAAAAAACAAAACAAAAGTAATAATAATAAAATAAAATAAGTTCTATTCTTCGGTCATTTACAAATATTATTGCTACAGTACATTGTCACTGGATAATTATGTAGTCGTCAGTAATGGCAACAGGCTTGCGGAGCCGCCATATTTTCGGCTCGCTCCACAAATTTGACGGCTCGGCTCGACTCTGGCTCCCTATTAAGATAGTATCACACGAGACAAAAATTTTTGTATTTGCTCCACGCCAACATGCCGCTGATAAAAAGTTATGCAAATTTTGCCGCGTTCACCCTCATAGTCAGGAACTTGAAACAAGCAATTGACCTGTTCCATTCTGGACACAGGACGTGTTAACGCATTTTCTTGTTATGTATCAGTACGTATGTTAGCTTTCAGTAAATATTTGTAAATGTTGGAAATGTTTATAAATTCAATTGTGTAATGCATATATCAGTAAAAAAATATTATAAAGACGTTTCTTTATATTTGAAAAAAAATTATTTTCTCTTAAATCTAACTACAAGTGGTTTGTGGTTACTGAAATAGGACTCATAATTGAAAACATTCGAAATTATAGTCATTTTAATCGTCCGAAAAACTCCGTCAATTGTTGCATAACTCTGATACTCAATTAAACTCAGAACACAAACACTATTTCATTTGATGAGTTTCTTAATAAATCTTGGTGAAACTACGTGCTGCAGTATTTCGCACCAAATGAATGGGTTATTGAACGTACAAGGTGTATATATAATATATAAGCCCCTTAGGAGCCCTATTGGCCCTCAGAGGTCCTATCGCAAATGAACTTTGATGTACACTTGGCAGGCCAAGACCTACAAAATGATATATACATCATGGGTCTAGGACTTATGGTTGTTGAGATATAGGCGCTCCTTAATTAATATAACTTATATAGTCAAAAACGGTACTAAGCCCCCTTTTTACGGCCCTCAGAGGTCAGATCGCGAAATGGAAAAAGTCAATTCTTGGCAGGCCAAGACCTACAAAATGATATATACATCATGAGTCTGGGACTTATGGTTGTTGAGGATCTAGGATGATGACAGACGAACCAAAACGGGGACAATAGAGCATTTTTTCGAAAATGCTCTAAAAATATACGCATTGTTAGTTTTACTAAAAACAAACTATTTCAGTGCATCCAGAATCATATCATTATTTTCGACCGATGTTTCACTAGTCGCCACTTTCATAAGCTATTTCAATGATCAAATTAGCAAATAGTAAAATGATACATTATTTAAAATATTTTAAAGACTTCAGTATTTATATTTATTATTCATAAATTCGAAGTGACTATCCGGACACGGGTACCAATAAACTCCGATTTTTATTCGGACCCCGTCCCAATAAAGTCTGATTGTTATTCGGACCCGTGGCAAATATGCACTTAGCTATACATAAACTTTATTATTGTTGTTTGTTTATTTTTTTTATAATTGTTTGAATTGTATGATTTAATTGTTACTGTGTCTAGGGTTCCACTAAACGGACTCAGTATTATTATTTTTCGGGTTCCGTCTAATAAAGTTTAAATATAGCTAAGCTTAGTGCATATTTGCCACGGGTCCGAATAATAATCGGATTTTTATTGTGACCCGAGGTCGAATAGCCACAGCCATATAAATTTATCTACTCTATTTAAAATATTATGTTTATAATAAAATTGTTAAATACAGAAAGCGACCTTTTTTTTTAGTCTTTCACAAATTGCGGTCAAATAATAATACGAAAATGACGCGTTCTATTTGTCGTTATAGTAAAATTTTTTTTTTAAATAAACTGATATAATTATTCTATGGAAACTGTTTTAACTATATATAACAAAATAACATGCCATTAAAAAATTTCGGAAGTAGAAGCAAGATTTAAAACGAACACAAAACGATTCCCCATTGTCACGCTATCATTTAAATGCTGTTTAGAGATACACTAGATTTAGAAGTTTATCTACTATAACATTTACAGATTGAGAGATGCACTAGATTTAGAAGTTTATCTACCTATAACATTACAGATTGAGAGATACACTAGATTTAGAAGTTTATCTACCTATAACATTACAGATTGAGAGATATGCTAGAAGTAAAAAGACTCAAATTACGCACAGTCAACAATATTTTGAACGACGAACAATTTTGGTGCGGTTCACAGACAATTTGAACAATGTTCGTCTAGGGTTTTTACCTATATTTGAGAATACGAACCAGCGTCAGGTGGTGAAATATTTGAATGTTTCCTTGTTTACAACTGTACAAACAAACACTGTGTACAAACAGTGTGTACAAACACTGAGTTAGTTATCAGGCTCTGAAAGAATTAATTTCATTCATGTGGTTCGTCCTTTTTTTCCGGCTCAAACAGCAAGTTGTAAATGGGTTGGGTTCATTCGGGGAAACAATGCATTACGAACTACATGGTTATTATAACAGGGAAATACAATTTGTAGACTTACATTGGTCTCAATGAGGAAGTACTACATGTAGGCAGGCATACAATGGCCTTAATCGGAAGTACTACATGTAGGCAGGCATACAATGGCCTTAATCGGGAAGCACTACGATTGGCCTTGCCGATGAATTGTTTCACTTAGGTCCTATTTGTTATTACCTTTATTTCACAGTAAGCCATACTCTTTGTTGATATCCTCGTGGCCCACTTGTTCCTGACCATGTAAAACATGTCTAAACTCTTCATGTAGCCAGACTGTTCCACCGGAAGACAGGAGTCTGGCTGAGAACATGAGAGCTTCAATGGGCTGGAGGATGTGCTGCTGGCATCAGAGAATCTTACGGAGATCAACTGACGTGGAACTCATCTCCCTCACACTGACCCCGTTACCCAGGCTCATGTTAGACACAGACGTGTCGGCCTCAAAGTCCAGGTCAGTTTCGCCCTGGTCAACCTGCCCTCTGTGGCCGTAGGTGAGTCTCACTTCGTACCTGGAGGGGTCTACGGAGGATGCGATCCTGTGCAGTTTGTCAAAGTGGACAGTTGGTCTACGTATGTTGTACTGGTTCATGACGGGCGAGCTGTCCGCTCGTGGTCTGTAGATGATGCTCATGTCAGACAGATAGATCTAAAATAAAGAGATTAACAAATAATAACACTTAGGGAGGGGTGTTGTTTTGGGTTGAAATCTGCGTCATGATTTAGTTGCCAGTATCGCGATGCTCTGTCTCATTGCCACTGTCTTTTGAAGGAGACATAAACCATGTCCATCTGTGTTGTTTTTGCAGCCTGGACTTTGGCGATATATCGATAGACTCTCGTAAATAATTACAGTGACATTAATTGACTTGCTTGAGATATCGATCAAACGACATCGTTGCTCACATAGGGACATCAAGACATCTGTCACAAAGTTTAATACCATGGAATGATAAACATACCAACTAAATTACAATGCTCTGAGATATAGACAGTGTCGGCACTTTGAGGTTTATCTTTATTACATTCGACAGTGCTGATGAATTATCTGTGAAATGTACAACTTCACAAGATGCTTGTTTATATGTATTGATATAGCCATTGATTTTAGATTCATATTATTCGCCGTTGCTATCAAGCTGTTGCTACCACGTCGTTGCTATCAGGCTGTTGCTACCACGCTGTTGCTATCACGCCGTTGCTATCACGCCGTTGCTACCACGCTGTTGCCATCACATGGTTATGAGTTATAGTTTTGAATACAATATAGTCTCTCTAAGATACAAATTAGAACTAAATACTCTAAAATACAAATTGAAAAAATGTACTTCTCTAGGATGACTCTGAAGATGAAGCAATTGATGACAAACACTGTGACAGCTGGTAGGAAAATGGCGATGATTACAATGAACAGAATATTCTGGTCAGGTGTCAACTTGCAGAGCTCAGTTCCTTTGGTGTTTGCTCATTCCACTGTAGAACTCGCCACTTATCAGAGAAAACATCAAATAGAAAGTAAACATTGAAACCGTCGCTCTGCTATTCACAGTTTTACTGATAAATAACGTGCCAAATTTTATTGGTGAGTTTTAGACATGCCCAAATTACCCGTTCGAAAGCCCAACTCATAATGTTGAACGGCCTTAAATCTATATCTATCTTATGACTGTCCTATAAATTGTTGTTAATTGCTTTGCTGGTGGTGTTGGTTGTGGTGTTTGTGGTGGTGTGGTTGTAGTGTCGGTGTGGTGGCGTGTATCCGGCATAAAAATGAAAAATTCTCTGGTGTCTTTAATGATAGAACGATTGCAATTGATGGCGCTAATAGATACTTCTTGGTGTCTTTAAAATACATTGATAGCGATTGACATCGCTAAAGGTTCCTGACTTTAGTCTTTAAAAAAAAGATGGATAACAGCGTTACTTAACACTTACTGTTGTTAATCGACATCCAGTTGACAGGCTAAACAAATACTTACTGGAGTTTGGAATAAATCGACATCAGTTGACGCTGAACAAATACTTACTGTAGTTTGAATAAATCAGCAACAGTTGGCAGCGCTTAAACAAATACTTACTGAGTTTGGAATAAATCGACAACAGTTGGCAGCGCTAAACAAATACTTACTGGAGTTTGGAATAAATCGACAACAGTTGGCAGCGCTAAACAAATACTTACTGAGTTTGGGATAAATCGACAACAGTTGGCAGCGCTGAACAAACACTGGAGTTTGGAATAAATCGACATCAGTTTGCAGCGCTAAACAAATACTTACTGGAGTTCGGAATAAATCGACAACAGTTGGCAGCGCTAAACAAATACTTACTTGAGTTTGGAATAAATCGACAACAGTTGGCAGCGCTAAACAAAAAATACTTACTGGAGTTTGGAATAAATCGACAACAGTTGGCAGCGCTAAACAAATACTTACTGGAATTAGGAAAAAATCGACAACAGTTGGCAGCGCTAAACAGGTTTGGAATAAATCGACAACAGTTGGCAGCACTAAACAAATATTTACTGGAGTTTGGAATAAATCGACAGTTGGCAGCGCTGAACAAATACTTACTGGAGTTTGGAATAAATCGACATCAGTTTGCAGCGCTAAACAAATACTTACTGGAGTTTGGAATAAATCGACAACAGTTGGCAGCGCTAAACAAATACTTACTGGAGTTTGGAATAAATCGACAACAGTTGGCAGCGCTAAACAAATGCTTACTGGAGTTTGGGATAAATCGACAACAGTTGGCAGCGCTGAACAAACACTGGAGTTTTGGAATAAATCGACATCAGTTTGCAGCGCTAAACAAATGCTGCTGGAGTTCGGAATAAATCGACAACAGTTGGCAGCGCTAAACAAATACTTACTTGAGTTTGGAATAAATCGACAACAGTTAGCGCTAAACAAATACTTACTGGAGTTTGGAATAAATCGACAACAGTTGGCAGCGCTGAACAAATACTTACTGGGGATTTGGAATAAATCGACAACAGTTGGCAGCGCTAAACAAATACTTACTGGAGTTTGGAATAAATCGACAACAGTTGGCGGCGCTAAACAAATGCTTACTGGAGTTTGGAATAAATCGACAACAGTTGGCAGCGCTAAACAAATACTTACTGGGTTTGGAATAAATCGACAACAGTTGGCAGCGCTAAACAAATACTGCACAGATTTGGAATAAATCGACAACAGTTGGCAGCGCTAAACAAATACTTACTGGAGTTTGGAATAAATCGACAGTTGGCAGCGCTAAACAAATACTTACTTGAGTTTGGAATAAATCGACAGCAGTTGGCAGCGCTAAACAAATACTTACTGGAGTTTGGAATAAATCGACAACAGTTGGCAGCGCTAAACAAATACTTGCTGGAGTTTGGAATAAATCGACAACAGTTGGCAGCGCTAAACAAATACTTACTGGAGTTTGGAATAAATCGACAACAGTTGGCAGCGCTAAACAAATACTAAACATCCAGATGTAGAACAACATCCATCTCAGTCGTTGCCGAGAAACGTGTCGTTCGTACAGCAATGTGTTGGTCAGATAGAAATACCTGGCAAATGGTATTTTTAATGAACATTGCACTTGCATGTACATCAATGATGAGTGCAGGTCCGTAGCCAGGTCAAAGTAAACAGGGAGGCACCAATACCCATCAAGGGCACCTTTACTTTATCTTTATTTGTTCCTCTTTTTCTTCTTTTGTAAGCGGGAGTGGGCCTCACACTTGGCAGGGGGGAGCACGGCCCCAGTGCCCCCCCCTTGCTACCTTGGTGCGATGTTTACATACATTAAATAAGTAGCAACACTCACTGCACCCAGGGCCGTTCTTACGACTGGGCAAGTTAGACGGCGGCAGGAGCCTCAGAGGGCCCTCTATCGGCACTTTCATTTTCCGCCAACACAATTAAAAAAAAAACAATCTATATCTAGTTTAAAATGCGGATTTCCTGAACCATTTCTATTTCCTGAACCATTTCTATTTCCTGAACCATTTCTATTTCCTGAACCATTTCTATTTCCTGAACCATTTCTATTTACTCAACAGGAGTTTATCATTCGCACAACAAATTGTGTGGGCATTCTGTTATACCTACGGAGACGGGTGGTCGTATGGTAGAGCGTTAGACTGTCTGTGGCCGGACTTTCGACCCCAGACAGCTCGACCCGTAGCATTTTGACCACGGGACAGTTCGACCCCGGTTATTCGACCCTGTCAACTGATAAAAATAATATTTGAATTATTATTTCTTTTTTTTTAAATGTGTTTATTAACTTTGATCAACAGGTTTATAATTGTTTCCGATAAATGTATGTTTTATTTAAAATGTATCTTTTAATTGTTTAATTTTTTTTTTCTAATTGTTTAAAATGTGTTTTAGTCTTTGTGATGTCTTAGCGATGAACACAAAGCGTGAAGCATAGATTGTGCGGATCTTGAAATTTGGCGTCCGCGTCCGTCCATGGATTTCTATCAATGATCCGCGTCCGCAGAATCTTACAATATTGGTTTGCAGTCAGTCCGCGCGTCCGCATTGCTGAAATTTAGCTGTTTAAATTACTTGAAATTTTTTTTGGTAACGCTAAAGAAGATCCGCGTCAGTCCGCGAGTCACAACTTAACCATACGAAGCGTCCGCTGTCAGTCCGCGGATTCGGAAAAGTCTGCGAATCTGCGTCCGCAAGCGGACGCGTCCGCTGTCCGTAAATACTCTGGTAAATAATTTTCTACTCAACAATTCTTTTCACCTCTTTTGATTGTATCCAGGCTCTGATAAAATTACAGCCTGCCAATCTCACACCACATGTCCAGCAAAAACACAAGTGTGGTAAGTGTTGCCAGACAGGTATTAGAAATAACGCAGCGGCTTCGAATACGACCGAGGTGTGTTTCGTATTTTTTCGAGACACGACCAGCAAACTTTGATGACGTCAGTAAACAGATAGAACTCTTATGATTTAAAGTTATTTTCTTTTCGCGGGAACGAGTAATTTTGTCTACTTATACATTAAAATTGCAACTTTGCTCTCAGAAACATAACTTTTTTATTGTGTTTTTTCAGAATGTATCCTTTTAGTTGTTTTAATGAAAAGTAACTAATTAGATCTCTTTGACATTTTTAAAAATTGAAATAATGCATCTTTTAGGATGTTGTAAGAAAAAGAAACAACAACTAATTAGGTTTTTTGAACTATTTCATAACTTAAAAAAAAATATTTTGCAAATATGTATCAAAGCTGAACACAGAGGCGTAACAATTTTAAGGGAGGGGGTCCAAAATCGAAAGTCCCGCCGAGCTCCAGCTTGAGGAGACCCCAAAATTATTTTTTACATTAAATATTAAAACATAATCTCATGTCATGGTATCGAATGTCAAAATGCAAGGCCCCCCAAATCCTAGGTTCTGCAATGGCTTTACAATGAATTTATCTTCCTGCAAAGGCTTTGCAGAGGTATAGCTAGTCCTAGGCTAAATATTACATAACTTTTCCTTACCATCATTTTTTGCGTCACACTTTAAAAAATTCAGAGACGCCTACATATTTCAAATTTACTAAATAATAATAAGATTAAGAAACGAAAATAGAGGGGACGGGGAAACATTTATATACGAGAATTGAACCAAATACTGACGGAGACGAATTAACGAGTGTTAGCTTTCTGGGGGAAATTTTGATAGATTCTAATTTAGTACATAATTTTTTTGTTTTTATTCGTCCGACTTTATTAGGCTTGGGCAGACCCGAAAAAAGCACATCTTTACTCTTATCTTTACTCTTAGTCTTAGACATATCCTGACAACTAAAATATATAATTCAAAGCCGTATTTATTTTAAAAAATATTATAAAAATATCTCGCTTAATTTATTAGGCTGGACCCGAAAAAAATTAAAGCCAAATATAAAAAATATCTCCGATTTTTAACAGCAAATGACGTCATCAAAGTCTGCTGGTCGTGTCTCAAGAGAAAAAAAATACGAAACACACCCGGTCGTATTCGAAGCCACTGCCTAGAAATAATATACTGGTAAGTCAGCAGCTAAACGTTATACTGGACCCATCCACCTAGGACATAGGTCACTTATGTCATGTGTGGCTAAATGAACACAAAC
This sequence comes from Bulinus truncatus, assembly GCA_021962125.1. Classification (NCBI taxonomy): domain Eukaryota; kingdom Metazoa; phylum Mollusca; class Gastropoda; family Planorbidae; genus Bulinus; species Bulinus truncatus. Next base: position 488,861 of record JAGDYQ010000332.1, read on the forward strand.
CGTTGGTCAGTGAGACCCATGTGCAAGCTATATGTGAGATATATTGTCGATCTTCAAAAAATTTTTTGAAATTGTTTAGAACATAACGAAAATTATAACTCAACTATCTGTTTCCTGCAAAATCTTTGCATAGAGTTATATCACCTTAGTCTTGATCGGTAGGCTAGGTTATTTTTGCATGATTGTATTTTGAACTGGAATACTGTTGTATTAATTCTTTACTTTCGATTTAACGCAGAACCCAAATCGCTATTATTATATCAGACACAGAAACACATATTTGCAACAATTAGAACACATATTTAAAACAATTAAAACACATATGTTAAAATTATTACAATATCTTAAACAATTATACATATTTGTGCAAAGTTTATAAATATCTTTTAAACAAATAATAATTCAAATTTTATTTTAATCAGTTGGTAGGGTCGAATAGTCTGAGGCCAAACTGTCCGGGGTCGAAGTGTCACGGTCGAAGTGTCTGAGGTCGAAATTGCACTTGGTCAGACATCAGGGTCGAACTGTCCGGGGTCGAAAAGTCGTGGAACGATACTAGACTGTCGACCTGAGGGTCCCTGGTTCGGTCTCCGATGAGAACCAATGGATATTTCAGGTCATGGCTCAAGTTCCCGCTATCTCCCGTGGTGCCTCTACGGCCTTTGCATTATTTGCTATGGTGGGTAAGAAAAAGAGCACCATAAAATCCGGCTCATTAGTGGCATATAGGATCTAAGAGATTTCATCTCATCCTTACAGGTACTTCACACATACCTACAGTAACCACATTATTTACAGTTAGGCTGGCAATAAGGTAGCCTAATCGTTGTCATAGTCTCCATACCAAAATAACTAAAGCTTTGGGCTCAGACAAGCCCCGATGTTTGTGATCAAGGGCTTTGAATTATTTTTTAATCTAAGGCCCCCCAACACGTTATCATCTAAGGACCACCAAATGTAATCTTGTAGAGGACCACCAAATGTACTCTTGTAGAGGACCACCAAATGCACTCTTGTATAGGACCACCAAATGTACTCTTGTAGAGGGCCACCAAATGTACTCTTGTAGAGGACCGCCAAATGTACTCTTGTATAGAGCCACCAAATGTACTCTTGTGAGGACCACCAAATGCTTAACTCTTGTAAAGGACCACCAATTGTAATCTTGTAGAGGACCACCAAATGTACTCTAGTAGAGGACCACCAAATGTACTCTTGTAGAGGACCACCAAATGCACTCTTGTATAGGACCACCAAATGTACTCTTGTAGAGGGCCACCAAATGTGCTCTTGTAGAGGACCACCAGGTGTAATCTTCAGAGGACCACCAAATGTACTCTAGTAGAGGACCACCAAATGTACTCTTAGAGGACCGCCAAATGTACTCTTGTAGGAGACCGCCAAATATACTCTTAGAGGACCGCCAAATGTACTCTTGTAGAGGACCGCCAAATGTACTCTTGTAGAGGACCGCAAATGTACTCTTGTAGAGGACAGCCAAATGTACTCTTGTAAGAAATATAGAAATGCTGCTCTTGTAGAGGACCACCAAATGTACTCTTGTATAGAGCCACCAAATGTACTCTTGTAAGAGGACCACCAAATGTACTCTTGTAAAGGACCACCAATTGTAATCTTGTAGAGGACCACCAAATGTACTCTAGTAGAGGACCACCAAATGTACTCTTGTAGAGGACCACCAAATGCACTCTTGTATAGGACCGCCAAATGTTGCTCTTGTAGAGGGCCACCAAATGTACTCTTGTAGAGGACCGCAATTGCTGTCTTGTGAGGACCACCAAATGTACTCTGAAGCGGGGACCCACCAAACAACCTTACTTGTAGAGGACCGCCAAATGTACTCTTGTAGAGGACCGCCAAATGTACTCTTGTAGAGGACCGCCAAATGTACTCTTGTAGAGGACAACCAAATGTACTCTTGTAGAGGACCGCCAAATGTACTCTTGTAAGGGATTAGCAAATGTACTCTTGTAGAGAGGTTAGCAAATGTACTCTTGTAGAGGACCGCCAAATGTACTCTTGTAGAGGACCGCAAAACGTACTCTTGTATAGGACCACCAAATGTACTCTTGTAGAGGACCACCAAATGTACTACCTTACTGGGCGAACAAACATCTAAAGATATGACACTCTACTTCAACACAACTTGTTTAACGGACCTGTCTAAAGATATGACACTCTACTTCAACACAACTTGTTTAACGGACCTGTCTAAAGATATGACACTCTACTTCAACACAACTTGTTTAACGGACCTGTCCTAAGATATGACACTCTACTTCAACACAACTTGTTTAACGGACCTGTCTAAAGATATGACACAGACATTCAAGGACGAGCTGGAGCAGACGATAATTGTCATGGATGACCAGAGCTGGCACGCCACTTTATGCTGTTGACTGTCTGACAATCTCTGAATGAAGAACCAGGTTATGAGAATTATTTATTGATCTGATTATATCATATATATATAAATATATATATAAATATATATATATAAATATATATATATAAATATATATATATATATATATATATATATATATATATATATATATATGAATGTATGTATGTGGCTAGATAAGTGGACAGCTAAATTCCCATTTTTGGATAAAGTGCAGTCGACAAAAAATGGTCTTTAATTGAAAACACCATTACTTAAATATTGAATTTTTTGTTATATTTCTCTTGAACAGAATAAAGTTTAATATGTTTAAAAAAAAAGTTATTGTTTTATTTTTTTCGTTAAGACATTTTTTAAACTCAGATATGTTGCTTTTTATGTTTGTATTATTTTTTTGTCACTATTTTTAAAACAATTTGAAAGATAATATTTGATGGAGCTTTGTTTCCTATAATGTTATTTTCTATATTGTTATTTCCTGTAATATTTCCTAGTATATTATTTCCTAGTATGTTATTTCCTAGTATGTTATTTCCTATTATGGTATTTCCTATTATGTTAGTTTCTACAATGGAGGAAACAGTTTTTAGAAAAGCTATGTCTTATTTAAATTTCAACATACCGTGACATTTAGTTGTAAGATACTGTTGATGGTCATGACAACAGTACACGCAACATATCAGCTGTAGCCAGTGAGGAAATGAATATACTTGTTTTATATGTGTCCTCATGGAGGACATTATGACGATCTGAAAAATAAACATTCACATAGTTTTACTCATTTTTAGAGCATTTTCGAAAAAAAAAATGCTCTATTGTCCCATTTTGTCTGTCTGTCCGTCATCACCTTATATCTCAACAACCATAAGTCCTAGACCCATGATGTATTATATCATTGTGTAGGTCTTGGCCTGCCATTGGCTGCCATGTGTGCAGCAAAAGTCCATTTCGCGATCTGACCTCTGAGGCGAAAAAGGGCGTATTAAGTACCGTTTTTACTATATAAGTTATATTAACAAGGGCGCCCTATATCTCAGCAGTAACCAGTCCTAGACCCATGATGTATATATCATTTTGTAGGTCGTGGCCTGCCAAGTGTACATCAAAAGTTCATTTGCGGTAAGTTTCTCAGGGCTGAATATAAGAGTTTCTTAAATACCGTTTTTGCTTATATTTTAAATATAAATAATAAAAGCTAATCAAAGGGGCGTAATCATTATTTATTTTTGTAACAGTTATTCAACATGATTACTTCCCCTCTCTATTTATCAAAACCCAACTGCGTACACGAAAATGCTCTAAAATGTCCTTTGTCGAAACGGAAAAGACTTAAATTGCTTGTTTTTATTCCAATGGTTGTATTTTTTTATTTTTTGACAGATACAAAGGGTTATACAGACAAACTATTAGTTATGTTGACAAACTGTGGATATGTATAACAATATACAGGCTATAATGGCAATATGTTGATTGTGTCGACAAGCTGTGGATATGTATAACGACATGCAGGTTATATTGGCAATATGTTGATTGTGTCGACAAGCAGCTGTGGCTATGTATAACGACATACAGGTTATATTGGCAATATGTTGAGTTGTGTCGACAAAGCTGGCTATGTATAACGACATACAGTTATATTGGCAATATGTTGATTATTGTCGACAAGCTGTGGCTATGTATAACGACATACAGGTTATATTGGCAATATGTTGATTCACTGAATTAAATGATTTACACAAGACTCATATTTGAATGGATTATGTTATGTTCTGTCATTTAATGTTGACGAGTATCTACCATGATATAGTTCAATAAAGCAACTTAAAAATAAACGTTTAATAAAAAGATGATTAACATAATTAAAACATAGAAACTAGAAGCTTACAAAGATTCACTTCAAAATAAATCTTTTCTTTGGTATTTTTCACGAAAATCTATTAAAACAGTCTACATTGTTTTCATTAAACGCTTTCTGTTGAAGTTTATGCAGATCTACTTACTACGTTAGACCTATAAATGTATCTAATCAATTTAATTAACGCTTTAATTGTACAAATATTCCATTTAATTTTTTTAACTTCCAGGTATATAACTTAAATATAACATTAAATAAAACCTGGAGTGACTAGATATGTATTAAAATATTTTTGGTACATTCATTCATGTACATAACTATTCAATATGTACATTAAGTGATTTTAAATTTAGGATTTAAACATATAGTAAACACAAAAAACTAATCTACTTTAAAGGAGCCAATGATCCATACAAAACAGTACCTTACCATAGCCCGTAATGTGATGTTCACAAAGATGTTTACTTACAATGATAAAGAAATTACTGAATATTCCAAAAGCACTCAATAAAGTGATGATGGTTTGTTTGATAGTGAAAGACCAGGCCTCGGGCGGCACCTGGTGGCCGTAGCTCCAGAATGCCCGTCCTCTTCGGAAGGATTCATCGAGAGTACTTGCTGTGATGAGTTCAGTCTGAATCATCATCCAGTGAGTTGACTTTATAGCGACATCTGAGTCAACGCCCATGGTGTGAAGGAAATATCACATAACATGGCAATTATTGCTGGTGTCTTTTGTTGATACTGTTTTCAACTATTTGATCTTTTTTGTGTAGAAATTATTGAAGTAAACCGGATGTTTTGATCCTGTGAGGGGCGTGGATGCAAGTTTCAGAGTGCAGCGAAAATTGGGGAAAAACGAGTTTAAATTTAGTAACGTCTGAAGTATAATTCAATTATCTTGACATTGGTAGAATTTAATGAAATTGTCGCTTGGTTCAATACACACAACTTTTAGTTGCACACGAGGGCCATCAGCCTGTAGTGGGCCCTCCTGACGTCTTACCAAAGGCCCCAACAGAAATAGAGATCACGTGCTGATTATCTATTGATATTTCTTTGTTCAGTGGTTGTCAGTTTATACCCGGAGCCGCAGAATGTCAAGAGGCCGTACAGCTCACATGACATCTTCTTCTAATCTCTAGTTTAATCCAGTAGTTCTCAAAGTGTGAGCAGCCAAAGGTGGGAAGAAATTTACTTCTCTACATGCTACAAACTATAATTATGCATAATTACAACTTTAGTTCTCTACATGCTACAAACTATCAAATTATGCATAATTGCTTTAGTTCTCTACATGCTACAAACTATAATATGCATAATTACAACTTTAGTTCTCTACATGTAAACTACAGTTGTGCATAGGTATTAGCTTTGCTTCTCACCGCATGCTACAAACTATAATTATGCATAATTACAACTTTAGTTCTCTACATGCTACAAACTATAATTGCATAATTACAACTTTAGTTCTCTACATGCGACAAACTACAGTTATTGCATAATTACAACTGTCGTATCTCACTTGCTCTAATTAAATCAGACGACACAACTCCTTGTATTGTAAAAGAATTAACTGAACTTTTTAATGCATGATATACAATTGAATATGACAATCCAATGTAAACACTTGAAGATGAATCAATAAAACACATGTATAATTCTATGCTATCACACACGATAAATACTACAGTCATCCTTCTACCGAAAAGATGTGGCAATCACAAGTAGCTGCACTAACATAAACCAGTACACGAATCTATAACTATTATAACTCTCATTCTGCACTGACCACTTAGTCCTAGTATCCCTTTCCTGAGTCTCTAGTCTCTCTTGTGTGTCTCCGTCTCTCCAACAACCGTGGTAACTTCCCTATTTATAAGATATATCACCCCGCATATTAAATCGACTGGTGTGATTGCATCACTTAAATTGATTGCATCATTGGTGTGATTGCATCATTGGGGAGTGATTGCATCGTGGGGTGATTGCATCATTGAGGTGGAACAATACCAAATAAGGCAATAACATGAAACGTAAATAAAGCTTAATCACAAGGGATAGGACACCCCCCATTATCTCCAAAAAAATTTCATTACCTAATGTTGCTTAATATCTAACAATTTTAATAAAAATCTCTAACATTACTTTCTTGCTATTGCTTATAGCATTACATGCTTATGATATATCATTATTAATTATTCTATTATTTCTCAATCATATAATAAAACAAAATATAATACATGTTAATCTTAAAGAAATATAAATACCATTACATCTCTGGACAGATGTCAATAATAAACGAATGTGTAACAAGCTTTGAAAAAAAATATGGTTCTCCTTGGTGAATGTATAGTCCATCATCTCATCAACATCAGGACGACGACGGATATGTGTAACATGTTTCCTTACTACACCTCATCGCGCTTAAGTGACGTCAGGTCAAAGTTAAGCACACAAAAAATCAATAATTGTCTCTTCACATAATAGTCTCACCGAAATAGTCTCTACACAAATAAATGTCCTAGCAAAATTGTTTTCAGAGTGTTCACGTTTAACATTGTCAGGACTGACAATATGAGCAACGACTGCTCACAGTAACGATGAATTGCTCCATTAACTGCGACGAAAAATTGAGCAAGAAATTGTGTTCAACGATAACTTGCGTTGATAAAAACAGTCTTGTGACATCAGCTCAAACAACAATAACTCAATCAACGTACATTTGTGTTTGACAAAATCGTTGAACATCTCAATGACGATGACGACAGCATAAAATCTCCATTTAAGTAGTAATACACATTCATTAATTGTCTGTAGATGTCCCAATTATCATTCTCGACAACGTAGATCGGTATATGATTGTTTGTACCTTTATGTGACTAATCTGCGATTGTAGTCAGTTAGTAACAAATGTCATCACATGATTCTTGCATTATTTATTACTTTTTGAGACGTTAATGGTTTATGATCCACAAGTATGGTAAACTCATTACCTAGTAAATATTTCTGTAGTTTTTTTGTACTGACCAGACTATGGCCAACACTTCTAATTCAATAACAGAATAGTTTTTCTCTGCACAAGTCAGTTTTCTACTGATAAATTTCACAGGTCTGTTCATCCCATCAATTTCAATCATTATACAAGCACCCAATCCTTTCCTTGAAGCATCTGTGGCAAGCATTGTTGGTCTGTTTAAATCAAAAAAGGTACCAGTATCTGGTCACCTTTGAATTATTACTATAATATCATTAAGTGCCTTCTGACACTGTTCTGACCATATAATTTTGTTCGGTTGACTTTTCTTTGTTAACACTATCAAGGGTTCCAGTAGCTGAGAAAAAGTTGTGAAAAAATCCTCGGTAAAAATTACAGAGTCCTAATTGCTCTCCCTTCTTTCTTTATGGTAGGTACTTTGATGTTTAAGACCTTTTCTTTTTCTCTTCTTGCATGCTGCAACCACCTCGTCCTATCTTAAAACCCAAAAAAATTATTTCTTGTTGACCTATGTTGCATTTCTCTGGTGCTACGGACAATCCATTCTCTCGCAACTTGCCAAATACCGTCTCGCTAGTACAGTTAAATGATCTTGATTTTTCAGTGAACACATATATCGTCCACGTGGTGAACAATATTCTTCACACCTCTGAATATCTGTAGCACTTATCATATTTTTAAATGTAACGTGCCTTAACAAGGCCAAAGGGCATTCTTGTCCATTGATAGAGCCATCTTTTGTTTGAAATGCAGTATACTGCTTCGAATTCTGTTCTAGTGGAATCTGCCGACCTCTCGTCATGTCGAGGTGAGTAAATATTTTTCCTTTTGCAATTTCATTGATTAAATCTTCCGCTATGGGTAGTGGTTCTCTATCGATTAGAGTCAGTTGATTGATCTTACGATAATCACAACAAATTCTCGGTTCTCCGTTTTCTTCTTCACAATAACGATAGGTGAAGCATAGCTAGAGTATGATCGCTCAATCAGTCCTTTATTTAACATGGCTTGCAATTCTTGTTCTACTTGATCTTGATATTTCAGGGGTATATTGTATGGTTTCACTTTGATTGGTTTGGTATCTGTTAACTTTATAGTATGCTCCTCCCCTTTGTACTTCCAGGTTCATTAACTATAATATCTTTATATTTCATTAATAAATTGTTTACTCGAGTTCTGACAACCTCTGGTACATTGTGAGGTAAATGATATAGTTTCTTTGATTTGTTGTCTCATGTCTAACACTGGTATATCTTTTAATTCTTCGTCTTCTTGACTAATAGTTATAGCACGCTTTTCTTCCTCATGTTTGAATATATATGAAGTACCTGCTCTTACCAAATGCTCAGGTAAGCTTTGTCGGTTTTCTAAGGCGATTTATATGGAATGTTCTGTGATTACCTTTGATGTTCACTATAAAATCAACGTCATTAATCTATTATCTCATAGGGACCTTGCCACTCCTGCTTAAAACCTTTTTTTGTAGGTAGCAATACTAGCACCTCATCACCTGTTTGCAAGCATCTCAAATGTCTGTGAATGTTGATTGGCAATCTATCTTGTTCATGTCTGTCCTTCAAATTTTCTGGCAATTTGATTTGCATTAACAATTTTTCTCTCGTTTGTGTAACTTAGTCATAAAAGGTGTTAACTTTTTGTCTGTTTGGCATAATGTTTTCAACAAATAAACTAATAGGTCCTCTAGCGTTAGCTCCGAACACAAGCTCAAAGGGACTGTATCTGTTGCAAAAATTTGCTCTATATACAAACAGCTTACCATTAGGGAAATAAATCCCAATCTGCTTTTTTGTCCTGTACAAATTTCTTCAGCATAACTTTCAGTGTTTGATTTGCGTTCCTACAGGGCATTGGATTTGCGGATGGTTTCTTGCCAACTGTTGAGTAATATCTAAAAGATCTGTAAACGCTGCAGTTATTTGTGACCGAAACTGAGTTCCGTTGTCTGAATGTACAACTTCAGAAGCCAAATCTAGTGAACACAGACATCATGGCACTACACACACTCACAGCAGTAATCTGTTCTTGAGTGAATCGCTTCTAACCACCGTGTGGCCATGCAGATTATGGTTAATACATAGCGATGTTTTTCTTGAAGACATTATAGGCATAGGCCCGATGATATCGACTGCAACTCTTTGAAAGGTTTCTGAAATGTCCATGGGTTGAATTGGAGCCAGATGTTTAGGACCAATGTGATTATGTGTTTTGCATTCTTGACAAGCATCAATATAACTATGTATATCTTTTTTGAATCCCGGCCAAAAGCAATGTCCTGCAATCCTTGCAAATGTCTTTGTTTTTCCCCATGTGTCCTGCCAGTGGGTTTGAGTGAGCACTCTGCAGCAACAGTAGGCTTATTGTTTTGGAATAACCAATTGTGTGATGTTTTCATTTTTTGATTGTACTTTTCTTACTAGTACACCAGCCATCACTTCATATTGCATATCATATTTTCTTCTTTACATTCTCAACAATTTGCCTCAACTGGCATCTGTTTTTTGTCTTTAACAAAATGTTTCTTGTCTATGTTCATCAGCACCAATCTATTTGTATCTTTAATAATTTGTTCTGCATTTGCTGTATTGCTTTCACCTCATATCTTTCTGTTTGGTTTGTTGTCTAGTCATCACAGCTAAAAATTGTTCTTTGTGATCTTCTAAATGTTCCCTTTTATTACAAAAGCTTGTGAATAAGATTTGCCTTCATATTATTATAACAGTTTGAGTACTTATTAGCTATTGCATTTGCTTTCTTGTGTACTGTTATTTTATTTTTTAAGAAGCATAATCCTTTCTTCCGTGGTGAAATTTGTCTATATTGTCTTCCATGCGTTGTATGAAGCAACATATTTCTTCTGTTCCATTCCATTTTTGTTCTAATAACAATCTTTGTTGTTTATCACATGTATACAGTTGTCATTAATGAAAGTTCTCTTTTCATCGATGCAGACACAACAAATTTCTATATCTTCATTTCTTTTTCTTTGTATCCAGTTAGTTGCAAGAGTTTCTGTGTTATCTTTCGATACTCTGGCACATTACCAATAATCAAATCACATACATGATTATCTAGTATAATAGCTTCACATATACCAGCTAACCATGGTGAGTCTTTTACTGGTTGCTACGTCACGCGACTTTATAGTACCATCTCCAAGCTTGATGTGTGTTTTCTTTGACATGTACTGATCTTTGTTAACCAGACTTCTTTTAGCATTAGTACAACCTGAATCTCTAAGACATTTTATTTGTTGACCATTAACGATAGCAGGATGAAATATTATTTGACCTTTTGTATTTATAATATTTGCACAGTATTGTTCTGTTTCACCATTATCTTGAAATTTCTGTTTTGGATATTTTTTCTATCAGCATACTTTTGCGTAGAATTAAGTTCTGGTCTGTTTCTGTTTTGACGTAAGTGAGATTTTCTGGTCTATGTTGTTCTAGTTCTTTCTTTCTCAAATAGCAGTACTTCAAAATGTGACCTTTTTCTTACAATAATGACAAATCCTTCTTTCAAAATAAACAGTATTATCTTTTTGGTTGACTCATGTATCTTGGTTTATCTATCATTCTTTAATTTGTATGTTCATTCCGTGGTTTGAATTTATCGATAGATGCACAAATGTCTGATATACTTATTTCATCATTGGGATGATTGCATCATTAGGGTGATTGCATCATTGGGGTGGAACAATACCAAATAAGGCAATAACATGAAACGTAATTAAGCCGTACAGGGATAGGACAACAACTTTCCAAATAAAACACAATAATGACACCATTAACACTTTTTGTTACAGTGTTTTCTTTGCATGTCAATCAGTTCTTAATGGTGGTCACTAAAGTCAATCAGTTCTTAATGGTGGTCACTAAAGTAAATCAGTTCTTAATGAGTGGTCACCAAGTCAAACAGTTCTTAATGGTGGTCACTAAAGTCAATCAGTTCTTAATGGTGAGTCAATAAAGTCAATCAGTTCTTAATGGTGGAGTTGTGAAATGTAAAGTTTGAGCGCCGATTGTTTAAGTATGAAAGGTAATGTGGTTTGATTCGTCGCACATGGCGTCGAGCTTGAGAATGCCGACCCTAAGTGGCCCCGAGCCTGAGAGGATATCGAAATAGAAATCTCTTGAAAAAAAGTCAACCTCAGCCACCAGGCATAGGATAAAAATAGACCAAGTGGGGATGTTTTAAATCTAGCTCGTTGTTCACTATCGCGGTCCACTGCTCAGCTCTCGGTCCACTCTCCTCCGCTCTCGGTCCACTCTCCTCCGCGCTCAGTCCCACTCTCCTCCGCTCTCGGTCCACTCTTCTCCGCTCGCGGACCACTATCCTCTCCTCCGCTCGGGGGTCACTCTCCTCTGTTCTCGGTCCACTCTCCTCTGTTCTCAGTCCACTCTCCTCTGTTCTCAGTCCCTCTCCTCTGTTCTCCGGTCCACTCTTCTCCGCTGACGGTCCACTTTCCTCCCCACCGCTCGTTTACATCCATAACTTTACATTTCATCCGTTATTTCATTTAATAATTCCATTGTGCTTAGGGTCCAGCCCTTCTGTTGTAGAACATTTTCGTGACCAGCAGTCGCATTTGCCCACTCCTGCTCTAGACCGTTGAAATATGTTGTCGGCTAGATGGCGAAATTGATAATGAACTTTCGACTCATATGCAAAGGGTACAGCCAAAAAGAATTTTCGCCGCTGATTTGGAGATGAGATGGGCGCTGCCAAGTCTATATACCGAAAGAAAGGACATTTGAAAACACAATCTGTGGATGTGTCCATTCGTCCCTCAAGAACCATATTGGTTAAGTGAATTATTTGTTTGTTTTTAAATATGTTGTGACATATCTCACTCTTGCTCTAACAAACTCCAAACAACTTGCGGTAACATCATTCATGAAAAGAAGGCTTGGCGACGATAAATCAATAAGTGATGGATGATCCGTTGCTTTCAAACTGCGGAAGACAAGGCTATGACAATGTGCTGAATATGACCGGTCTATAAACCAAATTTTACATATCAGATGCAAATCTTTATGCAAAGATATGTACAATATGTTTCACATACGCAATTACACACATACATACACATTTACAAAAATGTATACACATACAAACACACACACACACACTACATGAGCTTTCTAACCGTTTCCTCATTCGAAACTTCTGTTTATTTTTTTATTTTTTTTTTTATTTATTTATTTAAATATTGATATGAAAACATTGCTGTAATCGATTTTGAGGCATTTTTGGTAAAAGATTTTCTTAAAATTTGCATACATGTTCTTGTTCCATGAGACTGCATGATTCAGTAACTAATTAATATTTTTTTATTTATGTTGATTCACCAATTTGAGTCAAAAAACTTCTCATTATACAAATCAAAGAGATATAAGTATGCTTAATAATGACGGTGACATTAATAAATGGGCTACCTCCCTTAGATTTATAACAATACAAATATATTTCTACTTGAAATATTCTCACATCAATAGCTGGAAATTGGGAACGGAAAGATGCCGGTTGATCTGACATCAGGACGAATCTCATTGCCCCATAACGTCTGCTATTTAAACATTATAAGAATAAAATATATTGCAAACTGAATTCAAACAATATATTTTTTTCGAAAACGCCCGTAGTTTTAAAAACTATCGTGACTTGTTTTTGTTTACAAATTGGAAAGAAAAATAATTTGCAGTCATTTTTTAACTATATTGCAGTATGTTCATAGCGATGAAAGTATTGTCAACTGTACATGGAATGGCCACACAGAGACCGACACAAGGGCAGCAGCAACCAATGCACAGTACATTGAAATAAATGAAATGAATATTTAACCTAAGAAATGTTCAGTGCGTGGAAATTTAATTGAACATAGATCTGGAAAAGCCGAATTAGTAGAAATATTTTATTTCTCTGTACAGGGCGTAGCAATAGCTAGCTACGACTCTGGGAGGATGGTTGGCAATATGGCATTGATAGTTAACATTTGACAAGATAAACCTGTTATACATTTAAAGTTAACTTTTCATTAGATAAACCTGTTATACATTTAAAGTAAACTTTTCATGAGATCATGTATTATACATTTAAAGTTAACTTTTCATTAGATAAACCTGTTATACATTTAAAAAGTTAACTTTTTATTAGATAAACCTGTTATACATTAAATTAACTTTTCATTAGATAAACCTGTTATACATTTAAAGTTAACTTTTCATTAGATAAACCTGTTATACATTTAAAGTTAACTTTTCATTAGATAAACCTGTTATACATTTAAAGTTAACTTTTCATTAGATAAACCTGTTATACATTTAAGTTAACTTTTCATTAGATAAACCTGTTATACATTTAAAGTTAACTTTTCATTAGATAAACCTGTTGACGGTGATGTGATCTACCTGACTGATGATAGTGAGGCCAGTCTTCCCAGCCTGATTATGGTGAGGCCAGTCTACCCAGCCTGATGATAGTGATGCCAGACTACAGCCTGATGATGGGCCAGTACCCGGCCTGATGATGGTGATGCCAGACTACCCAGCCTGATGATGGTGAGGCCAGTCTACCCGGCCTGATGATGGTGAGGCCAGTCTACCTAGCTGATGAGAATACACTGACCTGTTCTCTACAATATCTCCCCATGTACCACTCTTTACAACCCTTGTTATAGCTGATATAATTGTCACTTACCCTTGTTACAGACAGGCCCGTAGCGTGCGAGGGGCCAGGGAGCCGGGCCCCCCTGCTATTGCCTGGCCCCTGCTGAAAGAGGAATACTTGGCCCCACATAAGAAATTTTCGCAACTACGGGGCTGGTTACAGCTGATATAATTATCACTGCCGCATGTTACAACTGATATAATTATCGTCGTGTGTATTGTTATCTAGAGATCTGTGTATTTTGAACCCATGTATTTTAAATTCTCTGCCTTTTCAAATTTTCTATTTCTGACTTTGAATGTTTAATTTCTTTTCCTACCATTTTCATTTCGTCCTGGGTTCGATCCTCGGTGAGGCCCATGGAATTTTCAATTGAAATTTGGTGCAAGTCCCACAAGTCCACACAGCTTTAAATGGGTACCTGACTTTAAGTTGGGGAAGTAAAGGCGGCTGGGCGTTATTACTAACCACACAATCCCTTCATATACCGAGGTTATGAGAAACAGATGAATTCTACACTTCATCTGCCCCGAAAACCCGTTAAGGGCTAAGAAGGGAATTTACTTTTTTTTTTTAACCCTTATTACTATGCTGTTGTCTATTATTGATTATGTTACATTCATACAGATTATATAACAAAGCAATGAACCACTTATGACTTCAATATTCTGATGACCAGAAACAAATGATTCTATAGCAAAATTGACCATTTTCATTTCAATGTTGTAAATACATCAATGTAACTCAACTGAAGAATCTATGAACACATTCGTTCAATTTCTGTGTGAGACAACTATGTTTCTACGTTTTGAAACGATTATCCTTTTTACCTCCCTTAGATCTAAGTTAAATTCCCCCACCTTACATTATGACTTTACTGTCTTATGGTGAGTAGTGGTTTCTAGGCGCCAACCAGGTCGTTAAAAATTATAACAGTAGCCACACGGTATAGTCTTAACGTAGCCACATGGTATAGTCTTATAACTGTAGCCACGGGTATAGTCTTATAACTGTGGCCACATGTTTAGTCTTATAATTGTAGCCACATGGTATAGTCTTATAACTGTGGCCACATGGTATAGTCTTATAACAGTAGCCAAACGGCATAGTCTTATAACAGTAGCCACGCGGTATAGTCTTATAACTGTGGCCACATGGTATAGTCTTATAATTGTAGCCACATGGTATAGTCTTATAACTGTGGCCACATGAGTATAGTCTTATAACAGTAGCCAAACGGTATAGTCTTATAACAGTAGCCACGCGGTATAGTCTTATAACTGTGGTACATGGTACAGTCTTACAACTGTGACCACGCGGTATAGTCTTGGAAAACAAAACCTAATGAAATAGGCCAGAGGGGAAATAACTGTCCACACATTTAAAATATAACTATTGGCACAAAATGTTCTTTATTTTGTTTAGTCTTGTTCCAATCATAGAAAATTTTAAAATGTACGACCCACCCTGCAGGCCGCCTCTCAGTATGTCGGGAATGAACTCGGCCCTTGTGCCGCAGTTTAGACACCCTTGATCTAAATGCTTCCGCAATCTGGCTCATTCAATTGTTGCTCGAGTTTTCCAAGTTTAAAAATATTTTTAACTTGGCATAAATCACAACCCTTGACTTAGCAATATCAGAAGAAAGGGAGAGGGTATGGAATAGGGGAAAAAATCTATAACACTGTCTAAGAACAAATATTAATTTTCATTAACTAGATTAAACGCAACATTTTTTTAGAGCATTTTCGAAAAAAAAAATGCTCAATTAACCCGTTTGTCTGTCTGTCTGTCATCACCTAGATCTCAACAACCATAAGTCCTAGACCCATGATGTATATATCATTTTGTAGGTCTTGGCCTGCCAAGAAAATGACTTTTTTCCATTTCGCGATCTGACCTCTCAGGGCCGTAAAGGGGCCTTAGTACCGTTTTTTACTATATAAGCTATATTACTAAAGGAGCGCTATATCTCGGCAACTATAAGTCCTAGACCCATGATGTATATATCATTTTGTAGGTCTTGGCCTGCCATGTGTACATCAAAAGTTCATTTCGCGATAGGATCTCTGAGGGCCGGGCTTCAGGGCTCCTAAGGGGCTTATATATTATATATACACCTTGTACGTTCAATAGCCCGCTCATTTGGTGCGAAATACTGCAGCACGTAGTTTCACCAAGATTTATTAATAAACTCATCAAATGAAATAGTAAGCCTGTGTTCTGAGTTTAATTGAAAGTATCGGAGCTATGCAACAATTGACGGAGTTTTCGGACGATTAAATGACTATAATTTCGAATGTTTTCAATTATGAGTCATATTTCAGTAACCACAAACCACTTGTAGTTAGATTTAAGAGACAATAATTTTTTTTTCAAATGTAAAGAAACGTCTTTATAATTTTTTTACAAATATATGCATTACACAATTGAATTTATAAACATTTTCCAAAATTTACAAACATTTACTGAAAGATAGCATACGTACTGATACATAAAACGAAAATGCGCTAACACGTCCTGTGTCCAGAATGGAACAGGCTTAATTGCTTGTTTATGTAAACATTTCCTTTCATTAAGGAGAAACAAACCCTTAGTGAAGATTGAACTTCAAGTTGTTCATTCAAAGAAGGTTGTCTCCCTCTGAACTAACAATAGAACTTTTTTTAATGTTTTAGTTCCGTATGTCAATTTATATGTTGGGGGAGGGTGTCAGCTGATTCTATAGACTAATGTCATATGTCAGGAGTGATACTATAGATGTCATATGTCAGGTGATACTATAGACTAATGTCATATGTCAGCTGATACTATAGACTAATGTCATATGTCACGTGATACTATAAGCTAATGTCATATGTCAGGTGATACTATAGACTAATGTCATACGTCAGGTGATACTATAGACTAATGTCATATGTCAGGTGATACTATAGACTAATGTCATACGTCAGGTACTATAGACTAATGTCATACGTCAGGTGATACTATAAGGCTAATGTCATACGTCAGGTGATACTATAGACTAATGTCATATGTCAGGTGATACTATAGACTAATGTCATATGTCAGGTGATACTATAGACTAATGTCATATGTCAGGTGATACTATAGACTAATGTCATATGTCAGGTGATACTATAGACTAATGTGATATGTCAGGTGATACTATATACTAATGTCATATGTCAGCTGATACTATAGACTAATGTCATATAAACTGACAGTTACTAAGGGACATAGGCCTCTGACCTCCGTGATTTGGAGATACAAATGTAATTGGTATTTCTTGTGGTCACTTGAAATTAATATCAGGTCTCTATCCCAAATTCCTTAACTTTAGATCAAGAGAGTCTAGTACAAGTGATGTGTACATCGATGGAGATTTTAAATTGTACAAATCATACAATAATTATAGTTCTCAATACAATTGTTACGTAATATGTTACATACTTGTATTTGTCTGTACATTTATATACTGCCATTTTAATAGAATAAAAATACATATTGTGGCACATGACTGGAATGATATGAATCAGAAAATAAATTATACAAGTGCGCATCATCAGCTTTTATTTGATTTTTTCGAAAATCGCTTCATGTTTTGTGTAAATTTGCTAGTGTGTATCATGGTTTGTATTATATATAGGTGCTACTGTGTATTATATTTAGGTGCTAGTGTTTATTATATATAGGTGCTAGTGTATATTATATTTAGGTGCTAGTGTGTGTGCTTGCTTATATAGGTGCTAGTGTATATTATACTGATTGCAAGTACCCAGCTTTGCCCAAGTTTAAATAAGGTTTCTGTTTACCTGTTTTCTCCCTACCCCCTCTCCCTCCCCTTCTCTCTCTCTCCCTCCCTCCCTCTCCCTCCCTCCCTTTCTCCCTCCCTCCTTCTCCCCCCTCTCCCTCCCTCTCCCTCCCTCTCCCTCCTCTCCCTCCCTCTCCTCCCTCCCTCTCTCTCCCTCCCCACCGTCCCTCTGCCATCTCCCCTCTCCCCCTCCTTCTCTCCCCAATGTCCCTCCCCCTCCCTCCTTCTCTCCCGCCTTCCTCCTTCATTCCCTCTCTCCCTCCCTGCCCCCTCTCTTTATCTCTTCCTCCCATTTCTCCCATCCTCTCTCTCCCTCTCTCCTTCCCTCCCCTTTCTCTCCTCCTTAAACCCTCCCTCTCCCTCCCTTCTGCTCCCTCCCTCCCTCTCTCCCACCCTCTCTCTCTCCTTCTCCCCCCCCCTCTCTCTCTCCCTCCCCTCCCCTCTCTCCCTCCCTCCCTCTCTCCCTCCCTACCCCCTCTCTCCCTCCCTACCCCCTCTCTCCCTCCCTTCTTTTCTCCCTCTCCCTCCCTCTCCCCGTCTCCCCCTCTCCCCCTCCTCTCCCCCTGTCCATCCCCCTCCCTCCCTCTCTCCCCTCCCTCCCTCCCTCCTACCCTACTTTCCTCTCTCTCCCCCTGCCCCCTCTCTCTCTTTATCTCTCCCTCCTCCCTCCCTACCTCCCTCCCTCTCTCTCTCTCTCTCTCTCTCTCTATATATATATATATATATATATATATATATATATTAAGTGGGTCAAAAATTTTTTTTTTTTTGGGTTAGAATTTGAAACATATTCAAAAAGTTGCCTATGGGCCTACTGATTGTAAAAATGTAAAATTTGTAAAAATCAGATAATGTCTTCCACTCCCAACTTTTAGTTCAAGGAGTACGGGGCGAAAAAATGCACTATGTCTAAAAAAAAACTTTTTTTTTTTGCATTTTTCGTACTAAAACATGTCAATAACAGCTACGAATTAAATATATTACAGAAAATTTTTTTTAGATCAATTAAAATGTATTTTCAGAATGTTACTCATTCCGACTTCAACAATTTAAAAACTTAAAAGTCATTTTCTCTGAAAAAATATTTTTGACATTTTGATTCACTGTGGCAAGAAAATCTCAAATATGTCAGATTTTGATAAAACTTCTAATTTTTATGTAGAAGAGGTGCATTTATAGAATGTCAGAGGCTTTTCAAGAAATTTTAAGTCATTTTTTTTTTTTTTTAAATTTTCAAAATTAGCATTTTTTGCTTATTTTCACCATACAAAATTTAAAAAATTCATAAAAGATTATTTATTACACTATCAAAAAAGTACTTTGACATTCCCTAAAGGAAGCTTTTCTGATTATAAATATGTACATTTTATATGAATCAGTCTATAAATATTTCTGAAATATTTACCACAAAAAAGTCATAAATTTCAAGATGGCGGCATGCCACACCCACAAATATCAATATGTTAATTTTTTTTTTTAACAAAATTATTTTTAAATCTACTATATTATTACTAAAGATATTAAAATGTCTTAAACTTAAATAATAAAAAAGACTTTGCTTTGACCCAGGTACCCCCACCCCAATGTATGACATTTTACAACATTTAGAATGTTTGGTATAAGTAATATGAAATTGTACAAATCTATAAATCGTTCATGCAAAATATACAATGTACATATGAATAATACTCTTTATGGATTGTCACAGGAAAATTGCTTTGCTTTCAATTTTCGGAAAGAACATCACTTGATTTCTTTGTTTGCAAAACCATCCCACATGTCGAGAGCTATGTCCGTACCATTTGAAAGGTCGTACACTTTCAAACTAACAGCAGCACCTTTTTTAATTGCTCTTTCAACAGCTTGAGAAGTGACAGAATTTGATCCAGTATGATTGGGTTGTTTCGTTTAAGTTCATCATCACAAGTATTCCAGCAAGAGGAGGATGTCACTGCACAAAGATCCCAGTTAATCATCTGATCATATGATTTAGCTGCAATATTCAGGATTTTGTCATTTTGTTGAAAAATTCTAACTCTGCATGGAGCTGGTTTTTTATGTCGTGCTGTTATGATTTTATTTACTGCATACCTTCCAATTTCTTCATCATTGCTCTAACTGCAGCCAATAGAATGTTTCTGGATGTGCAAAGCGCTGATTATTTTCAATACAGGCAATATAATAGATTGATCAGCAGTATCAGGTTCTGAAGCAGTTGTAACATATAGAAAAAGTTTCTAGCTCCACTTTGACAAGATGGATCGCAAAAAAATCCTGTTCCCTTTTGTTAACCATCTTTGCTCTCATCAATATGTTCCTTGGCTGCCCTATCTCTCCAAATTTTTCTATGTCGGCGCATCTTTGCTGGATCCAGAGCTGTAGATGGTAACATGTTGAGTCCTTCAACACAGCTTTAACGATAAGACATGTATGTCCTTACTGCTTAGTTTACATCGATCCATTGCTTCATATTGATCTCTGTTTTGTTATTTGGAACATTCCTCATCGCTGGAAGACTGCATCAAGTAGTTCGCCATCTTCAGCATCCTGATCTGGAATATCATTATCTCATCATTGACGTTATCATTTGTGGTTCCTATCTGATCGCCACCCTGCATCAATGAATGTTTTCTTTTCTGTCGATTTCGAAATATTTTTGTTATTTGCTTGTCAACATTGTCTATTAACATATTCCTTGCCATCTTTTGATCCACCCAAAATGCCCACTCAAGCACAGAAATTATTACTGATTGTGGACACTTACAGTCTCCTCTATCCCTAACACCTGCATCTTTTTACTCGAACAATTATACTGGTAATGTCATTTGTAGGGATACTAGCCTGGTCATATAATTGTTTGACTTCATGCGCTAATGCGTGCGCTCGTGAATGAAGGCTATGATTGTATTGTTCCATTTTAAGCATCCACCAATAGCCTTGAAAACATCTTCACTGGTTGGAAGTTGTCTTTTAGGCCATTCAGCTGCTGACCCAAACACAGAATGTACAGTTGCACTTCTTGTAGAAGAACTCATATTCATAGAAGAACTTAATAAAATAATTGAAAAATTAATCAAAAATGAAATAAAACAACCATGCGTGATCCGATAATGAATACATGGTACACCAGTTATATTGAGAGAAAAATACAGTCAATACTTATCCCAGTTGTCTGAACTAATTAGTTATAGATAAAAAAGGTTATAGATAAAACACAAATTTTATATGCATATCATTTCTTTTTGAATAACCTAGGTCACAAAATTAACATGTTCAGTCACAAAAAACTCAAAGTAAATATAGTAAAAATTTCGAACAAAGTTGGGAGTAGTAAAACTATGTAGTTTTCAAATATTTGTACATATTCCATGTACTACCATGATGTAGCAACTTTTTTTAATAATGTTTCAATAAATAAAAAAATTTTTGACCCACCCTAATATATATATATATATATATATATATATATATATATATATATATATATATATATATATGTATATATATATATATGTATATATATATATATATATATATATATATATATATATATATTATTATGGCTTCACACTTCTTCTAAAATCCTTCTTCATTCCTTTAACTTCCTCAAACTGTACAAATCCAGAGAGCATGAAAAAAACATCAACAATTCTTTGCATCACAAAGGCACAGTAGCACCAGCGCGCAAGTTTCTATTCGATCATAAGGAAATGACGTCACAGAATTTTATTTATGGCGCCGTCGAATTTTCTTTAATATAGTAAAATACTAAAATAAAAAAATTAATTACAATTAAACTACCCATCGAGATGAAACGAAACCTGTCCTATAACCTTCCCCATGTAATTATGTGTATATGTAACAAATTTCACGTTATCTGTTTTCTGGATCTTGAGTTATAAGGGAACAGACAGACAGACAGACGAACAGAAGACAGACAGACAGATAAAAAATGCGTCTTATAAGTATAGAGATTCAGGTGCTAGTGTATAACATGGTGTGTATTATATTCAGGTACTAGTGTGTATTATATTTAGAATCATTTGTGAACCACTTGTTTGTAGTATGTAGTTGTAGTACATTTACAGTTGTGAACAACGTTGTTTGTAGGAGTGTAGTTATAGCACATTTACAGTTGTGAACAACATGTTTGTAGTATGTGGTTGTAGTACATTTACAGTTGTGAACAACGTGTTTGTAGTATGTGGTTGTAGTACATTTACAGTTGTGAACAACATGTTTGTAGTGTGTGGTTGTAGTACATTTACAGTTGTGAACAACATGTTTGTAGTATGTGGTTGTAGTACATTTACAGTTGTGAACAACATGTTTGAAGTATGTAGTTGTAGCATTTACAGTTGTGAACAACATGTTTGTAGTATGTGGTTGTAGTACATTTACAGTTGTGAACAACATGTATGTAGTATGTAGTTGTAGCACATTTACAGTTGTGAACAACATGTTTGTAGTATGTAGTTGTAGCACATTTACAGTTGTGAACAACATGTTTGTAGTATGTAGTTGTAGCACATTTACGGTTGAGCCTTGTTGTAGTATGTAGTTGTAACACATTTACAGTTGTGAACAACATGTTTGTAGTTTGTGGTTGTAGCATTTACAGTTGTGAACAACTTGTTTGTAGTATGTAGTTGTAGCACATTTACAGTTGTGAACAACATGTTTATGAGTATCATGTAGTTGTAGCACATTTACAGTTGTGAACAACATGTTTGTAGTATGAATTAGCACATTTACAGTTGTGAACAACATGTTTGTAGTATGTAGTTGTAGTACATTTACAGTTGTGAACAACGTTGTTTGTAGGAGTGTAGTTATAGCACATTTACAGTTGTGAACAACATGTTTGTAGTATGTGGTTGTAGTACATTTACAGTTGTGAACAACATGTATGTAGTATGTAGTTGTAGCACATTTACAGTTGTGAACAACATGTTTGTAGTATGTAGTTGTAGCACATTTACAGTTGTGAACAACATGTTTGTAGTATGTAGTTGTAGCATTTACAGTTGTGAACAACATGTTTGTAGTATGTAGTTGTAGCACATTTACAGTTGTGAACAACATGTTTTTAAGTATGTAGTTGTAGCACATTTACAGTTGTGAACAACATGTTTGTAGTATGTAGTTGTAGCACATTTACAGTTGTGAACAACATGTTTGTAGTATGTAGTTGTAGCACATTTACAGTTGTGAACAACATGTTTGTAGTATGTAGTTGTAGCACATTTGCAGTTGTGAACCTTGTTTGTAGGAAGTAGTTTTAACACATTTACAGTTGTGAACAACATGTTTGTAGTATGTAGTTGTAGTACATTTACAGTTGTGAACAACATGTTTGTGAGTATGTAGTTGTAGCTTTTACAGTTGTGAACAACATGTTTGTGAGTAATAGTTGTAGCACATTTACAGTTGTGAACAACATGTAGTATGTAGTTGTAGTACATTTACAGTTGTGAACAACATGTTTATGGTAATAGTTGTAGCACATTTTACAGTTGTGAACAACATGTTTGTGGTATGTAGTTGTAACACATTTACAGTTGTGAACAACATGTTTGCTTAATAATGATTTGTAAAGAATAAAACCTGAAACAAAATATGTGACAATCAATGTGACTGTTATTATTCTTGATTATTATTATTACAAGTATAATCTAAGGGGGCAAAAGTTTAAGATCTTGTGATTATTATATTGACTGGAATGTTAAGCATTTAACAAATGTTATGTAGAATCATGAATTTTACATATATAAGATATTTAAAAACAAAATTATGACACGATTGATGTTTAAATATGTACTGACACTGTTTGATTGGTTGATTTAAAGTTAATGTTTGTGTAAGGCTTTTATTTGTGGTTGTTGTACGATTTGGCTATTATTAAGTTATTTTTAGTGTACACTCAATAACTTGTTTACAATGTTGTAAATTAGAGCTTTGATGTTGTGAAACCAATATAGAAATACAATAATGTATGATTAAATTATAAAACCAACCATCACTCTACTTGAGAGCCACCCATAACTAACATACACAAACGTTTATCACTACCAACCATACATAATTAACATACACAAACGTTTATCACTACAGCCATACGCATTAACATACACAGAAGTTTATCACTACAGCCATACATAATTAACATACACAAACGTTTATCACTACAGCCTTTACATTAACATACACAAACGTTTATCGCTACAGCCATACATAACCCCAACATACACAAACGTTTATCACTACAGCCATACATAACTAACATACACAAACGTTTATCGCTACAGCCATACATAATTAACATACACAAACGTTTATCACTACAGCCATACATAATTAACATACACAAACGTTTATCACTACAGCCATACATAATTAACATACACAAACGTTTATCACTACATCCATACATAATTAACATACACAAACGTTATCACTACAGCCATACATAATTAACATGCACAAACGTTTCACTACAGCCATACATAATTAACATACACAAACGTTTATCACTACAGCCATACATAATTAACATATACAAACGTTTATCACTACAGCCATAAATACACAAACGTTTATCGCTGCAGCCATACGTAAGTGACGTACATACCAGTCACGATTGTTTTTCATTAAAGAGTTCCCTAAAGTTCTCATGAGGACAACTAAACAGGTTGATCTGTTGAGCATCACCCCCTGCCCTCTTTAATGGAAGTTGACCAACGTAATGCTGAGTGGATCAGTGCTCGTATCTAGGCGTCGTCACCTTTATGTTACATCAGTAAATATTTAATACAACTCGATACTGGTCTATGTTACATCAGTACACATTTAATAAACTCGATACTGGTCTGTATGTTACGTAGTACATTTAATGACGATACTGGTCTGTATATTTACATGATACACATTTAATACAACTCGATACTGTCTGTATGTTACATCAGTACACATTTAATACAACTCGATACTGGTCTGTATGTTACATCAGTACACATTTAATACAACTCGATACTGTCTGTATGTTACATCAGTACACATTTAATACAACTCGATACTGGTCTGTATGTTACATCAGTACACATTTAATACAACTCGATACTGTCTGTATAATTTTTGTAGTACATTTTTAATACAACTCGATGCGAATAGCAATATTTACATCAGTACACATTTAATACAACTCGATGCTGGTCTTTAAGTTACATCAGTACACATTTAATAAACACGATACTGGTCTGTATGTTACATCAGTACACATTTAATACAACTCGATACTGTCTGTATTACATCAGTACACATTAATACAACTCACGATACTGTCTGTATGTTACATCAGTACACATTTAATACAACTCGATGCTGGTCTTAATATTACATCAGTACACATTTAATAAACACGATACTGGTCTTTATGTTACATGAGTACACATTTAATACAACTCGATACTGGTTTTATGTTACATCAGTACACATTTAATAAACACGATACTGGTCTGTATGTTACATGAGTACATTTAATACAACCGATACTGTCTGTATGTTACATCCAGTACACATGTAATACAACTCAAATGCTGGTCTGTATGTTATCAGTACATTTAATAAACACGATACTGGTCTTTATGTTACATGAGTACACATTTAATACTGTCGATACTGGTTTGTATGTTACGTAAGTGCATTTAATAAACCTTGTTTTGGTCTGTATGTTGTAGTACATTTAATACAACTCGATACTGTCTGTATGTTACGTAGTACACATGTAATACAACTCGATACTGGTCTGTATGTTACATCAGTACACATTTAATACAACTCGATACTGTCTGTATGTTACATCAGTACACATTAATACAACTCGATACTGTCTGTATGTTACATCAGTACACATTTAATACAACTCGATGCTGGTCTTTATGTTACATCCAGTACACGACTTAATACAACTCGATGCTGGTCTTAATGTTACATCAGTACACATTTAATACAACTCGATGCTGGTTACAAATGTATGTGTAATTAAATGTTGTGTTAAAACAATGTAGATTAAAAAAATTATGTCAATAAAATGTATTGAATATTATGTGTGTATAAAGTTTGAAAATACGTTTCTGTCTTTCACGTGAGACTATCTGTTCAATCTTCAACATTTTATTTCAGTTATGTGTTTTCTTAGTTCAAAAGAGTAATATCAAATGTCACATATTGACAGGGTCACAAAACTGCTTAGGTTGCACAAAACTAAAAGAGGTGATCAGTACTTTTAGTGATGGATCACCGGCGGCGAACGAAATATTTTAAGGGGGAGCAAGCCAAAATTCAGGGCGGCGCCCCATATTAGAGGGCAAGGCAAAATATGACCGAAAGACCAAGTTTACCCCTTAATTCTATAATAGAATATAGTAATTCTGTAGCAAGTATTTCATCGATATTTCTTTAATGAGTTGCAACAAATAAGAGTTGCCAACCTAGGCCTTTCAAGAAGAGGATGGAGTTTGGCTGCGCCCAATTTTTCTTGTATCTCTTAATATGAACGTGCCTAGCATTGCAGGCAATGTCCAGACGTACGATAGAAAATATGGCGAAATGCTGCGAAATTGCTAGAACCTTATTAATCCATTGTTGCATTATTACGTTAAAATATTTATGTTTATAATATATTTATTAATATAATTAATTTGACTTGATATCGCACTGTATCATACAATCTTTTATTTTGTTGTCAACATTGTAAACAACAGGGAGGGTGGCAAATGGAAATAGTACTTTAAAAACAACACAAAAAAAGTGAACAAAAAAACATAACTCATTGAAGAGCCGTAAATAATATTTGAGTGCTGGAGAATGGTTCAAGCGACTGTTAAAGCTCGTCATTTAGGATAATGGACTCGTTTGTTTTTTGTTTAGTCAAATTTGATTTGAAGATGATTGTTGAGGAAAAGGGGGGGGGGGGGGGGCGAAGTTTGTGTTTGTGATTTAGCTTTATATATTGGAGGGGGGGGGGGGAGGATGGGAGGATGGGGGTAGTTTGTTCTTTCTCCTTTTTTATAAGGTTTGTATTTTTTTAGAATGTTTGTGAAGTGCCGTGTGCGTGTGAATGTGTGTGCGTGTGTGTGTGTGTGTTGTGTGCGTGTGTGCGTGCGTGTGTGTGTAAAGGGTGTGTATTGTGTGCGTGTGTGTGTAGAGGGGTGTGTGCGTGTGTGTGCGTGCGCGTGTGTGTGCGTGTGTGCATGCGTGTGTGTGTATTTGTGTGAGTGTGCGTGTGTGTGTGTGTGTCTGCGTGTAAGGGTGTGTATGTGTGAGGGGTGTTATGTGTGTGTGGAGGGTGTGTGTTTGAGTGTGTGTGTGTGAGTGTTGCATGGTGTGTGAGGGGTGTATGTGTGTGAGTGTGCATGTGTGTGTGTGAGTGTGCGTGTGTGTGTGTGACTATGCGTGTGTGTGAGGGTGTGTGTGTGAGGAGTGTGTATGTGTGTGTGAGTGTGCATGTGTGTGTGAGTGTGTGAGGGTGTGTATGTGAGTCTGTGTGCGCGTGTGTGTGGGGGGTGTCTTAAAAGTGCTAAAATTTGTGGAAGAAAATAATGCACAAGCCATATGCTGTGCACTTTTAACCCTGCTAACCAGCCAAAGCGATATTGACCAATATTAAAAAAGGAAGGGCAGCAAGCCTTTGTCGAAATGATCTCGAGAAACGCTGCTATTGTGTGTAATAGTCTATGACGACAAGTGTGTGAGGTGTGGTGCAGGTGATGGTAGGGGCTCCCTCATGCAGGATTTTGTCTGGGCCCTCTGCGTTACTCGCTCCTACTTTGTTACTGTCCTGGCCCGTGCTGTAGAATTTCTCACGCTTAGGGTTAAGGACGTTGGGTTCTGACCATCTGAAGACAGTTCGCACCATTGGTCGGAAAGTGGCGAAGCTCCGGAGCCGCATGTGGCTTTATAATGCTCCCTTAAGTGCGGCTCTGGTTTAGTTTTATTTAGTGCACTACTAATTTAGGTAATAAAATTTAGTGTAATAAAAGTTTACTAAACAAGCAGATTTGGCTCCCAAAATTTTTTTTTAATTGATGAAATGTTCATATTTGGCTCTTTGGCAGATAAGTTTGCCGACCGCTGGTCAACGCTAAGTTTATTAAAAAAGCTAAATCAGAAAATAAACAACTAAAAGGTGTAACATTTAAAGGGGAGAAATTATTTTTGATGATTTGCAACAACATTGCCGGATTGAGATAAAGTTGTTTGAAAAATGTTAAATCGAAAAGAAAGTTTAAAAACGAACATTTTTAATTGAAAAATTAATAATTCAAGCTGAGTTTAAGTCCGAAAATCAATTCTATGATTTGTTCCAGATAATTTATCACTAGCATCATTCGACGAAATAATTACTGCTTTTTATTCTAATTATATATGCAAATCCTACGTGTACCTGCTCACTTAGTCATCATTTTACCTTCTAGACGATGCAATAATTTCAAGGCATTTGAGCAATCTATCGATCCTCTCTGTATTTCGAAAGCTAAGAATGTCATAAAGCATTAAATATCGAAAAATTATTGTTAGTTTCTGTCATTGACTGTCACAGTGATGGAAGTTTCATTCTAAATTTGTTTTATTCATAATTAAGCTTATTACTCTTAAGGCGTTAAGCAGGTAATTAATTGTCGTCTGCCGCGCCATTTTACAATCGTTGTATAAATGGCGTAATTAATTAATTTCTACCCCCCCCCACCCTTCTTACATACGCGTAATTTCACTAGAGTAGGAGTCTTCATTTATAAATCAAATATATTTAATACAGTTATGATTGAAAAAAAAAAGCCCGTTTGCGTAGTTTTGATTCTAAATTGACGTTTTAAAAGTTAACAGTTAGACAATGACTTAAAGCTGAAGCAAATAATGGTGTGATAATCAAATGAAGCAAAGCAACTTAGGGGCCGTCCATAAAGTACGTCACGCTCCAAGGGGGGGAGGGGGTATAAGAAAGTGTGACAGTTTGTGACAGGGGGGGAGGGGGGGTCAGGCCAAGTGTGACGTCACATTTTTTATGTATTTTTAATTTTATTTCTAATTTAATTTTTTATATTTTTTTAGTAAAACTTAACAGTTTTAAAAATAATTAAAAAAAAAAAATTGTGAAACACTTGAATTAGTTTTAAGTCAAAATAGCATGAAATGCATATCTTTTCAATGTGTTGTTCACAATTCCTCATGCTATAGTTAGGACCGCTAATAAACTGTTGCAAAGCCTTGTTTTATCAGTAGCCTTACGGAAGTGTTATTATTTCTTTGTTGTCTGCTGCATAATTATATCACTGATAAAGAAATTTGAAATTTGTTTTATAATACAAAAAAATACCGTAATTGAAGCTGCAATCCATCACTTCGTTAAAATAATATTGATGCCTTATTCCTTGCAACCAGTGCACCAGGAAGAAGTGCTTATGATCGCGTGGAACATCGAACGGCTCCATTTAGCAGCAAACTGTCTGGTGTCATATTGCCAAATGAACATTAAGGCATTCACTTTGATTTGCAGGGCAGAACAATAAATGAGGATTTGGAAAGAACAAACTTCAAGTTTGCAGGTGAAACTTTAGCTGAAATCTGGTCGCATGTGATTGTTGACCAATTTCCAACAGTTGCAGAATATGTCAACCTTGAGAAATCTGAATTAGATGCAGCAGGACTGAAGTCGAAGGATAAAAATGGTTTGACCATCATGTTCTCACCAGCCAATACTTCACTCAAATTGTGAAATGTCAGGACATAAAATGTTGCGACAAAGTACGGAGCTCATTTTTCAACGTTTTACCTTCGAGATTATTTCCTCCTCCAAATCCAATCCCAATCAACCAAACAACTGATGGACTCAGAGCTTCAGAAAGAGCAGATGCAGATTCACATACATTTCTTTCATTGTTTATTTGTGGCACAAACTCTCAAATTTGATGACATTATGCCAAGACCAACAGGAGTTTTTAAAGTGCAACCATATGATCTTTATTATCCATCTTTGCAGACCAGCATACATGATCGATTTGCAAAGTGTGTCACTTATACTTTGCCTCACAAACAATGTTGAAGAACCATACAGGATAACACAGAGCTCGGGCGCAGGAGAATGTAAAAAAGTAAAGTTTCCTTAGCCCTAAAAGGCCATCGGGGCAGATGAAGTGTAGAATTCTTCTGTTTCTATAACCTAGGCATATGAAGGGATTGTGTGGTTTGCACAATTCCCAGTCGCCTTTACTCCCCCAACATAAAGTCAGGTACCCATTTAAAGCTGGGTGGACTTGGGAACTTTCACCAGGACCTGAAAAAGTCCTAAGGTTCTCACTGAGATTCCAACCCGGGACCCTTCGGTCGACAGTCAAGCGTTCTATACCACTTGACCTCCCGTCTCTTAGGAGAATGTGCCAACCCCAAATTTTCCAGAATCAACTCAGATAAAACGCATTCGTCCTTTGAGAATCGCTGCTAGAAGGCAAAGAGAACTCATGGTAATTATTGGCAGAATGGAAAATGCACATTCAGAGGATGTTGAGTGGCTAGATGAGGATGAAGTTGATCTGTCTGCAACTATCCTTCCAGGAAACGATGATGCGGAAAGATTTATGTCAGTCTTAAATATGGATGAACACTTCACCATGGATGGATGATGTCTAGTGAATATTTTTTTTAATTAAACATAATTCACAGGCCCACTATAAACATTTTCAATATAGCACCAGAGCTGCTTACATAATTTGTCAATCTAGTCCTTTTTTTAGTCACATTGTTTTGTAACCATTTTTATTATTTAATCACTGGTTGAGGTCAAGTTTCGCTAATCTACTTTTTATCTTGTGTCAATAGAATGCATAATCGGAAGATTATCTCAAAGTTCACCTCACCCATTGTAAATGAATAGGTAGCAGATAAATGATGTTTATTATATAATTGTCAATCTAATTTTTGCAATTTTTTTTCAAATTCAATTGATTGAGTTATTGTTTCAAAGAATAACTGATACAACTATTGACAATTATTTATTCTACTATTAAAGTCATTTAATAATCTGATAGTTCTTTTAATATTTATATTTTAAGGCAGTTTAATAGTGAAGTGCGATTTAAGTTTTCGATTAAATTTTAATTAGTTCTTGTTTAAAAATTTTTTTTCGAAAGTGTGACGTACTTTAGGGGGGGGGGGGGTCCCGAGATTTGTGACACTTTGTGACAGGAGGGAGGGGGGGGGGGTCAAAAATCGTCAAAAATAGCGTGACGTACTTTATGGACGGCCCCTTAGCAAAGAAACTTTTCAAAAGTAGCAGTGATTCAGACACGGACATTGAACTGGTCATTGACTGGTATTAGTCTAGTAGTTCATTGTAGAATCTAGAAGGAAGTATCAGTCTACTTCAATCACCATTTACTCTTTCCCTACATAAGGCTGTTTCCATTTTTTGACGGAGGGTCTTTATTATACTTTATATTTTACCATGTCCTAGAAACTTATAGCCTAGTCCACTTGAAAATAAAATGTGTATTTCTTATATTTACTCTAGGCTTTTAAAGTTCCTATTTAATTAGTATGAAAGGTTTATCTCTTGATTGTAGAAAATCATTAATGTAATGGAATGCCCTTTTTCATCCCTACTATAGCTGAGAGTGTATTAAGATAAGGCTCACAACTGCCACAAAGTCTCATCTCAGTTTATTTAATTTTGTCTTTTGCATATGGCATGCACATTAATATCTAAACAATCTTTATTTATCTTCTATCCAAGTGTAAAATTGTTTAATATTAGTCTCTTTTACTCTAAACATCTTGCTTAGTGTTTTTCTTTACAGACATAGAGCATGTTGTATTCTCTTATTTGAAAATGCCAAGTATACGTAACAATTCTTGGTCCAGTTTCTTGATGTTCTTTAAGAAGTAAGTCAGTGCAACATTTACACAGACATTTGTGTCAATACTGATTTAAATAAATTCCATACAAAACGGAAGAAAAAAAGAAGAGGGAGTAGATTAAAAAAAATAAATTGTGTATGCAGGATTAAAGGATTACAGTGAACATTTTTCCATTATGGCATGTTAAATAAAGATAATAATGACAGTGAGACACATTATTCAACGGGCTGTTTGAAAAAGTTTACAGTATTAACCAATGAGCATTTTTCTGATAAGTTCCTAATTGCTCACCATCAGATTAGTATATAACTAACTCTATATCTGGATCTCAAAGCAGTCATCTTAAAGATATTATATTCATTTACAAAATGTTTATTCCAGTTGGAATGCTGATAGTTAGATCCCACATACTTCATTTAACAAATTAATATCCAATTTTTGTGTCCAAAGCACAAATGATTTATGTTGTGAAATTTACAACCAAGCTAAATTACTGAGTGCTTTTTTTCTGAACAAGTTAATTATTTTGATGATGCATCTTAGTTTCAGAAATAAAACATGAAACCTTATTTAATTAAAATACTTTTTGTTATAAAACTTCCATTGGTTTAAAAATTATTTATTTTTTGATGGATGTAAGAGAAATTAATTCTTAAAATCTATGGTTCAAAATAATATACCGGAAACAAAATAAAAAGGATCTGCATAATTATAAAAATCTTTCAGTGTTCCAGGAATAGCTTGGGAAGATAGATTGCCATGTGACACTTGAAAGATTTCAAATGCTTATACCCGACAATATTGAGAGGTGGGGGGGGGGGGAGGCTTATCAGAATAAATAAAATGGTGCTAATTCATGCTACCTAACATGAATCAAAACAATCTATATTACATCTATCTCATAATTTAAATTTTATCCAACAATCTTAATAATTACTTTTGATAAATTGTCATAATGGTAAGCTTTATCATTGTTAAAATTAAAACAGTTTTTTTTACTGCTATAGTTTCAATGATGGAGTTAACTGTGTTGGCAATATTGACAGTCCATGTATCACAATCAATGATAGTGTAATGATGGAGTTGACTGTGTTGGCAATATTGACAGTCTATGTATCACAATCAATGATAGTGCAATGATGGAGTTGACTGTGTTGGCAATATTGACAGTCCATGTATCACAATCAATGATACTGCAATGATGGAGTTGACTGTGTTGGCAATATTGACAGTCCATGCATCACAATCAATGAAACCGTTCATAGAACTAGGGGAAAATCAGGTGAGTATACTTTAACTTTATGACTAGGTAACAAAAAAATATTTTCTTGAAAAATGAATAGTATGTACTTGATAGAATATAGTAAACAAAATATTTTAGTTTATCATTTGATCATTGTGTCTGAGTCATCAACTATACTTTTGTTCACAGAAGTGGTCTATTTCTGTTCAAGAAATAAAAAAAAAATGTTTTTGTGTGTGACAGAAAGACATACAAGTCAATCTGAGCCTATCTTATTAGCTTGAATTCTCCATAGGTATGTACCTTTTTCCTTTCATAAGTAATTGATAAAATTGTTGATGTCAGGTTTAATAAAATAATAACCAATATCTAAGTTATTTTAATCATCAATTTTTTTTAATCTTAAGTCATTTTTTAATGAAAATACAAGGTTTGAACAATGAGACTTAAAAACTGGGTATAATTTACAATCAGCTAAAATATCAAATAAGTAAGATATATATAGTTACAAAAATCGAGGCAACCATTTACTTACATGTAACCTGAAAAATGTTATTTTTTTGTAAATTTTATTATTATTCCTATGAAAAATAAAAATTGTCAATATATTTTTGAAATAGCTGAACAAATATTACATGTATTTACAATGGTCATCTATAATTGTCCCATTGATAACTTAGATATTTTTTAAACTGTTGTAAGAGAAAAAATTAGCATAAATGGCCAAATGTGAAAATGCCACCCCATTCCCAGTAAGTACAAAAGTGCTGAAAATGTCATCCATAATGATGGTAACGTAAGTGCTGCTCTAGAGGAAAATGTCACCCATAATGATGGTAAAGTAAGTGCTACTCTAGAGGAAAATATCACCCATAATGGTAAAGTAAGTGCTAATCTAGAGGAAAATCCTCTGCCTATTTAACACCCTGGAATGTTTTAATGCTACTGATCACATATTTTCCAAAATATGATTCAATTAAAAATATTATAATGTAACATATTAAACCATACTATGTACATTTCTATTTATAATTAATTCTCTACTGTATGTAAAATCATCATGGACTCATGACTAATTACAAATATATCTTCACTAGAGAAACATTGCCCATCACTAACAATTTCCACACATTTCAAATTATTATAATCTGACAACTTTTCAATATAAATTTCTAGAATATTTGTGTGGTAGAAGGTATTTGGATTCAAATAATTATCTGATTATTGTCACAAATAACAGGTTGCAAAACATGCCATAAAGGATGATATTTAAATATTCATAATGTGTTCTGTGAGTACAAAAAATTAAAAACTGCTTTTATCACAACACTTTCATTATAAAAAAAAACATTATTTAAAAAATTTTGTTAATATAAAATTTGGTCTTTAAATCTTGTAGGCTGTATTGCTCCATCCTTTGCATCGTTAAAGGGGTGATTTTTTTTTCTTGCTGGCTCACATCCTTATGTTTGTGTTGTTCCTTCAAAAGGCTGCCCCAAGATTATTTCCAGCCCAGCAGTTTTATTTCATTCCTTTTTTTTTTTTTTCTTGAAACCTGCCAAGATAATATTTTCTTGTGAATTTTCTTTACTATATTTCAAAATCTGAGCATGCATGCAAGGGTTAGTAGTGTTAGAAGATATTCAAATTACAAAGAATATAATATGAATTATTAAAAATATTTGAAGGGCTACTTACCATTGACTACTTGAATAAAAACAAAAATACTTTCCCTTCCTTCCACCCATCCAATGTACCTGGGTTCCATTATCACTGTGTCGTCCAAGACATTGCATTCGTCTGGCACAACAGAGAGCATTCCAAAAAATGGCTTGAATTTTTGTTTAAAACTTGTTTGATGATGTGGGTATTGTCAAAAATAGTACTAAGAAATGTTCTTTTTATTGGATTCAGAAAATACTGTCCCTTTCTTTATCAATATGGTCTGGAACTAACATCTCACATCAAGAGCAGGCTGCCATCAGACTCATTTTGTTTTTATCTGTCGAGAAGGTTTTCAAAATGAATAAAGAAGGCTGGCTAATATGCAAAAAACTAAATTAAACTTATATTTTTTTTCCTCAAACTCTAATAAAACTACTTCACTGTAAAATGTTCTTTTGAATCTCTGGTACTTGTCTTGTTAGATGTGATGGTCATTGGCACCACTGGTGGCATCCGAGGAGGGTTAATTTTTCTTCTTGCTGGCTCACATCCTTATTTTTGTGTTGTTCCTTCAAAAGGCTGCCCCAAGATTATTTCCAGCCCAGCAGTTTTTATTTCATTCATTTTTTTTTTATTTCTTGAAAACCTGCCAAGATAATATTTTCTTGTGAATTTTCTTTACTATATTTCAAAATCTGAGCATGCATGCAAAGGTTAGTAGTATTGAAGATATTCAATTACAAAGAATATAATATGAATTATTAAAAATATTTTGAAGGCTGCTTACCATTGACTACTTGAATAAAACAAAATACTTTCCCCTTCCTTCCACCCATCCAACTGTACCTGGGGTCCATTATCACTGTGTCGTCCAAGACATTGCATTCGCCTAGCACAACAGAGAGCATTCCAAAAAATGGCTTGCATTTTTGTTTAAAACAATTTGTTTGATGATGGGTATTGTCAAAAATAGTACTAAGAAATGTTCTTTTCATTGGATTCAGAAAATACTGTCCCTTTCTTTTTTTCAATATGGTCTGGAACTAACATCTCACATCAAGAGCGGGCTGCCATCAGACTTATTTTGTTTTTATCTGTCAAGAAGGTTTTCAAATGAATAGAAGGCTGGCTAACATGCAAAAAACTAATCAAACTTATATTTTTATTTTTCGCAAACTCCTAATAAAACTACTTCACCGTAAAATGTTCTTTTGAATCTCTGGTACTTGTCTTGTTAGATGAGATGGTCATTGGCACCACTGGTGGCATCCGAAAGCAGGGTCAATTTTTCTTCTTGCTGGCTCATCCTTATTTTTGTGTTGTTTCCTTCAAAAGGCTGCCCAACATTGTTTCCAGCCCAGCAGTCTTATTTCATTCCTTTTTTTTTTTGTCTTGGAAACCTGCCAAGATAATATTTTCTTGTGAATTTTCTTTACTATATTTCAAAATCTAGGCATACAAAAGGGTTAGTAGTGTTAGAAGATATTCAAATTGATACAAAGAATATAATATGAATTATTAAAAATATTTGAAGGGCTACTTACCATTGACTACTTGAAAAAAACAAAAATACTTCCTTCCTTCCACCCCATCCAATGTACCTGGGGTCCATTTTCACTGTGTCGTCCAAGACATTGCATTCGTCAGGCACAACAGAGAGCATTCCAAAAATTAGCTTGAATTTTAGTTTAAAACTGTTTAAATTGATTTGGTTATGGGCAAAAATAGTACTAAGAAATGTTCTTTTCATTGGATTCAGAAAATACTGTCCATTTCTATTTCACTATGGTCTGGAGGTAACATCTCATCAAGAGCATTCCATCAGACTGTCATTTTGTTTTTTCATCTGTCAAGAATGTTTACAAAATAAATAGTTGGGCTGGCTAACATGCAAAAAACTAAATTGAACTTATATTTTTTTTTTGTCAAACTCTAATAAAACTACTTCACCGAAAAATGTTCTTTTGAATCTCTGGTACTTGTCTTGTTAGATGTTATGGTCATTGGCACTACTGGTGGCATCCGAGTAGGAGTCAATTTTTCTTCTTGCTGGCTCACATCCTTATTTTTGTGTTGTTCCTTCAAAAGGCTACCCCAAGATTATTTCCAGCCCAGCAGTTTTATTTCATTCCTTTTTTTTTTTTTTTGACCTGCCAAGATAATATTTTCTTGTGAATTTTCTTCTTACTATATTTCAAAATCTGAGCATGCATGCAAGTGGTTAGCGTGACCAGAAGATATTCAAATTACAAAGAATATAAATATGAATTGATTAAAAATATTTGAAGGGCTACTTACCATTGACTTCTTGAATATAAACAAAAATACTTTCCCTTCCTTCCACCCATCCAATGTACCTGGGGTCCATTATCACTGTGTCGTCCAAGACATTGCATTCGTCATGGCACAACGAGAGAGCATTCCAAAAATGGCTTGAATTTTTGTTTTAAAACTTGTTTGATGATGTGGGTATTGTCAAAAATAGTACTAAGAAATGTTCTTTTCATTGGATTCAGAAAATACTGTCCCTTTCTTTTCAATATGGTCTGGAACTAACATCTCACATCAAGAGCAGACTGCCATCAGACTGTCATTTTGTTTTTATCTGTCGAGAAGGTTTTCAAAATGAATAGAAGGCTGGCTAACATGCAAAAACTTAATCAAACTTATATTTTTATTTTTCGCAAACTCTAATAAAACTACTTCACCGTAAAATGTTCTTTTGAATCTCTGGTACTTGTCTTGTTAGATGAGATGGTCATTGGCACCACTGGTGGCATCCGAGCAGGGTCAATTTTTCTTCTTGCTGGCTCACATCCTTATTTTTGTGTTGTTCCTTCAAAAGGCTGCCCCAACATTGTTTCCAGCCCAGCATTCTTTTCTTCCTTTTTTTTTTTTTTCTTGAAACCTGCCAAGATAATATTTTCTTGTGAATTTTCTTTACTATATTTCAAAATCTGAGCATGAATGCAAGGGTTAGTTAGTAGTGTTAGAAGATATTCAAATTACAAAAGAATATAATATGAATTATTAAAAATATTTGAAGGGCTACTTACCATTGACTACTTGAATAAAAACAAAAATACTTTCCCTTCCTTCCACCCATCCAATGTACCTGGGGTCCATTATCACTGTGTCGTCCAAGACATTGCATTCGTCAGGCACAACAGAGAGCATTCCAAAAAATGGCTTGAATTTTTGTTTAAAACTTGTTTGATGATGTGGTTATGGGCAAAAATAGTACTAAGAAATGTTCTTTTCATTAGATTCAGAAAATACTGTCCATTTCTATTTCACTATGGTCTGGAGGTAACATCTCACATCAAGAGCAGGCTGCCATCAGACTGTCATTTTGTTTTCATCTGTGAAGAATGTTTTCAAAATAAATAGAAGGCTGGCTAACATGCAAAAAACTAAATTGAACTTATATTTTTATTTTTCGCAAACTCTAATAAAACTACTTCACCGTAAAATGTTCTTTTGAATCTCTGGTACTTGTCTTGTTAGATGAGATGGTCATTGGCACCACTGGTGGCATCCGAGCAGGGTCAATTTTTCTTCTTGCTGGCTCACATCCTTATTTTTGTGTTGTTCCTTCAAAAGGCTGCCCCAACATTGTTTCCAGCCCAGCAGTTTTATTTCATTCCTTTTTTTTTTTTTTCTTGAAACCTACCAAGATAATATTTTCTTGTGAATTTTCTTTACTATATTTCAAAATCTGAGCATGCATGCAAGGGTTAGTAGTGTTAGAAGATATTCAAATTACAAAGAATATAATATGAATTATTAAAAAAATTTGAAGGGCTACTTACCATTGACTTCTTGGAATATAAACAAAAATACTTTCCCTTTCTTCCACCCATCCAATGTATCTGGGGTCCATTATCACTGTCGTCCAAGACATTGCATTCGTCTGGCACAACAGAGAGCATTCCAAAAATTAGCTTGAATTTTAGTTTAAAACTTGTTTGATGATGTGGTTATGGGCAAAAATAGTACTAAGAAATGTTCTTTTCATTAGATTCAGAAAATACTGTCCATTTCTATTTCACTATGGTCTGGAGGTAACATCTCACATCAAGAGCAGGCTGCCATCAGACTGTCATTTTGTTTTCATCTGTCAAGAATGTTTTCAAAATGAATAGAAGGCTGGCTAACATGCAAAAAACTAAATTAAACTTATATTTTTTTTCCTCAAACTCTAATAAAACTACTTCACCGTAAAATGATCTTTTGAATCTCTGGTACTTGTCTTGTTAGATGAGATGGTCATTGGCACCACTGGTGGCATCCGAGCAGGGTCAATTTTTCTTCTTGCTGGCTCACATCCTTATTTTTGTGTTGTTCCTTCAAAAGGCTGCCCCAACATTGTTTCCAGCCCAGCAGTCTTATTTCATTCCTTTTTTTTTTGTCTTGAAACCTGCCAAGATAATATTTTCTTGTGAATTTTCTTTACTATATTTCAAAATCTGAGCATGCATGCAAGGGTTAGTAGTGTTAGAAGATATTCAAATTACAAAGAATATAATATGAATTATTAAAAATATTTGAAGGGCTACTTACCATTGACTACTTGAAAAAAAACAAAAATACTTTCCCTTCCTTCCACCCATCCAATGTACCTGGGGTCCATTTTCACTGTGTCGTCCAAGACATTGCATTCGTCTGGCACAACAGAGAGCATTCCAAAAAATGGCTTGAATTTTTGTTTAAAACTTGTTTGATGATGTGGTTATGGGCAAAAATAGTACTAAGAAATGTTCTTTTCATTGGATTCAGAAAATACAGTCCATTTCTATTTCAATATGGTCTGGAGGTAACATCTCACATCAAGAGCAGGCTGCCATCAGACTGTCATTTTGTTTTCATCTGTCAAGAAGGTTTTCAAAATAAATAGAAGGCTGGCTAACGTGCAAAAAACTAAATTGAACTTATATTTTTTTTTCTCAAACTCTAATAAAACTATTTCACCGTAAAATGTTCTTTTGAATCTCTGGTACTTGTCTTGTTAGATGTGATGGTCATTGGCACCACTGGTGGCATCCGAGCAGGGTCAATTTTTCTTCTTGCTGGCTCACATCCTTATTTTTGTGTTGTTCCTTCAAAAGGCTGCCCCAACATTGTTTCCAGCCCAGCAGTTTTATTTCATTCCTTTTTTTTTTTTTTCTTGAAACCTACCAAGATAATATTTTCTTGTGAATTTTCTTTACTATATTTCAAAATCTGAGCATGCATGCAAGGGTTAGTAGTGTTAGAAGATATTCAAATTACAAAGAATATAATATGAATTATTAAAAAAATTTGAAGGGCTACTTACCATTGACTTCTTGGAATATAAACAAAAATACTTTCCCTTTCTTCCACCCATCCAATGTATCTGGGGTCCATTATCACTGTCGTCCAAGACATTGCATTCGTCTGGCACAACAGAGAGCATTCCAAAAATTAGCTTGAATTTTTGTTTAAAACTTGTTTGATGATGTGGTTATGGGCAAAAATAGTACTAAGAAATGTTCTTTTCATTGGATTCAGAAAATACAGTCCATTTCTATTTCAATATGGTCTGGAGGTAACATCTCACATCAAGAGCAGGCTGCCATCAGACTGTCATTTTGTTTTCATCTGTCAAGAAGGTTTTCAAAATAAATAGAAGGCTGGCTAACGTGCAAAAAACTAAATTGAACTTATATTTTTTTTTCTCAAACTCTAATAAAACTATTTCACCGTAAAATGTTCTTTTGAATCTCTGGTACTTGTCTTGTTAGATGTGATGGTCATTGGCACCACTGGTGGCATCCGAGCAGGGTCAATTTTTCTTCTTGCTGGCTCACATCCTTATTTTTGTGTTGTTCCTTCAAAAGGCTGCCCCAACATTGTTTCCAGCCCAGCAGTTTTATTTCATTCCTTTTTTTTTTTTTTCTTGAAACCTGCCAAGATAATATTTTCTTGTGAATTTTCTTTACTATATTTCAAAATCTGAGCATGCATGCAAGGGTTAGTAGTGTTAGAAGATATTCAAATTACAAAGAATATAATATGAATTATTAAAAATATTTGAAGGGCTACTTACCATTGACTACTTGAATAAAAACAAAAATACTTTCCCTTCCTTCCACCCATCCAATGTACCTGGGTTCCATTATCACTGTGTCGTCCAAGACATTGCATTCGTCTGGCACAACAGAGAGCATTCCAAAAAATGGCTTGAATTTTTGTTTAAAACTTGTTTGATGATGTGGGTATTGTCAAAAATAGTACTAAGAAATGTTCTTTTTATTGGATTCAGAAAATACTGTCCCTTTCTTTATCAATATGGTCTGGAACTAACATCTCACATCAAGAGCAGGCTGCCATCAGACTCATTTTGTTTTTATCTGTCGAGAAGGTTTTCAAAATGAATAGAAGGCTGGCTAATATGCAAAAAACTAAATTAAACTTATATTTTTTTTCCTCAAACTCTAATAAAACTACTTCACTGTAAAATGTTCTTTTGAATCTCTGGTACTTCGTCTTGTTAGATGTGATGGTCATTGGCACCACTGGTGGCATCCGAGCAGTGTCAATTTTTCTTCTTGCTGGCTCACATCCTTATTTTTGTGTTGTTCCTTCAAAAGGCTGCCCCAAGATTATTTCCAGCCCAGCAGTTTTATTTCATTCCTTTTTTTTTTATTTCTTGAAACCTGCCAAGATAATATTTTCTTGTGAATTTTCTTTACTATATTTCAAAATCTGAGCATGCATGCAAGGGTTAGTAGTGTTAGAAGATATTCAAATTACAAAGAATATAATATGAATTATTAAAAATATTTGAAGGCTACTTACCATTGACTACTTGAATAAAAACAAAAATACTTTCCCTTCCTTCCACCCATCCAATGTACCTGGGGTCCATTATCACTGTGTCGTCCAAGACATTGCATTCGCCTGGCACAACAGAGAGCATTCCAAAAAATGGCTTGCATTTTTGTTTAAAACTTGTTTGATGATGTGGGTATTGTCAAAAATAGTACTAAGAAATGTTCTTTTCATTGGATTCAGAAAATACTGTCCCTTTCTTTTTCAATATGGTCTGGAACTAACATCTCACATCAAGAGCAGGCTGCCATCAGACTTATTTTGTTTTTATCTGTCAAGAAGGTTTTCAAAATGAATAGAAGGCTGGCTAACATGCAAAAACTTAATCAAACTTATATTTTTATTTTTCGCAAACTCTAATAAAACTACTTCACCGTAAAATGTTCTTTTGAATCTCTGGTACTTGTCTTGTTAGATGAGATGGTCATTGGCACCACTGGTGGCATCCGAGCAGGGTCAATTTTTCTTCTTGCTGGCTCACATCCTTATTTTTGTGTTGTTCCTTCAAAAGGCTGCCCCAACATTGTTTCCAGCCCAGCAGTCTTATTTCATTCCTTTTTTTTTTGTCTTGAAACCTGCCAAGATAATATTTTCTTGTGAATTTTCTTTACTATATTTCAAAATCTGAGCATGCATGCAAGGGTTAGTAGTGTTAGAAGATATTCAAATTACAAAGAATATAATATGAATTATTAAAAATATTTGAAGGGCTACTTACCATTGACTACTTGAAAAAAAACAAAAATACTTTCCCTTCCTTCCACCCATCCAATGTACCTGGGGTCCATTTTCACTGTGTCGTCCAAGACATTGCATTCGTCAGGCACAACAGAGAGCATTCCAAAAATTAGCTTGAATTTTAGTTTAAAACTTGTTTGATGATGTGGTTATGGGCAAAAATAGTACTAAGAAATGTTCTTTTCATTAGATTCAGAAAATACTGTCCATTTCTATTTCACTATGGTCTGGAGGTAACATCTCACATCAAGAGCAGGCTGCCATCAGACTGTCATTTTGTTTTCATCTGTCAAGAATGTTTACAAAATAAATAGAAGGCTGGCTAACATGCAAAAAACTAAATTGAACTTATATTTTTTTTTTGTCAAACTCTAATAAAACTACTTCACCGTAAAATGTTCTTTTGAATCTCTGGTACTTGTCTTGTTAGATGTTATGGTCATTGGCACCACTGGTGGCATCCGAGCAGGGTCAATTTTTCTTCTTGCTGGCTCACATCCTTATTTTTGTGTTGTTCCTTCAAAAGGCTGCCCCAAGATTATTTCCAGCCCAGCAGTTTTATTTCATTCCTTTTTTTTTTTTTTCTTGAAACCTGCCAAGATAATATTTTCTTGTGAATTTTCTTTACTATATTTCAAAATCTGAGCATGCATGCAAGGGTTAGTAGTGTTAGAAGATATTCAAATTACAAAGAATATAATAT
The DNA here is from genome assembly GCA_021962125.1 of Bulinus truncatus. Lineage (NCBI taxonomy): Eukaryota > Metazoa > Mollusca > Gastropoda > Planorbidae > Bulinus > Bulinus truncatus. The sequence continues at coordinate 531,758 of JAGDYQ010000332.1, forward strand.
GAATTATTAAAAATATTTGAAGGGCTACTTACCATTGACTACTTGAAAAAAAACAAAAATACTTTCCCTTCCTTCCACCCATCCAATGTACCTGGGGTCCATTTTCACTGTGTCGTCCAAGACATTGCATTCGTCAGGCACAACAGAGAGCATTCCAAAAATTAGCTTGAATTTTAGTTTAAAACTTGTTTGATGATGTGGTTATGGGCAAAAATAGTACTAAGAAATGTTCTTTTCATTAGATTCAGAAAATACTGTCCATTTCTATTTCACTATGGTCTGGAGGTAACATCTCACATCAAGAGCAGGCTGCCATCAGACTGTCATTTTGTTTTCATCTGTCAAGAATGTTTACAAAATAAATAGAAGGCTGGCTAACATGCAAAAAACTAAATTGAACTTATATTTTTTTTTTGTCAAACTCTAATAAAACTACTTCACCGTAAAATGTTCTTTTGAATCTCTGGTACTTGTCTTGTTAGATGTTATGGTCATTGGCACCACTGGTGGCATCCGAGCAGGGTCAATTTTTCTTCTTGCTGGCTCACATCCTTATTTTTGTGTTGTTCCTTCAAAAGGCTGCCCCAAGATTATTTCCAGCCCAGCAGTTTTATTTCATTCCTTTTTTTTTTTTTTCTTGAAACCTGCCAAGATAATATTTTCTTGTGAATTTTCTTTACTATATTTCAAAATCTGAGCATGCATGCAAGGGTTAGTAGTGTTAGAAGATATTCAAATTACAAAGAATATAATATGAATTATTAAAAATATTTGAAGGGCTACTTACCATTGACTTCTTGAATATAAACAAAAATACTTTCCCTTCCTTCCACCCATCCAATGTACCTGGGGTCCATTATCACTGTGTCGTCCAAGACATTGCATTCGTCTGGCACAACAGAGAGCATTCCAAAAAATGGCTTGAATTTTTGTTTAAAACTTGTTTGATGATGTGGGTATTGTCAAAAATAGTACTAAGAAATGTTCTTTTCATTGGATTCAGAAAATACTGTCCCTTTCTTTTTCAATATGGTCTGGAACTAACATCTCACATCAAGAGCAGACTGCCATCAGACTGTCATTTTGTTTTTATCTGTCGAGAAGGTTTTCAAAATGAATAGAAGGCTGGCTAACATGCAAAAACTTAATCAAACTTATATTTTTATTTTTCGCAAACTCTAATAAAACTACTTCACCGTAAAATGTTCTTTTGAATCTCTGGTACTTGTCTTGTTAGATGAGATGGTCATTGGCACCACTGGTGGCATCCGAGCAGGGTCAATTTTTCTTCTTGCTGGCTCACATCCTTATTTTTGTGTTGTTCCTTCAAAAGGCTGCCCCAACATTGTTTCCAGCCCAGCAGTCTTATTTCATTCCTTTTTTTTTTGTCTTGAAACCTGCCAAGATAATATTTTCTTGTGAATTTTCTTTACTATATTTCAAAATCTGAGCATGCATGCAAGGGTTAGTAGTGTTAGAAGATATTCAAATTACAAAGAATATAATATGAATTATTAAAAATATTTGAAGGGCTACTTACCATTGACTACTTGAATAAAAACAAAAATACTTTCCCTTCCTTCCACCCATCCAATGTACCTGGGGTCCATTATCACTGTGTCGTCCAAGACATTGCATTCGTCAGGCACAACAGAGAGCATTCCAAAAATTAGCTTGAATTTTAGTTTAAAACTTGTTTGATGATGTGGTTATGGGCAAAAATAGTACTAAGAAATGTTCTTTTCATTAGATTCAGAAAATACTGTCCATTTCTATTTCACTATGGTCTGGAGGTAACATCTCACATCAAGAGCAGGCTGCCATCAGACTGTCATTTTGTTTTCATCTGTCAAGAATGTTTTCAAAATGAATAGAAGGCTGGCTAACATGCAAAAAACTAAATTAAACTTATATTTTTTTTCCTCAAACTCTAATAAAACTACTTCACCGTAAAATGTTCTTTTGAATCTCTGGTACTTGTCTTGTTAGATGAGATGGTCATTGGCACCACTGGTGGCATCTAAGCAGGGTCAATTTTTCTTCTTGCTGGCTCACATCCTTATTTTTGTGTTGTTCCTTCAAAAGGCTGCCCCAACATTGTTTCCAGCCCAGCAGTTTTATTTCATTCCTTTTTTTTTTTTTTCTTGAAACCTACCAAGATAATATTTTCTTGTGAATTTTCTTTACTATATTTCAAAATCTGAGCATGCATGCAAGGGTTAGTAGTGTTAGAAGATATTCAAATTACAAAGAATATAATATGAATTATTAAAAATATTTGAAGGGCTACTTACCATTGACTTCTTGTAATATAAACAAAAATACTTTCCCTTTCTTCCACCCATCCAATGTATCTGGGGTCCATTATCACTGTCGTCCAAGACATTGCATTCGTCTGGCACAACAGAGAGCATTCCAAAAAATGGCTTGAATTTTTGTTTAAAACTTGTTAAGAAATGTTCTTTTCATTGGATTCAGAAAATACTGTCCCTTTCTCTTTTTCAATATGGTCTGGAGCTAACATCTCACATCAGGAGCAGGCTGCCATCAGACTGTCATTTTGTTTTCATCTGTCGAGAAGGTTTTCATTTCAAAATGAATAGAAGGCTGGCTAACATGCAAAAACTTAAACTTATATTTTTATTTTTCGCAAACTCTAATAAAACTACTTCACCGTAAAATGTTCTTTTGAATCTCTGGTACTTGTCTTGTTAGATGAGATGGTCATTGGCACCACTGGTGGCATCCGAGCAGGGTCAATTTTTCTTCTTGCTGGCTCACATCCTTATTTTTGTGTTGTTCCTTCAAAAGGCTGCCCCAAGATTATTTCCAGCCCAGCAGTTTTATTTCATTCCTTTTTTTTTTTTTTCTTGAAACCTACCAAGATAATATTTTCTTGTGAATTTTCTTTACTATATTTCAAAATCTGAGCATGCATGCAAGGGTTAGTAGTGTTAGAAGATATTCAAATTACAAAGAATATAATATGAATTATTAAAAATATTTGAAGGGCTACTTACCACTGACTACTTGAATAAAAACAAAAATACTTTCCCTTCCTTCCACCCATCCAATGTACCAGGGGTCCATTATCACTGTGTCGTCCAAGACATTGCATTCGTCTGGCACAACAGAGAGCATTCCAAAAAATGGCTTGAATTTTTGTTTAAAACTTGTTTGATGATGTGGGTATTGTCGAAAATAGTACTAAGAAATGTTCTTTTCATTGGATTCAGAAAATACTGTCCCTTTCTTTTTCAATATGGTCTGGAACTAACATCTCACATCAAGAGCAGACTGCCATCAGACTGTCATTTTGTTTTTATCTGTCGCGAAGGTTTTCAAAATGAATAGAAGGCTGGCTAACATGCAAAAACTTAATCAAACTTATATTTTTATTTTTCGCAAACTCTAATAAAACTACTTCACCGTAAAATGTTCTTTTGAATCTCTGGTACTTTTCTTGTTAGATGAGATGGTCATTGGCACCACTGGTGGCATCCAAGCAGTGTCAATTTTTCTTCTTGCTGGCTCACATCCTTATTTTTGTGTTGTTCCTTCAAAAGGCTGCCCCAACATTGTTTCCAGCCCAGCAGTCTTATTTCATTCCTTTTTTTTTTTTTTTGAAACCTGCCAAGACAATATTTTCTTGTGAATTTTCTTTACTATATTTCAAAATCTGAGCATGCATGCAAGGGTTAGTAGTGTTAGAAGATATTCAAATTACAAAGAATATAATATGAATTATTAAAAATATTTGAAGGGCTACTTACCATTGACTACTTGAAAAAAAACAAAAATACTTTCCCTTCCTTCTACCCATCCAATTTACCTGGGGCCCATTATCACTGTGTCGTCCAAGACATTGCATTCGTCTGGCACAACAGAGAGCATTCCAAAAAATGGCTTGAATTTTTGTTTAAAACTTGTTTGATGATGTGGGTATTGTCGAAAATAGTACTAAGAAATGTTCTTTTCATTGGATTCAGAAAATACTGTCCCTTTCTTTTTCAATATGGTCTGGAACTAACATCTCACATCAAGAGCAGACTGCCATCAGACTGTCATTTTGTTTTTATCTGTCAAGAAGGTTTTCAAAATGAATAGAAGGCTGGCTAACATGCAAAAACTTAATCAAACTTATATTTTTATTTTTCTCAAACTCTAATAAAACGACTTCACCGTAAAATGTTCTTTTGAATCTCTGGTACTTTTCTTGTTAGATGAGATGGTCATTGGCACCACTGGTGGCATCCAAGCAGTGTCAATTTTTCTTCTTGCTGGCTCACATCCTTATTTTTGTGTTGTTCCTTCAAAAGGCTGCCCCAACATTGTTTCCAGCCCAGCAGTCTTATTTCATTCCTTTTTTTTTTTTTTTGAAACCTGCCAAGACAATATTTTCTTGTGAATTTTCTTTACTATATTTCAAAATCTGAGCATGCATGCAAGGGTTAGTAGTGTTAGAAGATATTCAAATTACAAAGAATATAATATGAATTATTAAAAATATTTGAAGGGCTACTTACCATTGACTACTTGAAAAAAAACAAAAATACTTTCCCTTCCTTCTACCCATCCAATTTACCTGGGGCCCATTATCACTGTGTCGTCCAAGACATTGCATTCGTCTGGCACAACAGAGAGCATTCCAAAAAATGGCTTGAATTTTTGTTTAAAACTTGTTTGATGATGTGGGTATTGTCGAAAATAGTACTAAGAAATGTTCTTTTCATTGGATTCAGAAAATACTGTCCCTTTCTTTTTCAATATGGTCTGGAACTAACATCTCACATCAAGAGCAGACTGCCATCAGACTGTCATTTTGTTTTTATCTGTCAAGAAGGTTTTCAAAATGAATAGAAGGCTGGCTAACATGCAAAAACTTAATCAAACTTATATTTTTATTTTTCTCAAACTCTAATAAAACGACTTCACCGTAAAATGTTCTTTTGAATCTCTGGTACTTGTATTGTTAGATGTGATGGTCATTGGCACCACTGGTGGCATCCGAGGAGGGTCAATTTTTCTTCTTGCTGGCTCACACCCTTATTTTTGTGTTGTTCCTTCAAAAGGCTGCTAAAGTTTCAGTCCAAGCTTTCTTATTCCATTGAAAAAATAAACTGTATTTTTTTTTTATTAGTATTATCAAATTTTATTTTTCTAAAACTTTAACGAGTTGTGCGTATTTAAAAAAAAACAAATGCACTTTACAAACTTTCAGAAAATCTGTATGTTTTTTGACAGTTTGACAAAAAAACATGCTATGGCGGAAAGAAATTGTATTTGTGCATTTTTTTTTTTTGGTGCTCTTTTTTGTTGAATCAATAAATATGTACTGATAATTTCATTTTAACGATTTTTTCTATTTACTCAACTTGAATCCTAGATCGTTGTTCTTATTATAAGTCTGACATACTCATTTGTGAGACTGAAAGTTATAAATAGTTTTATTTTCCATTATGTGAAAAGTCTGCTATCTATATACTTTCAATGTTGCTATTTATTCTACTACCAGTAATTGCGTTTTTAATCCTTTTTGTTGGGCTCCAGTTGCTATAAAGTTTAAATAATTATATTCTGGTTAAACAGAATATGTGGGACTGATGGCCGAGTGGTGTATATACTCGACTGTCAACCTGAAAGTCCTGGGTTTGGTCCTAGATGAGAATTAAGGGAATTTTTCCTGGTGACCAGGTGACATATGTTTCAACGTCGTCCCACAAGTCCCTCCAGCTTTAAATGGGTACCTGACTTTAAGTTGGGGAAGTAAAGGTTGCTGGGCATTGTATTAACCACACATTCATTCATATTCCAAGTATATAGAAACAGGGCTTAGGATACTTTTTTTAAAACAGAATATAATAAATGATATATGCTTGGTAGGGTGGAGCTTAAAAATAAAAATATAGAATTTTTGCTATCCGTGTAAAAACATCATTTAAAAATTTTGAACTTCTTATCTCATCATTTAGAGGTAGTAGCTGAATGATGTGAAAGTTGATAAGAAAGTCAAATTATTGCGAAAAAACGAAACACGTGGACTTTTATAATTATTTGATCATTGATTCAACTAAATGCAATTAATACAAGTTACACACACTAACACTGCTTGGTAAATGAGTAAATGAAATTAAATGTTAATGTAAAAATTTAGTTAATGAGTTAAAAAAAAAGTTTGCAGTAAAATGTTACTAGCTGCTAAATTATGATACTGCTAAAGCTTCAAGTGTCTCCTTCTTGCTGTTAGGATACATATCTCGATGTTTCTGGACAACCTGTAGTAGAAACTGAAGTTGTGTGTGACTCATCATGTGTCATTAACTTTGTGAATTCCTAAATAAGGGCAACTCCGCGCTCGGCATGATCATTAACGACCTTAAGAGCGAGAACGGTTTCCATAGCCTGCTGAAATTCCTGAAAATGCCACCAATCTGGATCTATTGTTATGGATCTGATTAGTAAAGAAAAGGAAATTCGGACTGATACCAAAGGGCAGCCCCATTTTGTAAAGAACATTTGAAAGAGTTGAGCTGGCAAGGAGAGGAAAAAGAAAAAGAAATGTGTCTGGCAACTTTAGGATTTAAAACGGTAACTTTGACTTTGCAGAAATTAATTGTACAAGCGTTTATCTGGAAACAATGCCAAATCCACTATGATGCACTTTGTTTAATCATGTTCTGGATTATCTTTATTGTTCATGGCATGTACCATCAACCTCTTGGTTTCAGAACTCACACGGTCATCAAAGAGTGCCAAAGCAATCAGTACCGAAGATAGATACCATAGATGACCGGCAATTTTTTTTTTTGATGCAGCATTCGATATAACATCATTTATGGTTGAATAGTTGAGGAGTTCATTGAGATGAAGAAAACCATTGTATGAAGCACTGGGTGAGAGAGGGGCTGTTATCCATGCCTTCAGATACAGTCTGTGATCTTTCTTCATATATTTCACACTGCTCTAAAAATCATAACAATTTGCTTTAACTTCATTGTACATGAATGTTCATATAGATGAATCACAACACTTCAGTGGCGTAGCGAAGGGTGTGCAGGGAGAGGGCATCATGCCCCGGGCGCTACTCACAAAGGGGCGCCAAATGGTATATTTTATGTATAATATTATATGGTTTTCGAATGGGGAGGGGGCAAAAAAGGTATTGTGCCCCGGTCGCGAGTTAATAAACAAGCACACATTTCATCTGCAAATCATAGTGATAGACATGTACATAAAGTACTGTGAGCTGCTTACACACTTAAATTGAATTTGACCAAAAAAAACAACAGTTGTACTACATGTAAAATTGAATGATGGACATCAATAGTGCTTGAAGTGAATGCAGTGTGCATTGAAGTAATTGAAGTGTATGGTCTACTTCAGGGGATGAGCAAACTACGGCCCGCGGGCCCATGTGGCCCTTCAGAGTATATTATGCGGCCCTTCGGAGTATATTATGCGGCCCTTCAGAGTATATTATGCGGCCCTTCAGATTATATTATGCGGCCCTTCAGAGTATATTATGCGGACCATCTGCATGTACAAGCTACGATCCTATGTCGATGTTAATAGTGGCATCATCCTCATTAATTTTAATAGTTCTTTCGTCTTCATATTTACTATGACAGGTAACAATAAACTTTTGTTGAAATAGTTATGAATAGTGAAGTCCGATTACAAAATTAGCAACTGATCAAGTGTGTATTTTAAAATGTTATGCTCAACTGTAATAGAGTGTGAATGTGAAATAAAATGACAAATTATCTTAAATTCATTTTTTCATACGTTGTAAATTGTAATTAAGTAGAAAAAATATATATGCGGCCCGCCGATAACAATCAAGTTTTCAATGTGGCACTCGGTAGAAAAAGTTTGCCCACCCCTGGTCTACTCAATCTATGTCAGAGTACGCGGGATGAAATGTTTATTCTAAAATCTGGAGCAGTCAATTTAGTGGATTTGATTATTTTACTATATATGTGTATGTTGGGATGTCACTGCAAAGTACGAGCTAAGATTCCTAGAAGTTATAGGTCGGTACAGACAAATGATAAAAGATGGACGTCCCAAACCTATTGTTAAAGAAAAGACTTGAGGACGCTACATAAAAAAAGCCAATAGATGAAAGAAGTTATCTTACAAATTAAATTGATTATTTTACTATTTATGTGTATGTTGGGATGTCACTGCAAAGTACGAGCTAAGATTCCTAGAAGTTATAGGTCGGTACAGACAAATGATAAAAGATGGACGTCCCAAACCTATTGTTAAAGAAAAGACTTGAGGACGCTACATAAAAAAAGCCAATAGATGAAAGAAGTTATCTTACAAATTAAACATGAAATGTGTAGTTACGGGTTTCACATTTTATCTGCGGAAGGTTTGGTGGCTGTATAATAGAGAACCCTAAAGTCTGTAATGTACAAACAAGACTTTTTGATTGAAGAGTCGCACACTGTTATATAATATTTGAATGATGGTTCCAGTTTTTTTTATTTAGAGAAGGAAACTCGTTTTATAAAATCTGTCAAATTATATCTCAATTATCACAATTAGATGGAGATCTCAATTATCACAATTAGATGGAGATCTCAATTATCACAATTAGATGGAGATCTCAATTATCACAATTAGATGGAGATCTCAATTATCACAATTAGATGGAGATCTCAATTATCACAATTAGATGGAGATCTCATTTTCCACAACAATTTTCACAACCATTAGAGGGCAATTTGAAGTTTCTTTTTAAACGTTGTATGTGGGGAGGGGGGGGAGCTTTTATACGTTTTTTCGTTTGAATGGAAGGGGGGGGGCTTAAACTTTACGTAATTTTACCGTGGAGGGGGGCGGCGAAAGTTGAACAAGGGGAAGGGGGTTTACTGAGTTCTAAAATTTGCTGACGTAATTTATGGACGAGTCCTAGGCAGTGCTCGATTTACCGCCGGGTATATCCCCGGCACTGCGGAGTGTCATCCCCGGCTCTGCTTTAGCTAATTTCATCCCTGCCGGGGATGACATTTATCCCCGGCTCTGCAGAAATTTTTTTCATCCCCAGCACTGATTTTTTCTTAAGGTTAGCCTAAATTATTGAATTGATTTTAAAGTATTACTACACATATTTAATGAAAAATACAAAATCAGCTGATTTGAACTGAACAACGCAACACTTTCTGCTAAACATTCTGGAAATAACACTTGTGCGGTTGTTTACAGATAGCACGCCGAGCAGGCTTGCAAGAAGCTAAAATTAGCTAAAATCGTTATCCTTTATTAAAAAACCCGTTTTCGCACCAATTAAATTGCTCGTAAACAGTGTAATATAAGTTTTCAAGACTGATTTACAGCTATAAGCATATATATCTATGACAATTAGATAGTTCAGATGTTATAAAATTAAACCAATCAGTGTAATCTAAAATGATTTCTCTCTTGATGTTGCTGATATTAAGACGCTGACACAAGGGGTATCTAGGAATTGGTCCTCGGGAAGGCCAGTATATAGGCCCGGGAATTGTAGTGTGTTGGGGGCGTATGTAAGTTTTTCCCGGCCTACTGGAACCGCGCCTGCTCTGACAGTCATTCATTGCAATTCATACGGTACTGTATCGTTTTCATATTTAGGCCTAGGGACTCCAATATTTTTTCAACAAGTTTACACACAAATCTGACAAAAATATTTGAAGAGCGAGGCTGCATTATTGTCGATGTATCAAGTGATGGTAACTGTTTTTACGCCATAATTCACCAACTTCAACAATCCAGTTATGTAAATCCAATATCTACATACAATGCTCAGCAGTTGCGACAAGATGCCGTTACTTTTTTAGAAAACCATCCAAATTGCATTGAAGAATCGTTTCTAATTCGGGCAGATTATTAAGATTTTACAGTATATTTAGAACGCCAAAGATTAAATGGACAGTTAAAGATTTAGGTTTGCGCTGCAAAGAACGAGTGCGAATAGAGAAAACATTTGTTGAAGGACTTTCTATACTTGAAAATGAGAAACTAGCACTAAGAATTGTCTTCCCCGGCTCTGATTTAGCTTTTTTTTTTTATTCCCGCCGGGGAATGAATAACAAAAGTTTACTCTTGACTCGTTAATATTTTACTGCAATAGACCATCTAAAACCGGAAATATTTAATTTAAATAAAAAAAAATTACGGTTAATATTTTGTTTAACTTTTACGTCATTACGGTTATGACATAAGGCATTTTATATTAGTTAAACTGGACATGTTTGTCCATATAGAAAAGGCTATGCCTTACTGCCCTTACAATATCTCCTTCCTTCCCTACACTGAACTCTTCTCACTCTATCCACGGGGGTTATTGGTTGCCCTACTTTTATGTAAACCTGTTTATTATTTATGTAAAATAACTTAGGTATTTAATTTCATTATTTTATGTCATAAATGAATCTGAACACATTTTAAAAGACGCCAGTTTTCTTTATTAAAAAAAAATATTTTGCTACTCAATTGACGGGCTGACTTTATCGTTTATTATGTAACACTTTTACAGTTATTTAAATGAATGAATCTTATAAAAAAAAAGGTCATCAATTTAAAAAACAAACAAACTGATAAGTTAACTTTGAAATATTACACTTTATTGTAATGCAACATTTAACGCTAAAATAACAAAACTTCGATTGTCGCAATAAGACGTAAGTGTGTGTAATAAACATAAAAGAAGAATGCAAACACTGACCTGAAAGGTGTTGTGTGTAATATCGATATGAATAAGAAACATTCCAATAGTAATCCTAAAGAAAAAAAAAAGACACAGCGTGGAAATAAACTGCACATTGTTGACCACACAGCCGGACTGTTCAAACAATATCTGTAAAGTTGACAGTTGTTGTTTGTTACTTATCGCCATAATGGACATTGCCCAGTGCTAATGTTGATGCTAGACATGATTCACGTAAAAGAGAAAAGACCGTGAACAATACCAACACACTGGACACATCTCTGCATGACCACACATCCCACGGTTGAATAGTTCTGTGTGCAGGGGACTAAGAGATCTGCACGGGAACATAGAGCTTACTAGAACTGGTCTAGAGGACAGTTTTTTTTTTGTTATTTGCCATGTTGGACTTAGCTGCGTGTTATTGTTGACTCGTGTAACCATTCGTTGGTTTTAAATGTATTTATTTCTTAAACTAAAGATACTGTCAATTATTTTGTGAATAAAAATGAAAAGAATATTACTTCGTACATTTACTCAGCGAGGCTCGACCTCAAGGCCGTCAGTTCTCAAGCCACATAGCCACCTATCATCAATTAATTTTATAGAGAATAAAAACGTCTCTTCATATTGTGTCTTTACTCTTTACATGACTTAATATTTCTGAATCAACATATTACTCAATGCGGCTCTTAATCTTTCTCAATCCACAGTTTACTCAATGCAGCTGTTAATCTTTCTCAATCCACAGTTTACTCAATGCGGCTCTTAATCTTTCTCAATACACATTTTACTCAATGCGGCTCTTAATCTTTCTCAATCCATAGTTTACTCAATGTGGCTCTTAATCTTTTTCAATACACAGTTTACTCAATGCGGTTCATAATCTTTCTCAATCCACAGTTTACTCAATGCGCTCTTAATCTTTCACAGTTTACTCAATGCGGCTCTTAATATTTATTAATGGACGGTTTACTCAATGCGGCTCTTAATTGTTCTTAATCAACGGTTTACTCAATGCGGCTCTTAATATTTCTTAATCCACAGTTTACTCAATGCGGCTCTTAATCTTTCTCAATCCACAGTTTACTCAATGCGGCTCTTAATCTTTGTCAATCCACAGTTTACTCAATGCACCTATTACAGAAACATGCGCAATGTTCTATTGTTTTAGTACGACTTCTGTTGAATTTGTTAATATGATTATTTCATTACTTAATCTTCCATGAACAAACACTACAATGATGTGATGTATGTAGAAGTTATATCGAAGTCAAAGATCTGATTGCGGCTTTCATTATTGACCTCATGCCTAGCCATACACTTTCATTATATTTTCACCATCAGCACAATATCGTAGCGCAGTATTGTTTGTATTTTAGAATCGACGTCTAGCTTATAGTTTTATGTGTAATCAACAAAATAAAGAGGTCGAGAGTTATAAACCCTGAGGAGATCTGTTCGTATGGAAACGTCTGTTGTTGACCCCTGGTTAAACCCAGGAGCCGAATGAACAACTACGTAATCTTCGTCCTTGGAAGTCGTGACGTGACTTGTCTTCGCTGCTCTGGGGAGGGGGAGTGGGGGGGGGGTTGGACATATCCTCTCCTCAATGGTCGAACTTGTTGATTTTTAGATTTTTAAAACATACCTAGTTTGTGCCATGTCTGGTGGCCAGCAGTAGCTGACCCCTGAGGCTGGTCACTTAAGTCCAAGTCTTTAGCCGTGTCTGTTATATAAGAAGGTTAGCCGTCGTCTTATCCCCCACCTCACCTCTCCCTTACCCTTGGTCTTCGATGTCCCCCATTTGATTTATTTTTTACAATTTTTATATAGGTGAATTAGCTGTCACAATGAAGTACACAAAATCACTAATCAAGTCAAGAGTAGCACTGACAGTACTCGAGACCTAGGCCGAGTGTCATTTACAGGCTTTAAGAAAGTTTCATATGCGGGGCGTAAAAAAACAACGTTCTGTTTTGTTAGATTTAAGTAACGAAAATACTGAATGTGTGAGTCCCGCGTGATGTGGGGCACAAAGCCCCGTGGCAGCCCCCGATAGTTCATTTTCTTTAGTTTTCCATAGTGATGTCACCGAACCGTGTTTTTTCATTCATACTTTCATTTAAACCATTATCTGACTATTTCTCATTAAAAACGCAAATTAAAATGCATTTATTTCAAATCTAAATCAATATCACTTTAATGTTCAATTAAAAATGTATCTTCAATTTATTTATCTAAATTTGCGAGGAATTTTATCCAAATCGTGACAAAATCCACTAAATTAAAAAATGTGCAGAAAAATAAATTATTGAGCTTTTTTAAAACTGTAAACACCCAAAAGTAAATCGTTGTCTGCTCTTTAAAAAAAAGTTAAATTTTGATAGCTAAATATAGTTTATAGAAAACACGGAATCAAAAGTAGCGGAAGATAAGGTGTCGTATTACTAGACAACCTTTTGAGATGGAAAAGCCTAATGTTATAATTTACAATTTTCTCAATGCTTAAAGAGCCACTAAATTTGTTGTTTCAATATTACGGTATTTGAGCGAGCCGCCAATAGACAAGAAAGAGCTACAACTTGACATCGAAAGAGCCACATGCGACTCGCGAGCCGCAGGTTGCCGACCCCTGTACTAGACTAAATACGATTCAAATCTCCCTTTTTAATATATTTGTACTTACATACAGAACTAAAAGCGATCGACGTTATTGTAGTTTTAAAAGCAAAGGAAGATATTGTTTTAATTTAATTGTATAGCGCTAAATATTTCAAAATTATGTTGCGCTAAAAAATAAACTTACAAATTTCAAACAACAAAGAAATCCGGCACATATTAACCGGAATCGGAACCGGATTTGTTTAAACTGCCGGAATCTGGCTTAACAGGAACCAGAATCAGATTCCGGTACAGCCCTACTAATAACATATTCCCACAAGCTCCTACATATTCCCACAAGCTCCTACATATTCCGACAAGCTCCTACATATTCACACAAGCTCCTACATATTCCCATAAGCTCCTACATATTTCCAAAAGCTCCTACATATTCCCATAAGCTCTTTCATATTCCCATAGGCTCGTAAATATTTCCATAAGCTCCTACATATTCCCATAAGCTCATACATATTCCCATTAGCTCCTACATATTTCTATAAGCTCCTACACATTCCCATAAGCTCCTACATATTCCCATAAGCTCCTACATATTCCCATAAGCTCCTACATGTTCATATAGGCTCCTACATATTCCCATAAGCTCCTACACAATCCCATAAGCTCCTACATATTCCCATAAGCTCCTACATATTCCCATAAGCTCCTAAATATTCCCATAAGCTCCTACATATCCTCATACGCTCCTACATATTCCCATACGCTCCTACATATTCCCATAAGCTCCTACATATTCCCACAAGCTCCTACATATTCCCACAAGCTTCTACATATTCCCACAAGCTCCTACATATTCCCATAAGCTCCTACATATTCCCATAAGCTCCTACATATTCCCAATGCTCCTACACATTCCCATAAGCTCCTACACATTCCCATAAGCTCCTACACATTCCCATAAGCTCCTACATATTCCCATAAGCACCTACTCACTCCCATAAGCACCTACTCACTCCCATAAGCTCCTACATATTCCCATAAGCTCCTACATATTCCCAAAAGCTGCTACATATTCCCAAAAGCTCCTACATATTCCCATAAGCTCCTACACATTCCCATAAGCCCCTACACATTCCCATAAGCTCCTACATATTCCCATAAGCTCCTAATAATTCCCATAAGCTCCTACATATTCCCACATGCTCCTACATATTCCCACAATCTTCTACATATTCCCATAAGCTCCTACATATTCCCACAAGCTTCTACATATTCCCACAAGCTTCTACATATTCCCATAAGCTCCTACACATTCCCATAAGCTCCTACACGTTCCCATAAGCTCCTACACGTTCCCATAAGCTCTTACACATTCCCATAAGCTCCTACACATTCCCATAAGCACCTACATATTCCCATAAGCTCCTACTAATTCCCATAAGCTCCTACATATTCCCATAAGCTCCCACATATTCCCATAAGCTCCTACATATTCCCATAAGCTCCCACATTCCCATAAGCTCTTACATATTCCCATAAGCTCCTACATATTCCCATAAGCTCCCACATATTCCCATAAGCTCTTACATATTCTTATAAGCTCCTACATATTCCCATAAGCTCCTACAATTCCCATAAGCTACATTTTCCCATAAGCTCCTAAATATTTTGCATCAGCTCCAACACATTCCCATAAGCTCCTACATATTCCCACATGTTTCTACATATTTCCAAACGCCATACATATTCCTAATATCTCCTACATATTCCTACATGCTCCTACATATTACCACAAAATCCTACATATTCCCACAAGCTCCTACATATTCCCATAAGCTCCTACATATTCCCATAAGCTCCTACATATTCCCACAAGCTCCTACATATTCCCATAGGCTCCTACATATTCTCACAAGTTTTTAAATATCTCCATAAGCTCCTACATATTCCCATAAGATCCTATATATCTCCATAAGATCCTACATATCCCCAAAAGCTCCTACATATTCCCACAAGCTCCTACATATTCCCATAAGCTCTTACATATTCCCATAAGCTCCTACATATTCCCATAAGATCCTACATATTCCCACAATCTCCTACATATTACCATAGGCTCTTACATATTCCCATAAGCTCTTACATATTGCCATAAGCTCCTACATATTCCCATAAGCTCCCACATATTCCAATAAGCTCCTACATATTGCCATAAGATCCTACATATTCCCATAAGCTCCTACATATTCCCATAAGCTTTTACACATTCCCATAGCTCCTACACATTCCCATAAGCTCCTACAATTCCCATAAGCTACTACATTTTCCCATAAGCTCCTACATATTTTGCATCAGCTCCTACACATTCCCACAAGCTCCCACATATTCACATAAGCTCCTTCATATTCCCACAAGTTTCTACATATTCCCACAAGCTCCTACATATTCCCACAAGCTACTACATATTTCCAAACGCCATACATATTCCTACAATCTCCTACATATTCCCACATGCTCCTACATATTACCACAAAATCCTACATATTCCCACAAGCTCCTACATATTTCCATAAGCTCCTACATATTCCCATAAGCTCCTACATATTCCCATAGGCTCCTACATATTCTCACAAGCTTTTAAATATCTCCATAAGCTCCTACATATTCCCATAAGATCCTACATATCCCCATAAGATCCTACATATCCCCAAAAGCTCCTACATATTCCCACAAGCTCCTACATATTCCCATAAGCTCTTACATATTCCCATAAGCTCCTACATATTCCCATAAGCTCCTACATATTCCCATAAGCTCCCACATATTCCCATAAGCTCTCACATATTCCCATAAGCTTCTACATATTCCCATAAGCACCTACATAATCCCATAATCTCCTTCGTATTCCCATAGGCTCTTACATATTCCCATATGCTCCTACATATTCCCATAAGCTCCTACATATTCCCATAAGCTCCTACATATTCCCATAAGCTCCTACACATTCCCATAAGCTCCTACACATTCCCATAAGCTCCTACATATTCCCATAAGCTCCTACATATTCCCATAAGCTCCTACATATTCCCATAAGCTCCTACATATTCCCATAAGCTCCTACATATTCCCATAAGCTCCTACATATTCCCACAAGCTCCTACATATTCCCACAAGCTCCTACATATTCCCATAAGCTCCTACATATTCCCATAAGCTCCTACATATTCCCATAAGCTCCTACATATTCCCATAAGCTCCTACATATTCCCATAAGCTCCTACATATTCCCATAAGCTCCTACATATTCCCATAAGCTCCATATATTCCCATAAGCTCCTTAATATTCCCATAAGCTCCTACACATTCCCATAAGCTCCTACATATTCCCATAAGCTCCTACATATTCCCATAAGCTCCTACATATTCCCATAAGCTCCTACATATTCCCATAAGCTCCTACACATTCCCATAAGCTCCTACATATTCCCATAAGCTCCTACATATTCCCATAAGCTCCCACATATTCCCATAAGCTCCTACATATTCCCATAAGCTCCTACATATTCCCATAAGCTCCTACATATTCCCATAAGCTCCTACATATTCCCACAAGCTCCTACATATTCCCATAAGCTTCTACATATTCCCATAAGCTCCTACATATTCCCATAAGCTCCTACATATTCCCATAAGCTCCTACATATTCCCATAAGCTCCTACATATTCCCATAAGCTCCTACATATTCCCATAAGCTCCTACACATTCCCATAAGCTCCTACATATTCCCATAAGCTCCTACATATTCCCATAAGCTCCTACATATTCCCATAAGCTCCTACATATTCCCATAAGCTCCTACATATTCCCATAAGCTCCTACATATTCCCATAAGCTCCTACATATCCCCATAAGATCCTACATATCCCCAAAAGCTCCTACATATTCCCATAAGCTCCTACATATTCCCATAAGCTCCTAATAATTCCCATAAGCTCCTACATATTCCCACATGCTCCTACATATTCCCACAATCTCCTACATATTCCCATAAGCTCCTACATATTCCCACAAGCTTCTACATATTCCCATAAGCTCCTACATATTCCCATAAGCTCCTACACATTCCCATAAGCTCCTACACGTTCCCATAAGCTCCTACACGTTCCCATAAGCTCTTACACATTCCCATAAGCTCCTACACATTCCCATAAGCACCTACATATTCCCATAAGCTCCTACTAATTCCCATAAGCTCCTACATATTCCCATAAGCTCCTACATATTCCCATAAGCTCCTACATATTCCCATAAGCTCTTACATATTCCCATAAGCTCCTACATATTCCCATAAGCTCCCACATATTCCCATAAGCTCTTACATATTCCCATAAGCTCCTACATATTCCCATAAGCTCCTACAATTCCCATAAGCTCCTACTAATTCCCATAAGCTCCTACATATTCCCATAAGCTCCCACATATTCCCACAAGCTCCTACATATTCCCACAAGTTTCTACATATTTCCAAACGCCATACATATTTCTACAATCTCCTACATATTCCTACATGCTCCTACATATTACCACAAAATCCTACATATTCCCATAAGCTCCTACATATTCCCATAAGCTCCTACATATTCCCATAAGCTCCTACATATTCCCACAAGCTCCTACATATTCCCATAGGCTCCTACATATTCTCACAAGCTTTTAAATATCTCCATAAGCTCCTACATATTCCCATAAGATCCTACATATCCCCATAAGATCCTACATATCCCCAAAAGCTCCTACATATTCCCACAAGCTCCTACATATTCCCATAAGCTCCTACATATTCCCATAAGCTCCTACATATTCCCATAAGCTCCTACATATTCCCATAAGCTCCTACATATTCCCATAAGCTCCTACATATTCCCATAAGCTCCTACATATTCCCATAAGCTCCTACATATTCCCATAAGCTCCTACATATTCCCATAAGCTCCTACATATTGCCATAAGCTCCTACATATTCCCATAAGCTCCTACACATTCCCATAAGCTCCCACATATTCCCATAAGCTCCTACACATTCCCATAAGCTCCTACAATTCCCATAAGCTACTACATTTTCCCATAAGCTCCTACATATTTTGCATCAGCTCCTTCATATTCCCACAAGTTTCTTCATATTCCCACAAGCTCCTACATATTCCCACAAGCTACTACATATTTCCAAACGCCATACATATTCCTACAATCTCCTACATATTCCCACATGCTCCTACATATTACCACAAAATCCTACATATTCCCACAAGCTCCTACATATTTCCATAAGCTCCTACATATTCCCACAAGCTCCTACATATTCCCATAGGCTCCTACATATTCTCACAAGCTTTTAAATATCTCCATAAGCTCCTACATATTCCCATAAGATCCTACATATCCCCATAAGATCCTACATATTCCCAAAAGCTCCTACATATTCCCACAAGCTCCTACATATTCCCATAAGCTCTTACATATTCCCATAAGCTCCTACATATTCCCATATGCTCCTACATATTCCCATAAGCTCCCACATATTCCCATAAGCTCTCACAGATTCCCACAAGCTCCTACATATTCCCACAAGCTCCTACATATTCCCATAAGCTCTTTCATATTCCCATAGGCTCGTAAATATTTCCATAAGCTCCTACATATTCCCATAAGCTCCTACATATTCCCATTAGCTCCTACATATTCCTATAAGCTCCTACATATTCCCAAATGCTCCTACATATTCCCATAAGCTCCTACATATTCCCATAAGCTCTCAAATATTGCCATAAGCTCCTACATATTCCCATCAGCTCTAAAAAATTCCCATAAGCTCCTACATATTCCCATAAGCTCCTACATATTCCCATAAGCTCCTACATATTCCCATAAGCTCCTACATATTCCCACAAGCTCCTACATATTCCCACAAGCTCCTACATATTCCCATAAGCTCCTACATATTCCCACAAGCTCCTACATATTCCCATAAGCTCCTACATATTCCCATAAGCTCCTACATATTCCCATAAGCTCCTACATATTCCCATAAGCTCCTACATATTCCCATAAGCTCCTACACATTCCCATAAGCTCCTACATATTCCCATAAGCTCCTACATATTCCCATAAGCTCCTACATATTCCCATAAGCTCCTACATATTCCCATAAGCTCCTACATATTCCCATAAGCTCCTACATATTTCCATAAGCTCCTACATATTCCCATAAGCCCCTACATATTCCCATAAGCTCCTACATGACATTCCCATAAGTCTTCTAACAAATTCCCATAAGCTCCTACATATTCCCATATGCTCCTACATATTCCCACAAGCTCCTACATATTCCCATAAGCTCCTACATATTCCCATAAGCTCCTACATATTCCCATAAGCTCTTTACATATTCCCATAAGCTCCTACATATTCCCATAAGCTCCTACATATTCCCATAGGCTCCTACATATTCCCATAAGCTCCTACATATCTCCCATAAGCTCCTACATATTCCCATAAGCTCCTACATATTCCCATAAGCTCCTACATATTCCCATAAGCTCCTACATATTCCCCATATTCCCCATAAGCTCCTACATATTCCCATAAGCTCCTACACATTCCCATAAGCTCCTACATATTCCCATAAGCTCCTACACATTCCCATAAGCTCCTACACATTCCCATAAGCTCCTACACATTCCCATAAGCTCCTACATATTCCCATAAGCTCCTACATATTCCCATAAGCTCCTACATATTCCCATAAGCTCCTACACATTCCCATAAGCTCCTACATATTCCCATAAGCTCCTACATATTCCCATAAGCTCCTACATATTCCCATAAGCTCCTACATATTCCCATAAGCTCCTACATATTCCCATAAGCTCCTACACATTCCCATAAGCTCCTACATATTCCCATAAGCTCCTACATATTCCCATAAGCTCCTACATATTCCCACAAGCTCCTACATATTCCCATAAGCTCCTACATATTCCCACAATCTCCTACATATTCCCATAAGCTCCTACATATTCCCATAAGCTCCTACATATTCCCATAAGCTCCTACATATTCCCATAAGCTCCTACATATTCCCACAAGCTCCTACATATTCCCATAGGCTCCTACATATTCTCACAAGCTTTTAAATATCTCCATAAGCTCCTACATATTCCCATAAGATCCTACATATCCCCATAAGATCCTACATATCCCCAAAAGCTCCTACATATTCCCACAAGCTCCTACATATTCCCATAAGCTCTTACATATTCCCATAAGCTCCTACATATTCCCATAAGCTCCTACATATTCCCATAAGCTCCTACATATTCCCATAAGCTCCTACATATTCCCATAAGCTCCTACATATTCCCATAAGCTCCTACATATTCCCATAATCTCCTACATATTCCCATAAGCTCTTACATATTCCCATAAGCTCCTACATATTCCCATAAGCTCCTACATATTCCCATAAGCTCCTACATATTCCCATTAGCTCCTACATATTCCCATAAGCTCCTACACATTCCCATAAGCTCCTACACATTCCCATAAGCTCCTACATATTCCCATAAGCTCCTACATATTCCCATAAGCTCCTACATGTTCATATAAGCTCCTACATATTCCCATAAGCTCCTACACATTCCCATAAGCTCCTACATATTCCCATAAGCTCCTACATATTCCCATAAGCTCCTACATATCCTCATACGCTCCTACATATTCCCATAAGCTCCTACATATTCCCATAAGCTCCTACATATTCCCACAAGCTCCTACATATTCCCATAAGCTCCTACATATTCCCATAAGCTCCTACATATTCCCATAAGCTCCTACATATTCCCACAAGCTCCTACACATTCCCATAAGCTCCTACACATTCCCATAAGCTCCTACACATTCCCATAAGCTCCTACATATTCCCATAAGCTCCTACATATTCCCATAAGCTCCTACATATTCCCATAAGCACCTACATATTCCCATAAGCTCCTACATATTCCCATAAGCTCCTACATATTCCCATAAGCTCCTACATATTCCCAAAAGCTCCTACATATTTCCATAAGCTCCTACACATTCCCATAAGCCCCTACACATTCCCATAAGCTCCTACATATTCCCATAAGCTCCTACATATTCCCACAAGCTCCTACATATTCCCACAAGCTCCTACATATTCCCACAAGCTCCTACATATTCCCATAAGCTCCTACATATTCCCATAAGCTCCTACATATTCCCATAAGCTCCTACATATTCCCATAAGCTCCTACATATTCCCATAAGCTCCTACATATTCCCATAAGCTCCTACATATTCCCACAAGCTCCTACATATTCCCATAAGCTCCTACATATTCCCATAAGCTCCTACATATTCCCATAAGCTCCTACATATTCCCATAAGCTCCTACATATTCCCATAAGCTCCTACATATTCCCATAAGCTCCTAATAATTCCCATAAGCTCCTACATATTCCCACATGCTCCTACATATTCCCACAAGCTCCTACATATTCCCATAAGCTCCTACATATTCCCATAAGCTCCTACATATTCCCATAAGCTCCTACATATTCCCATAAGCTCCTACATATTCCCATAAGCTCCTACATATTCCCATAAGCTCCTACACATTCCCATAAGCTCCTACATATTCCCATAAGCTCCTACATATTCCCATAAGCTCCTACATATTCCCATAAGCTCCTACATATTCCCATAAGCTCCTACATATTCCCATAAGCTCCCACATATTCCCATAAGCTCCTACATATTCCCATAAGCTCCCACATATTCCCATAAGCTCCTACATATTCCCATAAGCTCCTACATATTCCCATAAGCTCCCACATATTCCCATAAGCTCCTACATATTCCCATAAGCTCCTACATATTCCCATAAGCTCCTACATATTCCCATAAGCTCCTACATATTCCCATAAGCTCCTACATATTCCCATAAGCTCCTACATATTCCCACAAGCTCCTACATATTCCCACAAGCTTCTACATATTCCCATAAGCTCCTACATATTCCCATAAGCTCCTACATATTCCCATAAGCTCCTACATATTCCCACAAGCTCCTACATATTCCCATAAGCTCCTACATATTCCCATAAGCTCCCACATATTCCCACAAGCTCCTACATATTCCCATAGGCTCCTACATATTCTCACAAGCTTTTAAATATCTCCATAAGCTCCTACATATTCCCATAAGCTCCTACATATTCCCACAAGCTCCTACATATTCCCATAAGCTCCTACATATTCCCATAAGCTCCTACATATTCCCACAAGCTCCTACATATTCCCACAAGCTCCTACATATTCCCATAAGCTCCTACATATTCCCATAAGCTCCTACATATTCCCATAAGCTCCTACATATTCCCACAAGCT
Organism: Bulinus truncatus; assembly: GCA_021962125.1. NCBI lineage: Eukaryota > Metazoa > Mollusca > Gastropoda > Planorbidae > Bulinus > Bulinus truncatus. Next base: position 554,548 of record JAGDYQ010000332.1, read on the forward strand.
CCTACATATTCCCATAAGCTCCTACATATTCCCATAAGCTCCTACATATTCCCATAAGCTCCTACATATTCCCATAAGCTCCTACATATTCCCATAAGCTCCTACATATTCCCATAAGCTCCTACATATTCCCATAAGCTCCTACATATTCCCATAAGCTCCTACATATTCCCACAAGCTCCTACATATTCCCATAAGCTCCTACATATTCCCATAAGCTCCTACATATTCCCATAAGCTCCTACATATTCCCATAAGCTCCTACATATTCCCATAAGCTCCTACATATTCCCATAAGCTCCTACATATTCCCATAAGCTCCTACATATTCCCATAAGCTCCTACATATTCCCATAAGCTCCTACATATTCCCATAAGCTCCTACATATTCCCATAAGCTCCGACATATTCCCATAAGCTCCTACATATTCCCATAAGCTACTGCATATTCCCATAAGCTCCTACATATTCCCTTAAGCTCCTACATATTCCCATAAGCTTCTACATATTCCCATAAGCTCCCACATATTCCCATAAGCTCCTACATATTCTCTTAAGCTCCTACATATTCCCATAAGCTCCTACATATTCCCATAAGCTCCTACATATTCCCATAAGCTCCTACAATTCCCATAAGCTACTACATTTTCCCATAAGCTCCTAAATATTTTGCATCAGCTCCAACACATTCCCATAAGCTCCTTCATATTCCCACAAGTTTCTACATATTCCCACAAGCTCCTACATATTCCCACAAGCTACTACATATTTCCAAACGCCATACATATTCCTACAATCTCCTACATATTCCCACATGCTCCTACATATTACCACAAAATCCTACATATTCCCACAAGCTCCTACATATTCCCATAAGCTCCTACATATTCCCATAAGCTCCTACATATTCCCATAAGCTCCTACATATTCCCACAAGCTCCTACATATTCCCACAAGCTCCTACATATTCCCATAGGCTCCTACATATTCTCACAGCTCCCACATATTCCCATAAGCTCCTACAAATTCCCACAAGCTCCTACATATTCCCACAAGCTCCTACATATTCCGATAAGCTCCTACATATTCCCATAAGATCCTACATATTCCCATAAGATCCTACATATCCCCAAAAGCTCCTACATATTCCCACAAGCTCCTACATATTCCCATAAGCTCCTAGATATTCCCACAAGCTACTACATATTCCCATAAGCTCCTTCATATTCCCATAAGCTCCTAAATATTCCCATAAGCTCCCACATATTTCCATAAGCTCCTACATATTCCCATAAGCACCTACATATTCCCATAATCTCCTACGTATTCCCATAGGCTCATACATATTCCCATAAGCTCCTACATATTCCCATTGGCTCGTAAATATTTCCATAAGCTCCTACATATTCCCATAAGCTCCTACATATTCCCCTTAGCTGCTACATATTTCTATAAGCTCCTACACATTCCCATAAGCTCCTACACATTCCCATAAGCTCCTACATATTCCCATAAGCTCCTACATATTCCCATAAGCTCCTACATGTTCATATAAGCTCCTACATATTCCCATAAGCTCCTACATATTCCCTTAAGCTCCTACATATTCCCATAAGCTTCTACATATTCCCATAAGCTCCCACATATTCCCATAAGCTCCTACATATTCTCTTAAGCTCCTACATATTCCCATAAGCTCCTACATATTCCCATAAGCTCCTACATATTCCCATAAGCTCCTACATATTCCCATAAGCTTCTACATATTCCCATAAGCTCCTACATATTCCCATAAGCTCCTACATATTCCCATAAGCTCCTACATGTTCATATAAGCTCCTACATATTCCCATAAGCTCCTACACATTCCCATAAGCTCCTACATATTCCCATAAGCTCCTACATATTCCCATAAGCTCCTACATATCCCCATAAGCTCCTACATATTCCCATACGCTCCTACATATTCCCATAAGCTCCTACATATTCCCATAAGCTCCTACATATTCCCATAAGCTCCTACATATTCCCATACGCTCCTACATATTCCCATAAGCTCCTACATATTCCCATAAGCTCCTACATATTCCCATAAGCTCCTACACATTCCCATAAGCTCCTACATATTCCCATAAGCTCCTACACATTCCCATAAGCTCCTACATATTCCCATAAGCTCCTACATATTCCCATAAGCTCCTACATATTCCCATAAGCTCCTACATATTCCCATAAGCTCCTACATATTCCCATAAGCTCCTACATATTCCCATAAGCTCCTACATATTCCCATAAGATCCTACATATTCCCATAAGATCCTACATATCCCCAAAAGCTCCTACATATTCCCACAAGCTCCTACATATTCCCATAAGCTCCTAGATATTCCCATAAGCTCCTACATATTCCCATAAGCTCCTACATATTCCCATAAGCTCCTACATATTCCCATAAGCTCCTACATATTCCCATAAGCTCCTACATATTCCCATAAGCTCCTACATATTCCCATAAGCTCCTACATATTCCCATAGGCTCATACATATTCCCATAAGCTCCTACATATTCCCATTGGCTCGTAAATATTTCCATAAGCTCCTACATATTCCCATAAGCTCCTACATATTCCCCTTAGCTGCTACATATTTCTATAAGCTCCTACACATTCCCATAAGCTCCTACACATTCCCATAAGCTTCTACATATTCCCATAAGCTCCTACATATTCCCATAAGCTCCTACATGTTCATATAAGCTCCTACATATTCCCATAAGCTCCTACATATTCCCTTAAGCTCCTACATATTCCCATAAGCTTCTACATATTCCCATAAGCTCCCACATATTCCCATAAGCTCCTACATATTCTCTTAAGCTCCTACATATTCCCATAAGCTCCTACATATTCCCTTAAGCTCCTACATGTTCCCATAAGCTCCTACATATTCCCATAAGCTACTACATTTTCCCATAAGCTCCTAAATATTTTGCATCAGCTCCAACACATTCCCATAATCTCCTTCATATTCCCACAAGTTTCTACATATTCCCACAAGCTCCTACATATTCCCACAAGCTACTACATATTTCCAAACGCCATACATATTCCTACAATCTCCTACATATTCCCACATGCTCCTACATATTACCACAAAATCCTACATATTCCCACAAGCTCCTACATATTCCCATAAGCTCCTACATATTCCCATAAGCTCCTACATATTCCCATAAGCTCCTACATATTCCCACAAGCTCCTACATATTCCCACAAGCTCCTACATATTCCCATAGGCTCCTACATATTCTCACAGCTCCCACATATTCCCATAAGCTCCTACAAATTCCCACAAGCTCCTACATATTCCCACAAGCTCCTACATATTCCGATAAGCTCCTACATATTCCCATAAGATCCTACATATTCCCATAAGATCCTACATATCCCCAAAAGCTCCTACATATTCCCACAAGCTCCTACATATTCCCATAAGCTCCTACATATTCCCATAAGCTCCTACATATTCCCATAAACTCCTTCATATTCCCATAAGCTCCTAAATATTCCCATAAGCTCCCACATATTTCCATAAGCTCCTACATATTCCCATAAGCACCTACATATTCCCATAATCTCCTACGTATTCCCATAGGCTCATACATATTCCCATAAGCTCCTACATATTCCCATTGGCTCGTAAATATTTCCATAAGCTCCTACATATTCCCATAAGCTCCTACATATTCCCCTTAGCTGCTACATATTTCTATAAGCTCCTACACATTCCCATAAGCTCCTACACATTCCCATAAGCTTCTACATATTCCCATAAGCTCCTACATATTCCCATAAGCTCCTACATGTTCATATAAGCTCCTACATATTCCCATAAGCTCCTACACATTCCCATAAGCTCCTACATATTCCCATAAGCTCCTACATATTCACATAAGCTCCCACATATTCCCATAAGCTCCTACATATCCTCATACGCTCCTACATATTCCCATACGCTCCTACATATTCCCATAAGCTCCTACATATTCCCACAAGCTCCTACATATTCCCACAAGCTTCTACATATTCCCACAAGCTTTCATATTCCCATAAGCTCCTACATATTCCCATAAGCTCCTATATGTTCATATAAGCTCCTACATATTCCCATAAGCTCCTACACATTCCCATAAGCTCCTACATATTCCCATAAGCTCCTACATATTCCCATAAGCTCCTACATATCCTCATACGCTCCTACATATTCCCATACGCTCCTTCATATTCCCATAAGCTCCTACATATTCCCATAAGCTCCAACATATTCCCACAAGCTCCTACATATCCTCATACGCTCCTACATATTCCCATACGCTCCTACATATTCCCATAAGCTCCTACATATTCCCACAAGCTCCTACACATTCCCATAAGCTCCTACTCATTCCCTTAAGCTCCTACACATTCCCATAAGCTCCTACATATTCCCATAAGCTCCTACATATTCCCATAAGCTCCTACATATTCCCATAAGCTCCTACATATTCCCAAAAGCTCCTACATATTCCCATAAGCTCCTACATATTCCCATAAGCTCCTACATATTCCCACAAGTTTCTACATATTTCCAAACGCCATACATATTCCTACAATTTCCTATATATTCCTACATGCTCCTACATATTACCACAAGCTCCTACATATTCCCATAAGCTCCTACATATTCCCATAAGCTCCTACATATTCCCATCAGCTCCTACATATTCCCATAAGCTCCTACATATTCCCATAAGCTCCTACATATTCCCATAAGCTCCTACATATTCCCCACAAGCTCCTACATATTTCCATAAGCTCCTACATATTCCCATAAGCTCCTAATATTTCCCATAAGCTCCTACATATTCCCACATGCTCCTACATATTCCCACAATCTCCTACATATTCCCATAAGCTCCTACATATTCCCACAAGCTTCTACATATTCCCATAAGCTCCTACACGTTCCCATAAGCTCCTACACGTTCCCATAAGCTCCTACACGTTCCCATAAGCTCCTACACGTTCCCATAAGCACCTACATATTCCCATAAGCTCCTACATATTCCCATAAGCTCCTACATATTCCCATAAGCTCCTACATATTCCCATAAGCTCCTACATATACCCATAAGCTCCCACATATTCCCCTAAGCTCCTACATATTCCCATAAGCTCCCACATATTCCCATAAGCTCTTACATATTCCCATAAGCTCCTACATATTCCCATAAGCTCCCACATATTCCCATAAGCTCCTACATATTCCCATAAGCTCCTACATATTCCCATAAGCTTCTACATATTCCCATAAGCTCCCACATATTCCCATAAGCTCCTACATATTCTCTTAAGCTCCTACATATTCCCATAAGCTCCTACATATTCCCTTAAGCTCCTACATGTTCCCATAAGCTCCTACATATTCCCATTAGCTACTACATTTTCCCATAAGCTCCTAAATATTTTGCATCAGCTCCAACACATTCCCATAAGCTCCTTCATATTCCCACAAGTTTCTACATATTCCCACAAGCTCCTACATATTCCCACAAGCTACTACATATTTCCAAACGCCATACATATTCCTACAATCTCCTACATATTCCCACATGCTCCTACATATTACCACAAAATCCTACATATTCCCACAAGCTCCAACATATTCCCATAAGCTCCTACATATTCCCATAAGCTCCTACATATTCCCATAAGCTCCTACATATTCCCACAAGCTCCTACATATTCCCATAAGCTCCTACATATTCCAAAAGCTCCTACATATTCCCATAAGCTCCTACATATTCCCAAAAGCTCCTACATATTCCCATAAGCTCCTACATATTCCCATAAGGACCTACATATTCCCATAAGCTCCTACATACTCCCATAAGCACCTACATATTCCCCATAATCTCCTACGTATTCCCATAAGCTCCTACATATTCCCATAAGATCCTACATATTCCCATAAGATCCTACATATCCCCAAAAGCTCCTACATATTCCCACAAGCTCCTACATATTCCCATAAGCTCCTAGATATTCCCACAAGCTACTACATATTCCCATAAGCTCCTTCATATTCCCATAAGCTCCTACATATTCCCATAAGCTCCCACATATTTCCATAAGCTCCTACATATTCCCATAAGCACCTACATATTCCCATAATCTCCTACGTATTCCCATAGGCTCATACATATTCCCATAAGCTCCTACATATTCCCATTGGCTCGTAAATATTTCCATAAGCTCCTACATATTCCCATAAGCTCCTACATATTCCCCTTAGCTGCTACATATTTCTATAAGCTCCTACACATTCCCATAAGCTCCTACACATTCCCATAAGCTCCTACATATTCCCATAAGCTCCTACATATTCCTAAAATCTCCTACATGTTCCCATAAGCTCCTACATATTCCGATAAGCTCCTACATATTCCCATAAGCTCCTACATATTCCCATAAGCTCCTACATATTCCCATAAGCTCCTACATATTCCCATAAGCTCCTACATATCCCCATACGCTCCTACATATTCCCATAAGCTCCTACATATTCCCATAAGCTCCTACATATTCCCACAAGCTCCTACATATTCCCACAAGCTTCTACATATTCCCACAAGCTTTCATATTCCCATAAGCTCCTACATATTCCCATAAGCTCCTATATGTTCATATAAGCTCCTACATATTCCCATAAGCTCCTACACATTCCCATAAGCTCCTACATATTCCCATAAGCTCCTACATATTCCCATAAGCTCCTACATATTCCCATAAGCTCCTACATATTCCCATAAGCTCCTACATATTCCCATAAGCTCCTACATATTCCCATAAGCTCCAACATATTCCCAAAAGCTCCTACATATTCCCATAAGCTCCTACATATTCTCATACGCTCCTACATATTCCCATACGCTCCTACATATTCCCATAAGCTCCTACATATTCCCATAAGCTCCTACACATTCCCATAAGCTCCTACACATTCCCATAAGCTCCTACACATTCCCATAAGCTCCTACATATTCCCATAAGCTCCTACATATTCCCATAAGCTCCTACATATTCCCATAAGCTCCTACATATTCCCATAAGCTCCTACATATTCCCATAAGCTCCTACATATTCCCATAAGCTCCTACATATTCCCTTAAGCTCCTACATATTCCCATAAGCTTCTACATATTCCCATAAGCTCCCACATATTCCCATAAGCTCCTACATATTCTCTTAAGCTCCTACATATTCCCATAAGCTCCTACATATTCCCTTAAGCTCCTACATGTTCCCATAAGCTCCTACATATTCCCATAAGCTACTACATTTTCCCATAAGCTCCTAAATATTTTGCATCAGCTCCAACACATTCCCATAATCTCCTTCATATTCCCACAAGTTTCTACATATTCCCACAAGCTCCTACATATTCCCACAAGCTACTACATATTTCCAAACGCCATACATATTCCTACAATCTCCTACATATTCCCACATGCTCCTACATATTACCACAAAATCCTACATATTCCCACAAGCTCCTACATATTCCCATAAGCTCCTACATATTCCCATAAGCTCCTACATATTCCCATAAGCTCCTACATATTCCCACAAGCTCCTACATATTCCCACAAGCTCCTACATATTCCCATAGGCTCCTACATATTCTCACAGCTCCCACATATTCCCATAAGCTCCTACAAATTCCCACAAGCTCCTACATATTCCCACAAGCTCCTACATATTCCGATAAGCTCCTACATATTCCCATAAGATCCTACATATTCCCATAAGATCCTACATATCCCCAAAAGCTCCTACATATTCCCACAAGCTCCTACATATTCCCATAAGCTCCTAGATATTCCCACAAGCTACTACATATTCCCATAAGCTCCTTCATATTCCCATAAGCTCCTAAATATTCCCATAAGCTCCCACATATTTCCATAAGCTCCTACATATTCCCATAAGCACCTACATATTCCCATAATCTCCTACGTATTCCCATAGGCTCATACATATTCCCATAAGCTCCTACATATTCCCATTGGCTCGTAAATATTTCCATAAGCTCCTACATATTCCCATAAGCTCCTACATATTCCCCTTAGCTGCTACATATTTCTATAAGCTCCTACACATTCCCATAAGCTCCTACACATTCCCATAAGCTTCTACATATTCCCATAAGCTCCTACATGTTCATATAAGCTCCTACATATTCCCATAAGCTCCTACACATTCCCATAAGCTCCTACATATTCCCATAAGCTCCTACATATTCACATAAGCTCCCACATATTCCCATAAGCTCCTACATATCCTCATACGCTCCTACATATTCCCATACGCTCCTACATATTCCCATAAGCTCCTACATATTCCCACAAGCTCCTACATATTCCCACAAGCTTCTACATATTCCCACAAGCTTTTATATTCCCATAAGCTCCTACATATTCCCATAAGCTCCTATATGTTCATATAAGCTCCTACATATTCCCATAAGCTCCTACACATTCCCATAAGCTCCTACATATTCCCATAAGCTCCTACATATTCCCATAAGCTCCTACATATCCTCATACGCTCCTACATATTCCCATACGCTCCTTCATATTCCCATAAGCTCCTACATATTCCCATAAGCTCCAACATATTCCCACAAGCTCCTACATATCCTCATACGCTCCTACATATTCCCATACGCTCCTACATATTCCCATAAGCTCCTACATATTCCCACAAGCTCCTACACATTCCCATAAGCTCCTACTCATTCCCTTAAGCTCCTACACATTCCCATAAGCTCCTACATATTCCCATAAGCTCCTACATATTCCCATAAGCACCTACATATTCCCATAAGCTCCTACATATTCCCAAAAGCTCCTACATATTTCCAAAAGCTCCTACACATTCCCATAAGCTCCTACATATTCCCACAAGTTTCTACATATTTCCAAACGCCATACATATTCCTACAATTTCCTATATATTCCTACATGCTCCTACATTTTACCACAAATCCTACATATTCCCACAAGCTCCTACATATTCCCATAAGCTCCTACATATTCCCATCAGCTCCTACATATTCCCCACAAGCTCCTACATATTCCCATAAGCTCCTACATATTCCCATCAGCTCCTACATATTCCCCACAAGCTCCTACATATTTCCATCAGCTCCTACATATTCCCATAAGCTCCTAATATTTCCCATAAGCTCCTACATATTCCCACAAGCTCCTACATATTCCCACAAGCTCCTACATATTCCCATAAGCTCCTACATATTCCCACAAGCTTCTACATATTCCCATAAGCTCCTACACGTTCCCATAAGCTCCTACACGTTCCCATAAGCTCCTACACGTTCCCATAAGCTCCTACACGTTCCCATAAGCACCTACATATTCCCATAAGCTCCCACTAATTCCCATAAGCTCCTACATATTCCCATAAGCTCCTACATATTCCCATAAGCTCCTACATATACCCATAAGCTCCCACATATTCCCCTAAGCTCCTACATATTCCCATAAGCTCCCACATATTCCCATAAGCTCTTACATATTCCCATAAGCTCCTACATATTCCCATAAGCTCCCACATATTCCCATAAGCTCCTACATATTCCCTTAAGCTCCTACATATTCCCATAAGCTTCTACATATTCCCATAAGCTCCCACATATTCCCATAAGCTCCTACATATTCTCTTAAGCTCCTACATATTCCCATAAGCTCCTACATATTCCCTTAAGCTCCTACATGTTCCCATAAGCTCCTACATATTCCCATTAGCTACTATATTTTCCACTAAGCTCCTAAATATTTTGCATCAGCTCCAACACATTCCCATAAACTCGTTCATATTCCCACAAGTTTCTACATATTCCCACAAGCTCCTACATATTCCCACAAGCTACTACATATTTCCAAACGCCATACATATTCCTACAATCTCCTACATATTCCCACATGCTCCTACTTATTACCACAAAATCCTACATATTCCCACAAGCTCCAACATATTCCCATAAGCTCCTACATATTCCCATAAGCTCCTACATATTCCCACAAGCTCCTACATATTTCCACAAGCTCCTACATATTCCCATAGGCTCCTACATATTCTAACAGCTCCCACATATTCCCATAAGCTCCTACAGATTCCCACAAGCTCCTACATATTCCCACAAGCTCCTACATATTCCCATAAGCTCCTACATATTCCCACAAGCTCCTACATACTCCCATAAGCACCTACATATTCCCCATAATCTCCTACGTATTCCCATAAGCTCCTACATATTCCCATAAGATCCTACATATTCCCATAAGATCCTACATATCTCCAAAAGCTCCTACATATTCCCACAAGCTCCTACATATTCCCATAAGCTCCTAGATATTCCCACAAGCTACTACATATTCCCATAAGCTCCTTCATATTCCCATAAGCTCCTACATATTCCCATAAGCTCCCACATATTTCCATAAGCTCCTACATATTCCCATAAGCACCTACATATTCCCATAATCTCCTACGTATTCCCATAGGCTGATACATATTCCCATAAGCTCCTACATATTCCCATTGGCTCGTAAATATTTCCATAAGCTCCTACATATTACCATAAGCTCCTACATATTCCCCTTAGCTGCTACATATTTCTATAAGCTCCTACACATTCCCATAAGCTCCTACACATTCCCATAAGCTCCTACATATTCCCATAAGCTCCTACATATTCCCATAAGCTCCTACATGTTCATATAAGCTCCTACATATTCCCATAAGCTCCTACACATTCCCATAAGCTCCTACATATTCCCATAAGCTCCTACATATTCACATAAGCTCCTACATTTTCCCATAAGCTCCTACATATCCTCATACGCTCCTACATATTCCCATACGCTCCTACATATTCCCATAAGCTCCTACATATTCCCACATGCTCCAACATATTCCCACAAGCTTCTACATATTCCCACAAGCTTTCATATTCCCATAAGCTCCTACATATTCCCATAAGCTCCTATATGTTCATATAAGCTCCTACATATTCCCATAAGCTCCTACACATTCCCATAAGCTCCTACATATTCCCATAAGCTCCTACATATTCCCATAAGCTCCTACATATCCTCATACGCTCCTACATATTCCCATACGCTCCTACATATTCCCATAAGCTCCTACATATTCCCACAAGCTCCAACATATTCCCAAAAGCTCCTACATATTCCCATAAGCTCCTACATATCCTCATACGCGCCTACATATTCCCATACGCTCCTACATATTCCCATAAGCTCCTACTTATTCCCACAAGCTCCTACACATTCCCATAAGCTCCTACTCATTCCCTTAAGCTCCTACACATTCCCATAAGCTCCTACATATTCCCATAAGCTCCTACATATTCCCATAAGCACCTACATATTCCCATAAGCTACTACATATTCCCATAAGCTCCTACATATTCCCAAAAGCTCCTACATATTTCCATAAGCTCCTACACATTCCCACAAGCTCCTACATATTCCCACAAGTTTCTACATATTTCCAAACGCCATACATATTCCTACAATTTCCTATATATTCCTACATGCTCCTACATATTACCACAAATCCTACATATTCCCATACGCTCCTACATATTCCCATAAGCTCCTACATATTCCCACAAGCTCCTACACATTCCCATAAGCTTCTACTCATTCCCTTAAGCTCCTACACATTCCCATAAGCTCCTACATATTCCCATAAGCTCCTACAAATTCCCATAAGCACCTACATATTCCCATAAGCTACTACATATTCCCATAAGCTCCTACATATTCCCAAAAGCTCCTACATATTTCCATAAGCTCCTACACATTCCCATAAGCTCCTACATATTCCCACAAGTTTCTACATATTTCCAAACGCCATACATATTCCTACAATTTCCTATATATTCCTACATGCTCCTACATATTACCACAAATCCTACATATTCCCACAAGCTCCTACATATTCCCATAAGCTCCTACATATTCCCATCAGCTCCTACATATTCCCACAAGCTCCTACATATTCCCATAGGCTCCTACATATTCTCACAAGCTTTTAAATATCTCCATAAGCTCCTACATATTCCATAAGCTCTCACATATTTCCATACGCCCCTACATTTTCCCATAAGCACCTACATATTTCCATAATCTCCTACGTATTCCAATAGGCTCTTACATATTCCCATATGCCCCTACATATTCCCATAAGCTCCCACATATTCCCATAAGCTCTTTCATATTCCCATTGGCTCGTAAATAATTCCATAAGCTCCTACATATTCCCATAAGCTCCTACATATTCCCATTAGCTCCTACATATTTCTATAAGCTCGTACACATTCCCATAAGCTCCTACACATTCCCATAAGCTCCTACATATTCCCACGAGCTCCTACATACTCCCATTAGCACCTACATATTCCCCATAATCTCCTACATATTCACATAAGCTCCTACATATTCCCATAAGATCCTACATATTCCCATAAGATCCTACATATCTCCAAAAGTTCCTACATATTCCCACAAGCTCCTACATATTCCCATAAGCTCCTAGATATTCCCACAAGCTACTACATATTCCCATAAGCTCCTACATATTCCCATAAGCTCCCACATATTTCCATAAGCTCCTACATATTCCCATAAGCACCTACATATTCCCATAATCTCCTACGTATTCCCATAGGCTCATACATATTCCCATAAGCTCCTACATATTCCCATTGGCTCGTAAATATTTCCATAATCTCCTACATATTCCCATAAGCTCCTACATATTCCCCTTAGCTGCTACATATTTCTATAAGCTCCTACACATTCCCATAAGCTCCTACACATTCCCATAAGCTCCTACATATTCCCATAAGCTCCTACATATTCCCATAAGCTCCTACATGTTCATATAAGCTCCTACATATTCCCATAAGCTCCTACACATTCCCATAAGCTCCTACATATTCCCATAAGCTCCTACATATTCACATAAGCTCCTACATTTTCCCATAAGCTCCTACATATCCTCATACGCTCCTACATATTCCCATACGCTCCTACATATTCCCATAAGCTCCTACATATTCCCACAAGCTCCTACATATTCCCACAAGCTTCTACATATTCCCACAAGCTTTCATATTCCCATAAGCTCCTACACATTCCCATAAGCTCCTACATATTCCCATAAGCTCCTACATGTTCATAATCTCCTACATATTCCGATAAGCTCCTACACATTCCCATAAGCTCCTACATATTCCCATAAGCTCCTACATATTCCCATAAGCTCCTACATATCCTCATACGCTCCTACATATTCCCATAAGCTCCTACATATTCCCACAAGCTCCTACATATTCCCACAAGCTTCTACATATTACCACAAGCTTTCATATTCCCATAAGCTCCTACATATTCCCATTAGCTCCTACATATTTCTATAAGCTCCTACACATTCCCATAAGCTCCTACACATTCCCATAAGCTCCTACATATTCCCATAAGCTCCTACACATTCCCATAAGCTCCTACATATTCCCATAAGCTCCTACATATTCCCATACGCTCCTACATATTCCCATAAGCTCCTACATATTCCCACAAGCTCCTACATATTCCCAAAAGCTCCTACATATTCCCATAAGCTCCTACATATCCTCATACGCTCCTACATATTCCCATACGCTCCTACATATTCCCATAAGCTCCTACATATTCCCACAAGCTCCTAAACATTCCCATAAGCTCCTACTCATTCCCATAAGCTCCTACACATTCCCATAAGCTCCTACATATTCCCACAAGCTCCTTCACATTCCCATAAGTTCCTACATATCCTCATACGCTCCTACATATTCTCATACGCTCCTACATATTCCCATAAGCTCCTACATATTCCCATAAGCTCCTAATATTTCCCATAAGCTCCTACATATTCCCACATGCTCCTACATATTCCCATAAGCTCCTACATGTTCATATAGCTCCTACATATTCCCATAAGCTCCTACACATTGCCATAAGCTCCTACATATTCCCATAAGCTCCTACATATTCACATAAGCTCCTACATTTTCCCATAAGTTCCTACATATCCTCATACGCTCCTACATATTCCCATACGCTCCTACACATTCCCCTAAGCTCCTACATATTCCCATAAGCTACTACATATTCCCATAAGCTCCCAGATATTCCCATAAGCTCTTACATATTCCCATAAGCTCCTACATATTCCCACAAGCTCCCACATATTCCCATAAGCTCCTACATATTCCCTTAAGCTCCTACATATTCCCATAAGCTTCTACATATTCCCATAAGCTCCTACATATTCTCTTAAGCTCCTACATATTCCCATAAGCTCCTACATATTCCCATAAGCTACTACATTTTCCCATAAGCTCCTAAATATTTTGCATCAGCTCCAACACATTCCCATAATCTCCTTCATATTCCCACAAGTTTCTACATATTCCCACAAGCTCCTAAATATTCCCACAAGCTACTACATATTACCAAACGCCATACATATTCCTACAATCTCCTACATATTCCCACATGCTCCTACATATTACCACAAAATCCCTCATATTCCCACAAGCTCCTACATATTCCCATAAGCTCCTACATATTCCCATAAGCTCCTACATATTCCCATGAGCTCCTACATATTCCCACAAGCTCCTACATATTCCCACAAGCTCCTACATATTCCCATAGGCTCCTACATATTCTCACAGCTCCCACATATTCCCATAAGCTCGTACAGATTCCCACAAGCTCCCACATATTCCCACAAGCTCCTACATATTCCCACAAGCTCCTACATACTCCCATAAGCACCTACATATTCCCCATAATCTCCTACGTATTCCCATAAGCTCCTACATATTCCCATAAGATCCTACATAATCCCATAAGATCCTACATATCTCCAAAAGCTCCTACATATTCCCACAAGCTCCTACATATTCCCATAAGCTCCTAGATATTCCCACAAGCTACTACATATTCCCATAAGCTCCTTCATATTCCCATAAGCTCCGACATATTCCCCTTAGCTGCTACATATTTCTATAAGCTCCTACACATTCCCATAAGCTCCTACACATTCCCATAAGCTCCTACATATTCCCATAAGCTCCTACATATTCCCATAAGCTCCTACATGTTCATATAAGCTCCTACATATTCCCATAAGCTCCTACACATTCCCATAAGCTCCTACATATTCCCATAAGCTCCTACATATTCACATAAGCTCCTACATTTTCCCATAAGCTCCTACATATCCTCATAGGCTCCTACATATTCCCATACGCTCCTACATATTCCCATAAGCTCCTACATATTCCCACAAGCTCCTACATATTCCCACAAGCTTCTACATATTCCCACAAGCTTTCATATTCCCATAAGTTCCTACATATTCCCATAAGCTCCTATATGTTCATATAAGCTCCTACATATTCCCATAAGCTCCTACACATTCCCATAAGCTCCTACATATTCCCATAAGCTCCTACATATTCCCATAAGCTCCTACATATCCTCATACGCTCCTACATATTCCCATACGCTCCTACATATTCCCATAAGCTCCTACATATTCCCACAAGCTCCAACATATTCCCAAAAGCTCCTACATATCCTCATACGCTCCTACATATTCCCATACGCTCCTACATATTCCCATAAGCTCCTACATATTCCCACAAGCTCCTACACATTCCCATAAGCTCCTACTCATTCCCTTAAGCTCCTACACATTCCCATAAGCTCCTACATATTCCCATAAGCTCCTACATATTCCCATAAGCACCTACATATTCCCATAAGCTACTACATATTCCCATAAGCTCCTACATATTCCCAAAAGCTCCTACATATTTCCATAAGCTCCTACACATTCCCATAAGCTCCTACATATTCCCACAAGTTTCTACATATTTCCAAACGCCATACATATTCCTACAATTTCCTATATATTCCTACATGCTCCTACATATTACCACAAATCCTACATATTCCCACAAGCTCCTACATATTCCCATAAGCTCCTACATATTCCCATCAGCTCCTACATATTCCCACAAGCTCCTACATATTCCCGGAGGCTGCTTCATATTCTCACAAGCTTTTAAATATCTCCATAAGCTCCTACATATTCCATAAGCTCTCACATATTTCCATAAGCCCCTACATTTTCCCATAAGCACCTACATATTTCCATAATCTCCTACGTATTCCAATAGGCTCTTACATATTCCCATATGCCCGTACATATTCCCATAAGCTCCCACATATTCCCATAAGCTCTTTCATATTCCCATTGGCTCGTAAATAATTCCATAAGCTCCTACATATTCCCATTAGATCCTACATATTTCTATATGCTCGTACACATTCCCATAAGCTCCTACACATTCCCATAAGCTCCTACATATTCCCATAAGCTCCTACATGTTCATAATCTCCTACATATTCCAATAAGCTCCTACACATTCCCATAAGCTCCTACATATTCCCATAAGCTCCTACATATTCCCATAAGCTCCCACATATTCCCATAAGCTCCCACATATTTCCATAAGCTCCTACATATTGCCATAAGCACCTACATATTCCCATAATCTCCTACGTATTCCCATAGGCTCATACATATTCCCATAAGCTCCTACATATTCCCATTGGCTCGTAAATATTTCCATAAGCTCCTACATATTCCCATAAGCTCCTACATATTCCCCTTAGCTGCTACATATTTCTATAAGCTCCTACACATTCCCATAAGCTCCTACACATTCCCATAAGCTCCTACATATTCCCATAAGCTCCTACATATTCCCATAAGCTCCTACATGTTCATATAAGCTCCTACATATTCCCATAAGCTCTTACACATTCCCATAAGCTCCTACATATTCCCATAAGCTCCTACATATTCACATAAGCTCCTACATTTTCCCATAAGCTCCTACATATCCTCATACGCTCCTACATATTCCCATACGCTCCTACATATTCCCATAAGCTCCTACATATTCCCACAAGCTCCTACATATTCCCACAAGCTTCTACATATTCCCACAAGCTTTCATATTCCCATAAGCTCCTACATATTCCCATAAGCTCCTATATGTTCATATAAGCTCCTACATATTCCCATAAGCTCCTACACATTCCCATAAGCTCCTACATATTCCCATAAGCTCCTACATATTCCCATAAGCTCCTACATATCCTCATACGCTCCTACATATTCCCATACGCTCCTACATATTCCCATAAGCTCCTACATATTCCCACAAGCTCCAACATATTCCCAAAAGCTCCTACATATCCTCATACGCTCCTACATATTCCCATACGCTCCTACATATTCCCATAAGCTCCTACATATTCCCACAAGCTCCTACACATTCCCATAAACTCCTACTCATTCCCTTAAGCTCCTACACATTCCCATAAGCTCCTACATATTCCCATAAGCTCCTACATGTTCATATAAGCTCCTACATATTCCCATAAGCTCTTACACATTCCCATAAGCTCCTACATATTCCCATAAGCTCCTACATATTCACATAAGCTCCTACATTTTCCCATAAGCTCCTACATATCCTCATACGCTCCTACATATTCCCATACGCTCCTACATATTCCCATAAGCTCCTACATATTCCCACAAGCTCCTACATATTCCCACAAGCTTCTACATATTCCCACAAGCTTTCATATTCCCATAAGCTCCTACATATTCCCATAAGCTCCTATATGTTCATATAAGCTCCTACATATTCCCATAAGCTCCTACACATTCCCATAAGCTCCTACATATTCCCATAAGCTCCTACATATTCCCATAAGCTCCTACATATCCTCATACGCTCCTACATATTCCCATACGCTCCTACATATTCCCATAAGCTCCTACATATTCCCACAAGCTCCAACATATTCCCAAAAGCTCCTACATATCCTCATACGCTCCTACATATTCCCATACGCTCCTACATATTCCCATAAGCTCCTACATATTCCCACAAGCTCCTACACATTCCCATAAACTCCTACTCATTCCCTTAAGCTCCTACACATTCCCATAAGCTCCTACATATTCCCATAAGCTCCTACATATTCCCATAAGCACCTACATATTCCCATAAGCTACTACATATTCCCATAAGCTCCTACATATTCCCAAAAGCTCCTACATATTTCCATAAGCTCCTACACATTCCCATAAGCTCCTACATATTCCCACAAGTTTCTACATATTTCCAAACGCCATACATATTCCTACAATTTCCTATATATTCCTACATGCTCCTACATATTACCACAAATCCTACATATTCCCACAAGCTCCTACATATTCCCATAAGCTCCTACATTATCCCATCAGCTCCTACATATTCCCACAAGCTCCTACATATTCCCATAGGCTGCTTCATATTCTCACAAGCTTTTAAATATCTCCATAAGCTCCTACATATTCCATAAGCTCTCACATATTTCCATAAGCCCCTACATTTTCCCATAAGCACCTACATATTTCCATAATCTCCTACGTATTCCAATAGGCTCTTACATATTCCCATATGCCCCTACATATTCCCATAAGCTCCTACATATTCCCATAAGCTCTTTCATATTCCCATTGGCTCGTAAATAATTCCATAAGCTCCTACATATTCCCATTAGCTCCTACATATTTCTATAAGCTCGTACACATTCCCATAAGCTCCTACACATTCCCATAAGCTCCTACATATTCCCATAAGCTCGTACATGTTCATAATCTCCTACATATTCCAATAAGCTCCTACACATTCCCATAAGCTCCTACATATTCCCATAAGCTCCTACATATTCCCATAAGCTCCCACATATTCCCATAAGCTCCCACATATTTCCATAAGCTCCTACATATTGCCATAAGCACCTACATATTCCCATAATCTCCTACGTATTCCCATAAGCTCATACATATTCCCATAAGCTCCTACATATTCCCATTGGCTCGTAAATATTTCCATAAGCTCCTACATATTCCCATAAGCTCCTACATATTCCCCTTAGCTGCTACATATTTCTATAAGCTCCTACACATTCCCATAAGCTCCTACACATTCCCATAAGCTCCTACATATTCCCATAAGCTCCTACATATTCCCATAAGCTCCTACATGTTCATATAAGCTTCTACATATTCCCATAAGCTCCTACACATTCCCATAAGCTCCTTCATATTCCCATAAGCTCCTACATATTCCCATAAGCTCCTACATATTCCCATAAGCTCCTACATATTCCCATACGCTCCTACATATTCCCATAAGCTCCTACATATTCCCATAAGCTCCTACATATTCCCATAAGCTCCTACATATTCCCACAAGCTCCTACATATTCCCATAAGCTCCTACATATTCCCATAAGCTCCTACATATTCCCATTAGCTCCTACATATTTCTATAAGCTCCTACACATTCCCATAAGCTCCTACACATTCCCATAAGCTCCTACATATTCCCATAAGCTCCTACATATTCCCATAAGCTCCTACATATTCCCATAAGCTCCTACACATTCCCATAAGCTACTACATATTCCCATAAGCTCCTACATATCCTCATACGCTCCTACATATTCTCATACGCTCCTACATATTCCCATAAGCTCCTACATATTCCCATAAGCTCCTAATATTTCCCATAAGCTCCTACATATTCCCACATGCTCCTACATATTCCCACAATCTCCTACATATTCCCATAAGCTCCTACATATTCCCACAAGCTTCTACATATTCCCATAAGCTCCTACACGTTCCCATAAGCTCCTACACGTTCCCATAAGCTCCTACACGTTCCCATAAGCTCCTACACGTTCCCATAAGCACCTACATATTCCCATAAGCTCCTACTAATTCCCATAAGCTCCTACATATTCCCATAAGCTCCTACATATTCCCATAAGCTCCTACATATACCCATAAGCTCCCACATATTCCCCTAAGCTCCTACATATTCCCATAAGCTCCCACATATTCCCATAAGCTCTTACATATTCCCATAAGCTCCTACATATTCCCATAAGCTCCCACATATTCCCATAAGCTCCTACATATTCCCTTAAGCTCCTACATATTCCCATAAGCTTCTACATATTCCCATAAGCTCCCACATATTCCCATAAGCTCCTACATATTCTCTTAAGCTCCTACATATTCCCATAAGCTCCTACATATTCCCTTAAGCTCCTACATGTTCCCATAAGCTCCTACATATTCCCATAAGCTACTACATTTTCCCATAAGCTCCTAAATATTTTGCATCAGCTCCAACACATTCCCATAATCTCCTTCATATTCCCACAAGTTTCTACATATTCCCACAAGCTCCTACATATTCCCACAAGCTACTACATATTTCCAAACGCCATACATATTCCTACAATCTCCTACATATTCCCACATGCTCCTACATATTACCACAAAATCCTACATATTCCCACAAGCTCCTACATATTCCCATAAGCTCCTACATATTCCCATAAGCTCCTACATATTCCCATAAGCTCCTACATATTCCCACAAGCTCCTACATATTCCCACAAGCTCCTACATATTCCCATAGGCTCCTACATATTCTCACAAGCTCCTACATAATCCCATAATCTCCTTCGTATTCCCATAGGCTCTTACATATTCCCATATGCTCCTACATATTCCCATAAGCTCCTACATATTCCCACAAGCTCCTACATACTCCCATAAGCACCTACAAATTCCCCATAATCTCCTACGTATTCCCATAAGCTCCTACATTTTCCCATAGGCTCTTTCATATTCCCATAGGCTCGTAAATATTTCCATAAGCTCCTACATATTCCCACAAGCTCCTACATATTCCCATAAGCTCCTACATATTCCCACAAGCTCCTACATATTCCCATAAGCTCTTACATGTTCATATAAGCTCTTACATATTCCCATAAGCTCCTACACATTCCCATAAGCTCCTACATATTCCCATAAGCTCATACATATCCTCATACGCTCCTACATATTCCCATACGTTCCTACATATTGCCATAAGCTCCTACATTTTCCCATAAGCTCCTAATATTTCCCATAAGCTCCTACATATTCCCACATGCTTCTACATATTCCCACAATCTCCTGCATATTCCCATAACCTCCTACATATTCCCACAAGCTTCTACATATTCCCATAAGCTCCTACACGTTCCCATAAGCTCCTACACGTTCCCATAAGCTCCTACACGTTCCCATAAGCTCCTATACATTCCCATAAGCACCTACATATTCCCATAAGCTCCTACTAATTCCCATAAGCTCCTACATATTCCCACAAGCTCCTACATATTCCCATAAGCTCCTACATATACCCATAAGCTCCCACATATTCCCATAAGCTCCTACATATTCCCATAAGCTCCTACATATTCCCATAAGCTCCTACATATTCCCATAAGCTCCTACATATTCCCATAAGCTCCTACATATTCCCATAAGCTCCTACATATTCCCATAAGCTCCTACATATTCCCATAAGCTTCTACATATTCCCATAAGCTCCTACATATTCCCATAAGCTCCTACATATTCCCATAAGCTCCTACATATTCCCATAAGCTCCTACATATTCCCATAAGCTCCTACATATTCCCATAAGCTCCTACATATTCCCATAAGCTCCTACACATTCCCATAAGCTCCTACATATTCCCATAAGCTCCTACATATTCCCATAAGCTCCTACATATTCCCATAAGCTCCTACATATTCCCATAAGCTCCTACATATTCCCATAAGCTCCTACATATTCCCATAAGCTCCTACATATTCCCATAAGCTCCTACATATTCCCATAAGCTCCTACATATTCCCATAAGCTCCTACATATTCCCATAAGCTCCTACATATTCCCATAAGCTCCTACATATTCCCGTAAGCTCCAACATATTCCCATAAGCTCTCACATATTCCCATAGGCTCCTACATATTCTCACAGCTCCCACATATTACCATAAGCTCCTACAGATTCCCACAAGCTCCTACATATTCCCACAAGCTCCTACATATTCCCATAAGCTCCTACATATTCCCACAAGCTCCTACATACTCCCATAAGCACCTACATATTCCCCATAATCTCCTACGTATTCCCATAAGCTCCTACATATTCCCATAAGATCCTACATATTCCCATAAGATCCTACATATCCCCAAAAGCTCCTACATATTCCCACAAGCTCCTACATATTCCCATAAGCTCCTAGATATTCCCACAAGCTACTACATATTCCCATAATCTCCTTCATATTCCCATAAGCTCCTACATATTCCCATAAGCTCCCACATATTTCCATAAGCTCCTACATATTCCCATAAGCACCTACATATTCCCATAATCTCCTACGTATTCCCATAGGCTCATACATATTCCCATAAGCTCCTACATATTCCCATTGGCTCGTAAATATTTCCATAAGCTCCTACATATTCCCATAAGCTCCTACATATTCCCCTTAGCTCCTACATATTTCTATAAGCTCCTACATATTCCCATAAGCTCCTACACATTCCCATAAGCTCTTACATATTCCCATAAGCTCCTACATATTCCCATAAGCTCCTACATATTCCCATAAGCTCCTACATATTCCCACAAGCTCCTACATATTCCCATAAGCTCTTTCATATTCCCATAGGCTCGTAAATATTTCCATAAGCTCCTACATATTCCCATAAGCTCCTACATATTCCCATAAGCTCCTACATATTCCCATAAGCTCCTACATATTCCCATAAGCTCCTACATATTCCCATAAGCTCCTACATATTCCCATAAGCTCCTACATATTCCCATAAGCTCCTACATATTCCCACAAGCTCCTACATATTCCCAAAAGCTCCTACATATTCCCATAAGCTCCTACATATTCCCATAAGCTCCTACATATTCCCATAAGCTCCTACATATTCCCATAAGCTCCTACATATTCCCATAAGCTCCTACATATTCCCATAAGCTCCTACATATTCCCATAAGCTCCTACATATTCCCACAAGCTCCTACATATTCCCATAAGCTCCTACACATTCCCATAAGCTCCTACACGTTCCCATAAGCTCCTACACGTTCCCATAAGCTCCTACATATTCCCATAAGCTCCTACATATTCCCATAAGCTCCTACAAATTCCCATAAGCTCCTACATATTCCCATAAGCTCCTACATATTCCCATAAGCTCCTACATATACCCATAAGCTCCCACATATTCCCATAAGCTCCTACATATTCCCATAAGCTCCCACATATTCCCATAAGCTCTTACATATTCCCATAAGCTCCTACATATTCCCATAAGCTCCTACATATTCCCATAAGCTCCTACATATTCCCTTAAGCTCCTACATATTCCCATAAGCTTCTACATATTCCCATAAGCTCCCACATATTCCCATAAGCTCCTACATATTCTCTTAAGCTCCTACATATTCCCATAAGCTCCTACATATTCCCATAAGCTCCTACATATTCCCATAAGCTCCTACAATTCCCATAAGCTACTACATTTTCCCATAAGCTCCTAAATATTTTGCATCAGCTCCAACACATTCCCATAAGCTCCTTCATATTCCCACAAGTTTCTACATATTCCCACAAGCTCCTACATATTCCCACAAGCTACTACATATTTCCAAACGCCATACATATTCCTACAATCTCCTACATATTCCCACATGCTCCTACATATTACCACAAAATCCTACATATTCCCACAAGCTCCTACATATTCCCATAAGCTCCTACATATTCCCATAAGCTCCTACATATTCCCATAAGCTCCTACATATTCCCACAAGCTCCTACATATTCCCACAAGCTCCTACATATTCCCATAGGCTCCTACATATTCTCACAGCTCCCACATATTCCCATAAGCTCCTACAGATTCCCACAAGCTCCTACATATTCCCACAAGCTCCTACATATTCCCATAAGCTCCTACATATTCCCATAAGCTCCTACATATTCCCATAAGCTCCTACATATTCCCATAAGCTCCTACATATTCCCATAAGCTCCTACACATTCCCATAAGCTCCTACACATTCCCATAAGCTCCTACATATTCCCATAAGCTCCTACATATTCCCATAAGCTCCTACATATTCCCACATGCTCCTACATATTCCCACAATCTCCTACATATTCCCATAAGCTCCTACATATTCCCACAAGCTCCTACATATTCCCATAAGCTCCTACATATTCCCATAAGCTCCTACATATTCCCATAAGCTCCTACATGTTCCCATAAGCTCCTACATATTCCCATAAGCTCCTACATATTCCCATAAGCTCCTACTAATTCCCATAAGCTCCTACATATTCCCATAAGCTCCTACATATTCCCATAAGCTCCTACATATTCCCATAAGCTCCTACATATTCCCATAAGCTCCTACATATTCCCATAAGCTCCTACATATTCCCATAAGCTCCTACATATTCCCATAAGCTCCTACATATTCCCATAAGCTCCCACATATTCCCATAAGCTCCTACATATTCCCTTAAGCTCCTACATATTCCCATAAGCTTCTACATATTCCCATAAGCTCCTACATATTCCCATAAGCTCCTACATATTCTCTTAAGCTCCTACATATTCCCATAAGCTCCTACATATTCCCATAAGCTCCTACATATTCCCATAAGCTCCTACATATTCCCATAAGCTACTACATTTTCCCATAAGCTCCTAAATATTTTGCATCAGCTCCAACACATTCCCATAAGCTCCTTCATATTCCCACAAGTTTCTACATATTCCCACAAGCTCCTACATATTCCCACAAGCTACTACATATTTCCAAACGCCATACATATTCCTACAATCTCCTACATATTCCCACATGCTCCTACATATTACCACAAAATCCTACATATTCCCATAAGCTCCTACATATTCCCATAAGCTCCTACATATTCCCACAAGCTCCTACATATTCCCATAAGCTCCTACATATTCCCATAAGGACCTACATATTCCCATAAGCTACTACATATTCCCATAAGCTCCTACATATTCCCATAAGCTCCTACATATTCCCATAAGCTCCTACATATTTCCATAAGCTCCTACACATTCCCATAAGCTCCTACATATTCCCACAAGTTTCTACATATTTCCAAACGCCATACATATTCCTACAATTTCCTATATATTCCTATATGCTCCTACATATTACCACAAAATCCTACATATTCCCACAAGCTCCTACATATTCCCATAAGCTCCTACATATTCCCATCAGCTCCTACATATTCCCACAAGCTCCTACATATTCCCATAGGCTCCTACATATTCTCACAAGCTTTTAAATATCCCATAAGCTCCAACATATTCCCATAAGCTCTCACATATTTCCATAAGCTTCTACATATTCCCATAAGCACCTACATAATCCCATAATCTCCTTCGTATTCCCATAGGCTCTTACATATTCCCATATGCTCCTACATATTCCCATAAGCTCCCACATATTCCCATAAGCTCTTTCATATTCCCATTGGCTCGTAAATATTTCCATAAGCTCCTACATATTCCCATAAGCTCCTACATATTCCCATTAGCTCCTACATATTTCCATAAGCTCCTACACATTCCCATAAGCTCCTACACATTCCCATAAGCTCCTACATATTCCCATAAGCTCCTACATGTTCATAATCTCCTACATATTCCAATAAGCTCCTACACATTCCCATAAGCTCCTACATATTCCCATAAGCTCCTACATATCCTCATACGCTCCTACATATTCCCATAAGCTCCTACATATTCCCACAAGCTCCTACATATTCCCACAAGCTTCTACATATTCCCACAAGCTTTCATATTCCCATAAGCTCCTACATATTCCCATTAGCTCCTACATATTTCTATAAGCTCCTACACATTCCCATAAGCTCCTACACATTCCCATAAGCTCCTACATATTCCCATAAGCTCCTACACATTCCCATAAGCTCCTACATATTCCCATAAGCTCCTACATATTCCCATAAGCTCCTACATATTCCCATAAGCTCCTACATATTCCCATAAGCTCCTACATATTCCCACAAGCTCCTACATATTCCCAAAAGCTCCTACATATTCCCATAAGCTCCTACATATCCTCATACGCTCCTACATATTCCCATACGCTCCTACATATTCCCATAAGCTCCTACATATTCCCAAAAGCTCCTACACATTCCCATAAGCTCCTACTCATTCCCATAAGCTCCTACACATTCCCATAAGCTCCTACATAT
Organism: Bulinus truncatus; assembly: GCA_021962125.1. Classification (NCBI taxonomy): domain Eukaryota; kingdom Metazoa; phylum Mollusca; class Gastropoda; family Planorbidae; genus Bulinus; species Bulinus truncatus. The sequence continues at coordinate 581,051 of JAGDYQ010000332.1, forward strand.
TCCCACAAGCTCCTTCACATTCCCATAAGCTCATACTCATTCCCATAAGCTACTACATTTTCCCATAAGCTCCTACATATTTTGCATCAGCTCTTACATATTCCCACAAGCTCCTACATATTCACATAAGCTCCTTCATATTCCCACAAGTTTCTTCATATTCCCACAACCTCCTACATATTCCCACAAGCTACTACATATTTCCAAACGCCATACATATTCCTACAATCTCCTACATATTCCCACATGCTCCTACATATTCCCATAAGCTCCTACATATTCCCATAAGCTCCTACATATTCCCATAAGCTCCTACATATTCCCACAAGCTCCTACATATTCCCATAGGCTCCTACATATTCTCACAAGCTTTTAAATATCTCCATAAGCTCCTACATATTCCCATAAGCTCCTACATATTCCCATAAGCTCCTACATATTCCCACAAGCTCCTACATACTCCCATAAGCACCTACATATTCCCCATAATCTCCTACGTATTCCCATAAGCTCCTACATATTCCCATAAGATCCTACATATTCCCATAAGATCCTACATATCCCCAAAAGCTCCTACATATTCCCACAAGCTCCTACATATTCCCATAAGCTCCTAGATATTCCCACAAGCTACTACATATTCCCATAAGCTCCTTCATATTCCCATAAGCTCCTACATATTCCCATAAGCTCCCACATATTTCCATAAGCTCCTACATATTCCCATAAGCACCTACATATTCCCATAATCTCCTACGTATTCCCATAGGCTCATACATATTCCCATAAGCTCCTACATATTCCCATAAGCTCCTACATATTCCCATAAGCTCCTACATATTCCCACAAGCTCCTACATATTCCCAAAAGCTCCTACATATTCCCATAAGCTCCTACATATCCTCATACGCTCCTACATATTCCCATAAGCTCCTACATATTCCCATAAGCTCCTACATATTCCCACAAGCTCCTACATATTCCCATAAGCTCCTACTTATTCCCATAAGCTCCTACACATTCCCATAAGCTCCTACATATTCCCATAAGCTCCTACATATTCCCATAAGCACCTACATATTCCCATAAGCTCCTACATATTCCCATAAGCTCCTACATATTCCCAAAAGCTCCTACATATTTCCATAAGCTCCTACACATTCCCATAAGCTCCTACATATTCCCACAAGCTTCTACATATTTCCAAACGCCATACATATTCCTACAATTTCCTATATATTCCTACATGCTCCTACATATTACCACAAAATCCTACATATTCCCACAAGCTCCTACATATTCCCATAAGCTCCTACATATTCCCATCAGCTCCTACATATTCCCACAAGCTCCTAAATATTCCCATAGGCTCCTACATATTCTCACAAGCTTTTAAATATCTCCATAAGCTCCTACATATTCCATAAGCTCTCACATATTTCCATAAGCCCCTACATTTTCCCATAAGCACCTACATATTTCCATAATCTCCTACGTATTCCAATAGGCTCTTACATATTCCCATATGCTCCTACATATTCCCATAAGCTCCCACATATTCCCATAAGCTCTTTCATATTCCCATTGGCTCGTAAATATTTCCATAAGCTCCTACATATTCCCATAAGCTCCTACATATTCCCATTAGCTCCTACATATTTCTATAAGCTCCTACACATTCCCATAAGCTCCTACACATTCCCATAAGCTCCTACATATTCCCATAAGCTCCTACATATTCCCATAAGCTCCTACATATTCCAATAAGCTCCTACACATTCCCATAAGCTCCTACATATTCCCATAAGCTCCTACATATTCCCATAAGCTCCTACATATCCTCATACGCTCCTACATATTCCCATAAGCTCCTACATATTCCCACAAGCTCCTACATATTCCCATAAGCTCCTACATATTCCCATAAGCTCCTACATATTCCCATAAGCTCCTACATATTCCCATTAGCTCCTACATATTTCTATAAGCTCCTACACATTCCCATAAGCTCCTACATATTCCCATAAGCTCCTACACATTCCCATAAGCTCCTACATATTCCCATAAGCTCCTACATATTCCCATAAGCTCCTACATATTCCCATACGCTCCTACATATTCCCATAAGCTCCTACATATTCCCACAAGCTCCTACATATTCCCAAAAGCTCCTACATATTCCCATAAGCTCCTACATATCCTCATAAGCTCCTACATATTCCCATACGCTCCTACATATTCCCATAAGCTCCTACATATTCCCACAAGCTCCTACACATTCCCATAAGCTCCTACTCATTCCCATAAGCTCCTACACAATCCCATAAGCTCCTACATATTCCCACAAGCTCCTTCACATTCTCATAAGCTCATACTCATTCCCATAAGCTACTACATTTTCCCATAAGCTCCTACATATTTTGCATCAGCTCTTACATATTCCCACAAGCTCCTTCATATTCACATAAGCTCCTACATATTCCCACAAGCTCCTACATATTCCCACAAGCTACTACATATTTCCAAACGCCATACATATTCCTACAATCTCCTACATATTCCCACATGCTCCTACATATTCCCATAAGCTCCTACATATTCCCATAAGCTCCTACATATTCCCATAAGCTCCTACATATTCCCATAAGCTCCTACATATTCCCATAAGCTCCTACATATTCTCACAAGCTTTTAAATATCTCCATAAGCTCCTACATATTCCCATAAGATCCTACATATCCCCATAAGATCCTCATATCCCCAAAAGCTCCTACATATTCCCACAAGCTCCTACATATTCCCATAATCTCTTACATATTCCCGTAAGCTCCTACATATTCCCATAAGCTCCTACATATTCCCAAAAGCTCCTACATATTCCCATAGGCTCCTACATATTCTCACAGCTCCCACATATTACCATAAGCTCCTACAGATTCCCACAAGCTCCTACATATTCCCATTAATCTCTTACATATTCCCACAAGCTCCTACATATTCCCATAAGCTCCTACATATTCCCACAAGCTCCTACATATTCCCATAGGCTCCTACATATTCTCACAAGCTTTTAAATATCTCCATAAGCTCCTACATATTCCATAAGCTCTCACATATTTCCATAAGCCCCTACATTTTCCCATAAGCACCTACATTTTTCCATAATCTTCTACGTATTCCAATAGGCTCTTACATATTCCCATATGCCCCTACATATTCCCATAAGATCCCACATATTCCCATAAGCTCTTTCATATTCCCATTGGCTCGTAAATAATTCCATAAGCTCCTACATATTCCCATAAGCTCCCACATATTCCCATTAGCTGCTACATATTTCTATAAGCTCGTACACATTCCCATAAGCTCCTACACATTCCCAAAAGCTCCTACATATTCCCATAAGCTCCTACATGTTCATAATCTCCTACATATTCCAATAAGCTCATACATATTCCCATAAGCTCCTACATACTCCCATAAGCACCTACATATTCCTCATAATCTCCTACGTATTCCCATAAGCTCCTACATATTCCCATAAGATCCTACATATTCCCATAAGATCCTACATATCCCCAAAAGCTCCTACATATTCCCACAAGCTCCTACATATTCCCATAAGCTCCTAGATATTCCCACAAGCTACTACATATTCCCATAAGCTCCCACATATTTCCATAAGCTCCTACATATTGCCATAAGCACCTACATATTCCCATAATCTCCTACGTATTCCCATAAGCTCATACATATTCCCATAAGCTCCTACATATTCCCATTGGCTCGTAAATATTTCCATAAGCTCCTACATATTCCCATAAGCTCCTACATATTCCCCTTAGCTGCTACATATTTCTATAAGCTCCTACACATTCCCATAAGCTCCTACACATTCCCATAAGCTCCTACATATTCCCATAAGCTCCTACATATTCCCATAAGCTCCTACATGTTCATATAAGCTTCTACATATTCCCATAAGCTCCTACACATTCCCATAAGCTCCTTCATATTCCCATAAGCTCCTACATATTCACATAAGCTCCTACATTTTCCCATAAGCTCCTACATATCCTCATACGCTCCTACATATTCCCATACGCTCCTACATATTCCCATAAGCTCCTACATATTCCCACAAGCTCCTACATATTCCTACAAGCTTCTACATATTCCCACAAGCTTTCATATTCCCATAAGCTCCTACATATTCCCATTAGCTCCTACATATTTCTATAAGCTCCTACACATTCCCATAAGCTCCTACACATTCCCATAAGCTCCTACATATTCCCAGAAGCTCCTACACATTCCCATAAGCTCCTACATATTCCCATAAGCTCCTACATATTCCCATAAGCTCCTACATATTCCCATACGCTCCTACATATCCTCATACGCTCCTACATATTCTCATACGCTCCTACATATTCCCATAAGCTCCTACATATTCCCATAAGCTCCTAATATTTCCCATAAGCTCCTACATATTCCCACATGCTCCTACATATTCCCACAATCTCCTACATATTCCCATAAGCTCCTACATATTCCCACAAGCTTATACATATTCCCATAAGCTCCTACACGTTCCCATAAGCTCCTACACGTTCCCATAAGCTCCTACACGTTCCCATAAGCTCCTACACGTTCCCATAAGCACCTACATATTCCCATAAGCTCCCACTAATTCCCATAATCTCCTACATATTCCCATAAGCTCCTACATATTCCCATAAGCTCCTACATATACCCATAAGCTCCCACATATTCCCCTAAGCTCCTACATATTCCCATAAGCTCCCACATATTCCCATAAGCTCTTACATAATCCCATAAGCTCCTACATATTCCCATAAGCTCCCACATATTCCCATAAGCTCCTACATATTCCCTTAAGCTCCTACATATTCCCATAAGCTTCTACATATTCCCATAAGCTCCCACATATTCCCATAAGCTCCTACATATTGTCTTAAGCTCCTACATATTCCCATAAGCTCCTACATAATCCCTTAAGCTCCTACATGTTCCCATAAGCTCCTACATATTCCCATAAGCTACTACATTTTCCCATAAGCTCCTAAATATTTTGCATCAGCTCCAACACATTCCCATAATCTCCTTCATATTCCCACAAGTTTCTACATATTCCCAAGAGCTCCTACATATTCCCACAAGCTACTACATATTTCCAAACGCCATACATATTCCTACAATCTACTACATATTCCCACATGCTCCTACATATTACCACAAAATCCTACATATTCCCACAAGCTCCTACATATTCCCATAAGCTCCTACATATTCCCATAAGCTCCTACATATTCCCATAAGCTCCTACATATTCCCACAAGCTCATACATATTCCCACAAGCTCCTACATATTCCCATAGGCTCCTATATATTCTCACAGCTCCCACATATTCCCATAAGCTCCTACAGATTCCCACAAGCTCCTAAATATTCCCACAAGCTCCTACATATTCCCATAAGCTCCTACATATTCCCACAAGCTCCTACATACTCCCATAAGCACCTACATATTCCCCATAATCTCCTACGTATTCCCATAAGCTCCTACATATTCCCATAAGATCCTACATATTCCCATAAGATCCTACATATCTCCAAAAGCTCCTACATATTCCCACAAGCTCCTACATATTCCCATAAGCTCCTAGATATTCCCACAAGCTACTACATATTCCCATAAGCTCCTTCATATTCCCATAAGCTCCTACATATTCCCATAAGCTCCTACATATTCCCACAAGCTCCTTCACATTCCCATAAGCTCCTACATATCCTCATACGCTCCTACATATTCTCATACGCTGCTACATATTCCCATAAGCTCCTACATATTCCCATAAGCTCCTAATATTTTCCATAAGCTCCTACATATTCCCACATGCTCCTACATATTCCCACAATCTCCTACATATTCCCATAAGCTCCTACATATTCCCACAAGCTTCTACATATTCCCATAAGCTCCTACACGTTCCCATAAGCTCCTACACGTTCCAATAAGCTCCTACACGTTCCCATAAGCTCCTACACGTTACCATAAGCACCTACATATTCCCATAAGCTCCCACTAATTCCCATAAGCTCCTACATATTCCCATAAGCTCCTACATATTCCCATAAGCTCCTACATATACCCATAAGCTCCCACATATTCCGCTAAGCTCCTACATATTCCCATAAGCTCCCACATATTCCCATAAGCTCTTACATATTCCCATAAGCTCCTACATATTCCCATAAGCTCCCACATATTCCCATAAGCTCCTACATATTCCCTTAAGCTCCTACATATTCCCATAAGCTTCTACATATTTCCATAAGCTCCCACATATTCCCATAAGCTCCTACATAATCCCTTAAGCTCCTACATGTTCCCATAAGCTCCTACATATTCCCATAAGCTACTACATTTTCCCATAAGCTCCTAAATATTTTGCATCAGCTCCAACACATTCCCATAATCTCCTTCATATTCCCACAAGTTTCTACATATTCCCAGAAGCTCCTACATATTCCCACAAGCTCCTACATATCCCATAGGCTCCTACATATTCTCACAGCTCCCACATATTACCATAAGCTCCTACAAATTCCCACAAGCTCCTACATATTCCCACAAGCTCCTACATATTCCCATAAGCTCCTACATATTCCCATAAGCTCCTACATATTCCCATAAGCTCCTACATATTCCCACAAGCTCATACATATTCCCACAAGCTCCTACATATTCCCATAGGCTCCTACATATTCTCACAGCTCCCACATATTCCCATAAGCTCCTACAGATTCCCACAAGCTCCTACATATTCCCACAAGCTCCTACATATTCCCATAAGCTCCTACATATTCCCACAAGCTCCTACATACTCCCATAAGCACCTACATATTCCCCATAATCTCCTACGTATTCCCATAAGCTCCTACATATTCCCATAAGATCCTACATATTCCCATAAAATCCTACATATCTCCAAAAGCTCCTACATATTCCCACAAGCTCCTACATATTCCCATAAGCTCCTAGATATTCCCACAAGCTACTACATATTCCCATAAGCTCCTTCATATTCCCATAAGCTCCTACATATTCCCATAAGCTCCCACATATTTCCATAAGCTCCTACATATTCCCATAAGCACCTACATATTCCCATAATCTCCAACGTATTCCCATAGGCTCATACATATTCCCATAAGCTCCTACATATTCCCATTGGCTCGTAAATATTTCCATAAGCTCCTACATATTCCCATAAGCTCCTACATATTCCCTTTAGCTGCTACATATTTCTATAAGCTCCTACACATTCCCATAAGCTCCTACACATTCCCATAAGCTCCTAGATATTCCCATAAGCTCCTACATATTCACATAAGCTCCTACATATTCCCACAAGCTCCTACATATTCCCACAAGCTTCTACATATTCCCACAAGCTTTCATATTCCCATAAGTTCCTACATATTCCCATAAGCTCCTATATGTTCATATAAGCTCCTACATATTCCCATAAGCTCCTACACATTCCCATAAGCTCCTACATATTCCCATAAGCTCCTACATATCCTCATACGCTCCTACATATTCCCATACGCTCCTACATATTCCCATAAGCTCCTACATATTCCCACAAGCTCCAACATATTCCCAAAAGCTCCTACATATTCCCATAAGCTCCTACATATCCTCATACGCTCCTACATATTCCCATACGCTCCTACATATTCCCATAAGCTCCTACATATCCTCATACGCTCCTACATATTCCCATACGCTCCTACATATTCCCATAAGCTCCTACATATTCCCACAAGCTCCTACACATTCCCATAAGCTCCTACTCATTCCCATAAGCTCCTACACGTTCCCATAAGCTCCTACACGTTCCCATAAGCTCCTACACGTTCCCATAAGCACCTACATATTCCCATAAGCTCCCACTAATTCCCAAAAGCTCCTACATATTCCCATACGCTCCTACATATTCCCATAAGCTCCTACATATACCCATAAGCTCCCACATATTCCCCTAAGCTCCTACATATTCCCATAAGCTCGCACATATTCCCATAAGCTCTTACATATTCCCATAAGCTCCTACATATTCCCATAAGCTCCCACATATTCCCATAAGCTCCTACATATTCCCTTAAGCTCCTACATATTCCCATAAGCTTCTACATATTCCCATAAGCTCCCACATATTCCCATAAGCTCCTACATATTCTCTTAGGCTCCTTTATATTCCCATAAGCTCCTACATATTCCCTTAAGCTCCTACATGTTCCCATAAGCTCCTACATATTCCCATAAGCTACTACATTTTCCCATAAGCTCCTAAATATTTTGCATCAGCTCCAACACATTCCCATAATCTCCTTCATATTCCCACAAGTTTCTACATATTCCCACAAGCTCCTAAATATTCCCACAAGCTACTACATATTTCCAAACGCCATACATAATCCTACAATCTCCTACATATTCCCACATGCTCCTACATATTACCACAAAATCCTACATATTCCCACAAGCTCCTACATATTCCCATAAGCTCCTACATATTCCCATAAGCTCCTACATATTCCCATAAGCTCCTACATATTCCCACAAGCTCCTACATATTCCCACAAGCTCCTACATATTCCCATAGGCTCCTACATATTCTCACAGCTCCCACTTATTCCCATAAGCTCCTACAGATTCCCACAAGCTCCTACAAATTCCCACAAGCTCCTACATATTCCCATAACTTCCTACATATTCCCACAAGCTCCTACATACTCCCATAAGCACCTACATATTCCCCATAATCTCCTACGTATTCCCATAAGCTCCTACACGTTCCCATAAGCTCCTACACGTTCCCATAAGCTCCTACATATTCCCATAAGCTCCTAATATTTCCCATAAGCTCCTACATATTCCCACATGCTCCTACATATTCCCACAATCTCCTACATATTCCCATAAGCTCCTACATATTCCCACAAGCTTCTACATATTCCCATAAGCTCCTACACGTTCCCATAAGCTCCTACACGTTCCCATAAGCTCCTACACGTTCCCATAAGCTCCTACACGTTCCCATAAGCACCTACATATTCCCATAAGCTCCCACTAATTCCCATAATCTCCTACATATTCCCATAAGCTCCTACATATTCCCATAAGCTCCTACATATACCCATAAGCTCCCACATATTCCCCTAAGCTCCTACATATTCCCATAAGCTCCCACATATTCCCATAAGCTCTTACATATTCCCATAAGCTCCTACATATTCCCATAAGCTCCCACATATTCCCATAAGCTCCTACATATTCCCTTAAGCTCCTACATATTCCCATAAGCTTCTACATATTCCCATAAGCTCCCACATATTCCCATAAGCTTCTACATATTGTCTTAAGCTCCTACATATTCCCATAAGCTCCTACATAATCCCTTAAGCTCCTACATGTTCCCATAAGCTCCTACATATTCCCATAAGCTACTACATTTTCCCATAAGCTCCTAAATATTTTGCATCAGCTCCAACACATTCCCATAATCTCCTTCATATTCCCACAAGTTTCTACATATTCCCAAGAGCTCCTACATATTCCCACAAGCTACTACATATTTCCAAACGCCATACATATTCCTACAATCTCCTACATATTCCCACATGCTCCTACATATTACCACAAAATCCTACATATTCCCACAAGCTCCTACATATTCCCATAAGCTCCTACACATTCCCATAAGCTCCTACATATTCCCATAAGCTCCTACGTATTCCCATAAGCACCTACATATTCCCATAAGCTACTACATATTCCCATAAGCTCCTACATATTCCCAAAAGCTCCTAATTATTTCCATAAGCTCCTACACATTCCCATAAGCTCCTACATATTCCTACAAGTTTCTACATATTTCCAAACGCCATACATATTCCTACAATTTCCTATATATTCCTACATGCTCCTACATATTACCACAAATCCTACATATTCCCACAAGCTCCTACATATTCCCATAAGCTCCTACATATTCCCATCAGCTCCTACATATTCCCACAAGCTCCTACATATCCCATAGGCTCCTACATATTCTCACACGCTTTTAAATATCTCCATAAGCTCCTACATATTCCATAAGCTCTCACATATTTCCATAAGCCCCTACATTTTCCCATAAGCACCTACATATTTCCATAATCTACGTATTCCTATAGGCTCTTACATATTCCCATATGCCCCTACATATTCCCATAAGCTCCCACATATTTCCATAAGCTCTTTCATATTCCCATTGGCTCGTAAATAATTCCATAAGCTCCTACATATTCCCATAAGCTCCTACATATTCCCATTAGCTCCTACATATTTCTATAAGCTCGTACACATTCCCATAAGCTCCTACACATTCCCATAAGCTCCTACATATTCCCATAAGCTCCTACATGTTCATAATCTCCTACATATTCCAATAAGCTCCTACACATTCCCATAAGCTCCTACATATTCCCATAAGCTCCTACATATCCTCATACGCTCCTACACATTCCCATAAGCTCCTACATATTCCCACAAGCTCCTACATATTCCCACAAGCTTCTACATATTCCCACAAGCTTTCATATTCCCATAAGCTCCTACATATTCCCATTAGCTCCTACATATTTCTATAAGCTCCTAAACATTCCCATAAGCTCCTACACATTCCCATAAGCTCCTACATATTCCCATAAGCTCCTACACATTCCCATAAGCTCCTACATATTCCCATAAGCTCCTACATATTCCCATAAGCTCCTACATATTCCCATACGCTCCTACATATTCCCATAAGCTCCTACATATTCCCACAAGCTCCTACATATTCCCAAAAGCTCCTACATATTCCCATAAGCTCCTACATATCCTCATACGCTCCTACATATTCCCATACGCTCCTACATATTCCCATAAGCTCCTACATAATCCCACAAGCTCCTACACATTCCCATAAGCTCCTACTCATTCCCATAAGCTCCTACACATTCCCATAAGCTCCTACATATTCCCACAAGCTCCTTCACATTCCCATAAGCTCATACTCATTCCCATAAGCTACTACATTTTCTCATAAGCTACTACATATTTTGCATCAGCTCTTACATATTCCCACAAGCTCCTACATATTCACATAAGCTCCTTCATATTCCCACAAGTTTCTTCATATTCCCACAAGCTCCTACATATTCCCACAAGCTACTACATATTTCCAAACGCCATACATATTCCTACAATCTCCTACATATTCCCACATGCTCCTACATATTCCCATAAGCTCCTACATATTCCCATAAGCTCCTACATATTCCCATAAGCTCCTACATATTCCCACAAGCTCCTACATATTCCCATAGGCTCCTACATATTCTCACAAGCTTTTAAATATCTCCATAAGCTCCTACATATTCCCATAAGATCCTACATATCCCCATAAGATCCTACATATCCCCAAAAGCTCCTACATATTCCCACAAGCTCCTACATATTCCCATAATCTCTTACATATTCCCGTAAGCTCCTACATATTCCCATAAGCTCCTACATATTCCCACAAGCTCCTACATATTCCCATAGGCTCCTACATATTCTCACAGCTCCCACATATTACCATAAGCTCCTACAGATTCCCACAAGCTCCTACATATTCCCACAAGCTCCTACATATTCCCATAAGCTCCTACATATTCCCACAAGCTCCTACATACTCCCATAAGCACCTACATATTCCCCATAATCTCCTACGTATTCCCATAAGCTCCTACATATTCCCATAAGATCCTACATATTCCCATAAGATCCTACATATCCCCAAAAGCTCCTACATATTCCCACAAGCTCCTACATATTCCCATAAGCTCCTAGATATTCCCACAAGCTACTACATATTCCCATAAGCTCCTTCATATTCCCATAAGCTCCTACATATTCCCATAAGCTCCCACATATTTCCATAAGCTCCTACATATTCCCATAAGCACCTACATATTCCCATAATCTCCTACGTATTCCCATAGGCTCATACATATTCCCATAAGCTCCTACATATTCCCATACGCTCCTACATATTCCCATAAGCTCATACATATTCCCACAAGCTCCAACATATTCCCAAAAGCTCCTACATATTCCCATAAGCTCCTACATATCCTCATACGCTCCTACATATTCCCATACGCTCCTACATATTCCCATAAGCTCCTACATATTCCCACAAGCTCCTACACATTCCCATAAGCTCCTACTTATTCCCTTAAGCTCCTACACATTCCCATAAGCTCCTACATATTCCCATAAGCTCCTAGATATTCCCATAAGCACCTACATATTCCCATAAGCTACTACATATTCCCATAAGCTCCTACATATTCCCAAAAGCTCCTACATATTTCCATAAGCTCCTACACATTCCCATAAGCTCCTACATATTCCCACAAGTTTCTACATATTTCCAAACGCCATACATATTCCTACAATTTCCTATATATTCCTACATGCTCCTACATATTACCACAAATCCTACATATTCCCACAAGCTCCTACATATTCCCATAAGCTCCTACATATTCCCATCAGCTCCTACATATTCCCACAAGCTCCTAAATATTCCCATAGGCTCCTACATATTCTCACAAGCTTTTAAATATCTCCATAAGCTCCTACATATTCCATAAGCTCTCACATATTTCCATAAGCCCCTACATTTTCCCATAAGCACCTACATATTTCCATAATCTCCTACGTATTCCAATAGGCTCTTACATATTCCCATATGCCCCTACATATTCCCATAAGCTCCCACATATTCCCATAAGCTCTTTCATATTCCCATTGGCTCGTAAATAATTCCATAAGCTCCTACATATTCCCATAAGCTCCTACATATTCCCATTAGCTCCTACATATTTCTATAAGCTCGTACACATTCCCATAAGCTCCTACACATTCCCATAAACTCCTACATATTCCCATAAGCTCCTACATGTTCATAATCTCCTACATATTCCAATAAGCTCCTACACATTCCCATAAGCTCCTACATATTCCCATAAGCTCCTACATATTCCCATAAGCTCCTACATATCCTCATACGCTCCTACATATTCCCATAAGCTCCTACATATTCCCACAAGCTCCTACATATTCCCACAAGCTTCTATATATTCCCACAAGCTTTCATATTCCCATAAGCTCCTACATATTCCCATTAGCTCCTACATATTTCTATAAGCTCCTACACATTCCCATAAGCTCCTACATATTCCCATAAGCTCCTACACATTCCCATAAGCTCCTACATATTCCCATAAGCTCCTACATATTCCCATAAGCTCCTACATATTCCCATACGCTCCTACATATTCCCATAAGCTCCTACATATTCCCACAAGCTCCTACATATTCCCAAAAGCTCCTACATATTCCCATAAGCTCCTACATATCCTCATTCGCTCCTACATATTCCCATACGCTCCTACATATTCCCATAAGCTCCTACATATTCCCACAAGCTCCTACACATTCCCAAAAGCTCCTACTCATTCCCATAAGCTCCTACACAATCCCATAAGCTCCTACATATTCCCACAAGCTCCTTCACATTCTCATAAGCTCATACTCATTCCCATAAGCTACTACATTTTCCCATAAGCTCCTACATATTTTGCATCAGCTCTTACATATTCCCACAAGCTCCTTCATATTCACATAAGCTCCTACATATTCCCACAAGCTCCTACATATTCCCACAAGCTACTACATATTTCCAAACGCCATACATATTCCTACAATCTCCTACATATTCCCACATGCTCCTACATATTCCCATAAGCTCCTACATATTCCCATAAGCTCCTACATATTCCCATAAGCTCATACATATTCCCACAAGCTCCTACATATTCCCATAAGCTCCTACATATTCTCACAAGCTTTTAAATATCTCCATAAGCTCCTACATATTCCCATAAGATCCTACATATCCCCATAAGATCCTCATATCCCCAAAAGCTCCTACATATTCCCACAAGCTCCTACATATTCCCATTAATCTCTTACATATTCCCGTAAGCTCCTACATATTCCCATAAGCTCCTACATATTCCCACAAGCTCCTACATATTCCCATAGGCTCCTACATATTCTCACAGCTCCCACATATTACCATAAGCTCCTACAGATTCCCACAAGCTCCTACATATTCCCATTAATCTCTTACATATTCCCACAAGCTCCTACATATTCCCATAAGCTCCTACATATTCCCACAAGCTCCTACATATTCCCATAGGCTCCTACATATTCTCACAAGCTTTTAAATATCTCCATAAGCTCCTACATATTCCATAAGCTCTCACATATTTCCATAAGCCCCTACATTTTCCCATAAGCACCTACATTTTTCCATAATCTTCTACGTATTCCAATAGGCTCTTACATATTCCCATATGCCCCTACATATTCCCATAAGATCCCACATATTCCCATAAGCTCTTTCATATTCCCATTGGCTCGTAAATAATTCCATAAGCTCCTACATATTCCCATAAGCTCCCACATATTCCCATTAGCTGCTACATATTTCTATAAGCTCGTACACATTCCCATAAGCTCCTACACATTCCCAAAAGCTCCTACATATTCCCATAAGCTCCTACATGTTCATAATCTCCTACATATTCCAATAAGCTCATACATATTCCCATAAGCTCCTACATACTCCCATAAGCACCTACATATTCCTCATAATCTCCTACGTATTCCCATAAGCTCCTACATATTCCCATAAGATCCTACATATTCCCATAAGATCCTACATATCCCCAAAAGCTCCTACATATTCCCACAAGCTCCTACATATTCCCATAAGCTCCTAGATATTCCCACAAGCTACTACATATTCCCATAAGCTCCTTCATATTCCCATAAGCTCCTACATATTCCCATAAGCTCCCACATATTTCCATAAGCTCCTACATATTCCCATAAGCACCTACATATTCCCATAATCTCCTACGTATTCCCATAGGCTCATACATATTCCCATAAGCTCCTACATATTCCCATACGCTCCTACATATTCCCATAAGCTCCTACATATTCCCACAAGCTCCAACATATTCCCAAAAGCTCCTACATATTCCCATAAGCTCCTACATATCCTCATACGATCCTACATATTCCCATACGCTCCTACATATTCCCATAAGCTCCTACATATTCCCACAAGCTCCTACACATTCCCATAAGCTCCTACTCATTCCCTTAAGCTCCTACACATTCCCATAAGCTCCTACATATTCCCATAAGCTACTACATATTCCCATAAGCTCCTACATATTCCCAAAAGCTCCTACATATTTCCATAAGCTCCTACACATTCCCATAAGCTCCTACATATTCCCACAAGTTTCTACATATTTGCAAACGCCATACATATTCCTACAATTTCCTATATATTCCTACATGCTCCTACATATTACCACAAATCCTACATATTCCCACAAGCTCCTACATATTCCCATAAGCTCCTACATATTCCCATCAGCTCCTACATATTCCCACAAGCTCCTACATATTCCCATAGGCTCCTACATATTCTCACAAGCTTTTAAATATCTCCATAAGCTCCTACATATTCCATAAGCTCTCACATATTTCCATAAGCCCCTACATTTTCCCATAAGCACCTACATATTTCCATAATCTCCTACGTATTCCAATAGGCTCTTACATATTCCCATATGCCCCTATATATTCCCATAAGCTCCCACATATTCCCATAAGCTCTTTCATATTCCCATTGGCTCGTAAATAATTCCATAAGCTCCTACATATTCCCATAAGCTCCTACATATTCCCATTAGCTCCTACATATTTCTATAAGCTCGTATACATTCCCATAAGCTCCTACACATTCCCATAAGCTCCTACATATTCCCATAAGCTCCTACATGTTCATAATCTCCTACATATTCCAATAAGCTCCTACACATTCCCATAAGCTCCTACATATTCCCATAAGCTCCTACATATTCCCATAAGCTCCTACATATCCTCATACGCTCCTACATATTCCCATAAGCTCCTACATATTCCCACAAGCTCCTACATATTCCCACAAGCTTCTACATATTCCCACAAGCTTTCATATTCCCATAAGCTCCTACATATTCCCATTAGCTCCTACATATTTCTATAAGCTCCTACACATTCCCATAAGCTCCTACACATTCCCATAAGCTCCTACATATTCCCATAAGCTCCTACACATTCCCATAAGCTCCTACATATTCCCATAAGCTCCTACATATTCCCATAAGCTCCTACATATTCCCATACGCTCCTACATATTCCCATAAGCTCCTACATATTCCCACAAGCTCCTACATATTCCCAAAAGCTCCTACATATTCCCATAGACTCCTACATATCCTCATACGCTCCTACATATTCCCATACGCTCCTACATATTCCCATAAGCTCCTACATATTCCCACAAGCTCCTACACATTCCCATAAGCTCCTACTCATTCCCATAAGCTCCTACACATTCCCATAAGCTCCTACATATTCCCACAAGCTCCTTCACATTCCCATAAGCTCATACTCATTCCCATAAGATACTACATTTTCCCATAAGCTCCTACATATTTTGCATCAGCTCTTACATATTCCCACAAGCTCCTACATATTCACATAAGCTCGTTCATATTCCCACAAGCTCCTACATATTCCCACAAGCTACTACATATTTCCAAACGCCATACATATTCCTACAATCTCCTACATATTCCCACATGCTCCTACATATTCCCATAAGCTCCTACATATTCCCATAAGCTCCTACATATTCCCATAAGCTCCTACATATTCCCACAAGCTCCTACATATTCCCATAGGCTCCTACATATTCTCACAAGCTTTTAAATATCTCCATAAGCTCCTACATATTCCCATAAGATCCTACATATCCCCATAAGATCCTACATATCCCCAAAAGCTCCTACATATTCCCACAAGCTCCTACATATTCCCATAATCTCTTACATATTCCCGTAAGCTCCTACATATTCCCATAAGCCCATACATATTCCCACAAGCTCCTACATATTCTTATAGGCTCCTACATATTCTCACAGCTCCCACATATTACCATAAGCTCCAACATATTCCCAAAAGCTCCTACATATTCCCACAAGCTCCTTCACATTCCCATAAGCTCATACTCATTCCCATAAGATACTACATTTTCCCATAAGCTCCTACATATTTTGCATCAGCTCTTACATATTCCCACAAGCTCCTACATATTCACATAAGCTCGTTCATATTCCCACAAGCTCCTACATATTCCCACAAGCTACTACATATTTCCAAACGCCATACATATTCCTACAATCTCCTACATATTCCCACATGCTCCTACATATTCCCATAAGCTCCTACATATTCCCATAAGCTCCTACATATTCCCATAAGCTCCTACATATTCCCACAAGCTCCTACATATTCCCATAGGCTCCTACATATTCTCACAAGCTTTTAAATATCTCCATAAGCTCCTACATATTCCCATAAGATCCTACATATCCCCATAAGATCCTACATATCCCCAAAAGCTCCTACATATTCCCACAAGCTCCTACATATTCCCATAATCTCTTACATATTCCCGTAAGCTCCTACATATTCCCATAAGCCCATACATATTCCCACAAGCTCCTACATATTCTTATAGGCTCCTACATATTCTCACAGCTCCCACATATTACCATAAGCTCCAACATATTCCCAAAAGCTCCTACATATTCCCATAAGCTCCTACATATTCCCATAAGATCCTACATATCCCCATAAGATCCTACATATCCCCAAAAGCTCCCACATATTTCCATAAGCTCCTACATATTCCCATAAGCACCTACATATTCCCATAATCTCATACGTATTCCCATAGGCTCATACATATTCCCATAAGCTCCTACATATTCCCATACGCTCCTACATATTCCCATAAGCTCTAACATATTCCCACAAGCTCCAACATATTCCCAAAAGCTCCTACATATTCCCATAAGCTCCTACATATCCTCATACGCTCCTACATATTCCCATACGCTCCTACATATTCCCATAAGCTCCTACATATTCCCAAAAGCTCCTACACATTCCCATAAGCTCCTACTCATTCCCTTAAGCTCCTACACATTCCCATAAGCTCTTACATATTCCCATAAGCTCCTACATATTCCCATACGCTCCTACATATTCCCATAAGCTCCTACATATTCCCATAAGCTCCTACATATCCTCATACGCTCCTACATATTCCCATAAGCTCGTACATATTCCCACAAGCTCCTACATATTCCCACAAGCTTCTACATATTCCCACAAGCTTTCATATTCCCATAAGCTCCTACATATTCCCATTAGCTCCTACATATTTCTATAAGCTCCTACACATTCCCATAAGCTCCTACACATTCCCATAAGCTCCTACATATTCCCATAAGCTCCTACATATTCCCATAAGCTCCTACATATTCCCACAAGCTCCTACATATTCCCATAGGCTCCTACATATTCTCACAAGCTTTTAAATATCTCCATAAGCTCCTACATATTCCCATAAGATCCTACATATCCCCATAAGATCCTCATATCCCCAAAAGCTCCTACATATTCCCACAAGCTCCTACATATTCCCATAATCTCTTACATATTCCCGTAAGCTCCTACATATTCCCATAAGCTCCTACATATTCCCACAAGCTCCTACATATTCCCATAGGCTCCTACATATTCTCACAGCTCCCACATATTACCATAAGCTCCTACAGGTTCCCATAAGCTCCAACATATTCCCACAAGCTCCTACATATTCCCATAAGCTCCTACATATTCCCACAAGCTCCTACATATTCCCATAGGCTCCTACATATTCTCACAAGCTTTTAAATATCTCCATAAGCTCCTACATATTCCATAAGCTCTCACATATTTCCATAAGCCCCTACATTTTCCCATAAGCACCTACATTTTTCCATAATCTTCTACATATTCCCACAAGCTCCTACATATTCCCATAGGCTCCTACATATTCTCACAAGCTTTTAAATATCTCCATAAGCTCCTACATATTCCATAAGCTCTCACATATTTCCATAAGCCCCTACATTTTCCCATAAGCACCTACATTTTTCCATAATCTTCTACGTATTCCAATAGGCTCTTACATATTCCCATAAGCTCCTACATATTCCCATACGCTCCTACATATTCCCATAAGCTCCTACATATTCCCACAAGCTCCTACATATTCCCAAAAGCTCCTACATATTCCCATAAGCTCCTACATATCCTCATACGCTCCTACATATTCCCATACGCTCCTACATATTCCCATAAGCTCCTACATAATCCCACAAGCTCCTACACATTCCCATAAGCTCCTACTCATTCCCATAAGCTCCTACACATTCCCATAAGCTCCTACATATTCCCACAAGCTCCTTCACATTCCCATAAGCTCATACTCATTCCCATAAGCTACTACATTTTCTCATAAGCTACTACATATTTTGCATCAGCTCTTACATATTCCCACAAGCTCCTACATATTCACATAAGCTCCTTCATATTCCCACAAGTTTCTTCATTTTCCCACAAGCTCCTACATATTCCCACAAGCTACTACATATTTCCAAACGCCATACATATTCCTACAATCTCCTACATATTCCCACATGCTCCTACATATTCCCATAAGCTCCTACATATTCCCATAAGCTCCTACATATTCCCATAAGCTCCTACATATTCCCACAAGCTCCTACATATTCCCATAGGCTCCTACATATTCTCACACGCTTTTAAATATCTCCATAAGCTCCTACATATTCCCATAAGATCCTACATATCCCCATAAGATCCTACATATCCCCAAAAGCTCCTACATATTCCCATAAGCTCCTACATATTCCCATAAGCTCCTACATATTCCCATAAGCTCCTACATATTCCCATAAGCTCCTACATATCCTCATACGCTCCTACATATTCCCATAAGCTCCTACATATTCTCACAGCTCCCACATATTACCATAAGCTTCTACAGATTCCCACAAGCTCCTACATATTCCCACAAGCTCCTACATATTCCCATAAGCTCCTACATATTCCCACAAGCTCCTACATACTCCCATAAGCACCTACATATTCCCCATAATCTCCTACGTATTCCCATAAGCTCCTACATATTCCCATAAGATCCTACATATTCCCATAAGATCCTACATATCCCCAAAAGCTCCTACATATTCCCACAAGCTCCTACATATTCCCATAAGCTCCTAGATATTCCCACAAGCTACTACATATTCCCATAAGCTCCTTCATATTCCCATAAGCTCCTACATATTCCCATAAGCTCCCACATATTTCCATAAGCTCCTACATATTCCCATAAGCACCTACATATTCCCATAATCTCCTACGTATTCCCATAGGCTCATACATATTCCCATAAGCTCCTACATATTCCCATACGCTCCTACATATTCCCATAAGCTCCTACATATTCCCACAAGCTCCAACATATTCCCAAAAGCTCCTACATATTCCCATAAGCTCCTACATATCCTCATACGCTCCTACATATTCCCATACGCTCCTACATATTCCCATAAGCTCCTACATATTCCCACAAGCTCCTACACATTCCCATAAGCTCCTACATATTCCCTTAAGCTCCTACACATTCCCATAAGCTCCTACATATTCCCATAAGCTCCTAGATATTCCCATAAGCTCCTACATATTCCCATAAGCTACTACATATTCCCATAAGCTCCTACATATTCCCAAAAGCTCCTACATATTTCCATAAGCTCCTACACATTCCCATAAGCTCCTACATATTCCCACAAGTTTCTACATATTTCCAAACGCCATACATATTCCTACAATTTCCTATATATTCCTACATGCTCCTACATATTACCACAAATCCTACATATTGCCACAAGCTCCTACATATTCCCATAAGCTCCTACATATTCCCATCAGCTCCTACATATTCCCACAAGCTCCTAAATATTCCCATAGGCTCCTACATATTCTCACAAGCTTTTAAATATCTCCATAAGCTCCTACATATTCCATAAGCTCTCACATATTTCCATAAGCCCCTACATTTTCCCATAAGCACCTACATATTTCCATAATCTCCTACGTATTCCAATAGGCTCTTACATATTCCCATATGCCCCTACATATTCCCATAAGCTCCCACATATTCCCATAAGCTCTTTCATATTCCCATTGGCTCGTAAATAATTCCATAAGCTCCTACATATTCCCATAAGCTCCTACATATTCCCATTAGCTCCTACATATTTCTATAAGCTCCTACACATTCCCATAAGCTCCTACACATTCCCATAAACTCCTACATATTCCCATAAGCTCCTACATGTTCATAATCTCCTACATATTCCAATAAGCTCCTACACATTCCCATAAGCTCCTACATATTCCCATAAGCTCCTACATATTCCCATAAGCTCCTACATATCCTCATAAGCTCCTACATATTCCCATAAGCTCCTACATATTCCCACAAGCTCCTACATATTCCCACAAGCTTCTACATATTCCCACAAGCTTTCATATTCCCATAAGCTCCTACATATTCCCATTAGCTCCTACATATTTCTATAAGCTCCTACACATTCCCATAAGCTCCTACACATTCCCATAAGCTCCTACATATTCCCATAAGCTCCTACATATTCCCATAAGCTCCTACATATTCCCATAAGCTCCTACATATTCCCATACGCTCCTACATATTCCCATAAGCTCCTACATATTCCCATAAGCTCCTACATATTCCCAAAAGCTCCTACATATTCCCATAAGCTCCTACATATCCTCATTCGCTCCTACATATTCCCATACGCTCCTACATATTCCCATAAGCTCCTACATATTCCCACAAGCTCCTACACATTCCCATAAGCTCCTACTCATTCCCATAAGCTCCTACACATTCCCATAAGCTCCTACATATTCCCACAAGCTCCTTCACATTCCCATAAGCTCATACTCATTCCCATAAGCTACTACATTTTCCCATAAGCTCCTACATATTTTGCATCAGCTCTTACATATTCCCACAAGCTCCTACATATTCACATAAGCTCCTACATATTCCCACAAGCTCCTACATATTCCCACAAGCTACTACATATTTCCAAACGCCATACATATTCCTACAATCTCCTACATATTCCCACATGCTCCTACATATTCCCATAAGCTCCTACATATTCCCATAAGCTCCTACATATTCCCATAAGCTCCTACATATTCCCACAAGCTCCTACATATTCCCATAGGCTCCTACATATTCTCACAAGCTTTTAAATATCTCCATAAGCTCCTACATATTCTCATAAGATCCTACATATCCCCATAAGATCCTACATATCCCCAAAAGCTCCTACATATTCCCACAAGCTCCTACATATTCCCATAAGCTCTTACATATTCCCGTAAGCTCCTACATATTCCCATAAGCTCCTACATATTCCCATAAGCTCCTACATATTCCCATAGGCTCCTACATATTCTCACAGCTCCCACATATTCCCATAAGCTCCTACATATTCCCACAAGCTCCTACATATTCCCATAATCTCCTACATATTCCCACAAGCTCCTACATATTCCCATAAGCTCCTACATATTCCCATAAGCTCCTACATATTCCCATAAGCTCCTACATATTCCCATAAGCTCCTACATATTCCCATAAGCTCCAACATATTCCCATAAGCTCTCACATATTTCCATAAGCTCCTACATATTCCCATAAGCTCCTACATTTTCCCATAATCTCCTACATATTCCCATAGGCTCCTACATATTCCCATAAGCTCCTACATATTCCCATAAGCTCCTACATATTCCCATAAGCTCTTTCATATTCCCATAGGCTCGTAAATATTTCCATAAGCTCCTACATATTCCCATAAGCTCCTACATATTCCCATTAGCTCCTACATATTTCTATAAGCTCCTACACATTCCCATAAGCTCCTACACATTCCCATAAGCTCCTACATATTCCCATAAGCTCCTACATATTCCCATAAGCTCCTACATATTCCAATAAGCTCATACATATTCCCATAAGCTCCTACATACTCCCATAAGCTCCTACATATTCCCATAAGCTCCTACGTATTCCCATAAGCTCCTACATATTCCCATAAGCTCCTACATATTCCCATAAGCTCCTACATATTCCCAAAAGCTCCTACATATTCCCATAAGCTCCTACATATTCCCATAAGCTCCTACATATTCCCATAAGCTCCTACATATTCCCATAAGCTCCTTCATATTCCCATAAGCTCCTACATATTCCCATAAGCTCCTACATATTCCCATAAGCTCCTACATATTCCCATAAGCTCATACATATTCCCATAATCTCCTACGTATTCCCATAGGCTCATACATATTCCCATAAGCTCCTACATATTCCCATACGCTCCTACATATTCCCAAAAGCTCCTACATATTCCCACAAGCTCCAACATATTCCCAAAAGCTCCTACATATTCCCATAAGCTCCTACATATCCCCATACGCTCCTACATATTCCCATACGCTCCTACATATTCCCATAAGCTCCTACATATTCCCACAAGCTCCTACACATTCCCATAAGCTCCTACTCATTCCCTTAAGCTCCTACACATTCCCATAAGCTCCTACATATTCCCATAAGCTACTACATATTCCCATAAGCTCCTACATATTCCCAAAAGCTCCTACATATTTCCATAAGCTCCTACACATTCCCATAAGCTCCTACATATTCCCACAAGTTTCTACATATTTCCAAACGCCATACATATTCCTACAATTTCCTATATATTCCTACATGCTCCTACATATTACCACAAATCCTACATATTCCCACAAGCTCCTACATATTCCCATAAGCTCCTACATATTCCCATCAGCTCCTACATATTCCCACAAGCTCCTACATATTCCCATAGGCTCCTACATATTCTCACAAGCTTTTAAATATCTCCATAAGCTCCTACATATTCCCATAAGCTCTCACATATTTCCATAAGCCCCTACATTTTCCCATAAGCACCTACATATTTCCATAATCTCCTACGTATTCCAATAGGCTCTTACATATTCCCATATGCCCCTATATATTCCCATAAGCTCCCACATATTCCCATAAGCTCTTTCATATTCCCATTGGCTCGTAAATAATTCCATAAGCTCCTACATATTCCCATAAGCTCCTACATATTCCCATTAGCTCCTACATATTTCTATAAGCTCGTATACATTCCCATAAGCTCCTACACATTCCCATAAGCTCCTACATATTCCCATAAGCTCCTACATGTTCCCATAAGCTCCTACATATTCCAATAAGCTCCTACACATTCCCATAAGCTCCTACATATTCCCATAAGCTCCTACATATTCCCATAAGCTCCTACATATTCCCATACGCTCCTACATATTCCCATAAGCTCCTACATATTCCCACAAGCTCCTACATATTCCCACAAGCTTCTACATATTCCCACAAGCTTTCATATTCCCATAAGCTCCTACATATTCCCATTAGCTCCTACATATTTCTATAAGCTCCTACACATTCCCATAAGCTCCTACACATTCCCATAAGCTCCTACATATTCCCATAAGCTCCTACACATTCCCATAAGCTCCTACATATTCCCATAAGCTCCTACATATTCCCATAAGCTCCTACATATTCCCATACGCTCCTACATATTCCCATAAGCTCCTACATATTCCCACAAGCTCCTACATATTCCCAAAAGCTCCTACATATTCCCATAGGCTCCTACATATCCTCATACGCTCCTACATATTCCCATACGCTCCTACATATTCCCATAAGCTCCTACATATTCCCACAAGCTCCTACACATTCCCATAAGCTCCTACTCATTCCCATAAGCTCCTACACATTCCCATAAGCTCCTACATATTCCCACAAGCTCCTTCACATTCCCATAAGCTCATACTCATTCCCATAAGATACTACATTTTCCCATAAGCTCCTACATATTTTGCATCAGCTCTTACATATTCCCACAAGCTCCTACATATTCACATAAGCTCGTTCATATTCCCACAACCTCCTACATATTCCCACAAGCTACTACATATTTCCAAACACCATACATATTCCTACAATCTCCTACATATTCCCACATGCTCCTACATATTCCCACATCCTCCTACATATTCCCACAAGCTCCTACATATTCCCATAAGCTCCTACATATTCCCACAAGCTCCTACATATTCCCATAGGCTCCTACATATTCTCACAAGCTTTTAAATATCTCCATAAGCTCCTACATATTCCCATAAGATCCTACATATCCCCATAAGATCCTACATATCCCCAAAAGCTCCCACATATTCCCACAAGCTCCTACATATTCCCATAATCTCTTACATATTCCCGTAAGCTCCTACATATTCCCATAAGCCCATACATATTCCCACAAGCTCCTACATATTCTTATAGGCTCCTACATATTCTCACAGCTCCCACATATTACCATAAGCTCCAACATATTCCCATAAGCTCCTACATATTCCCACAAGCTCCTTCACATTCCCATAAGCTCATACTCATTCCCATAAGATACTACATTTTCCCATAAGCTCCTACATATTTTGCATCAGCTCTTACATATTCCCACAAGCTCCTACATATTCACATAAGCTCGTTCATATTCCCACAAGCTCCTACATATTCCCACAAGCTACTACATATTTCCAAACGCCATACATATTCCTACAATCTCCTACATATTCCCACATGCTCCTACATATTCCCATAAGCTCCTACATATTCCCATAAGCTCCTACATATTCCCATAAGCTCCTACATATTCCCACAAGCTCCTACATATTCCCATAGGCTCCTACATATTCTCACAAGCTTTTAAATATCTCCATAAGCTCCTACATATTCCCATAAGATCCTACATATCCCCATAAGATCCTACATATCCCCAAAAGCTCCTACATATTCCCACAAGCTCCTACATATTCCCATAATCTCTTACATATTCCCATAAGCTCCTACATATTCCCATAAGCCCATACATATTCCCACAAGCTCCTACATATTCTTATAGGCTCCTACATATTCTCACAGCTCCACATATTACCATAAGCTCCAACATATTCCCAAAAGCTCCTACATATTCCCATAAGCTCCTACATATTCCCATAAGCTTCTACATATTCCCATAAGCTCCAACATATTCCCATAAGCTCTCACATATTTCCATAAGCTCCTACATATTCCCATAAGCACCTACATATTCCCATAATCTCCTACGTATTCCCATAGGCTCATACATATTCCCATAAGCTCCTACATATTCCCATAAGCTCCCACATATTCCCATAAGCTCTAACATATTCCCACAAGCTCCAACATATTCCCAAAAGCTCCTACATATTCCCCATAAGCTCCTACATATCCTCATACGCTCCTACATATTCCCATACAGCTCCTACATATTCCCATAAGCTCCTACATATTCCCAAAAGCTCCTACACATTCCCATAAGCTCCTACTCATTCCATAAGCTCCTACACATTCCCATAAGCTCTTACATATTCCTAAGCTCCTACATATTCCCATACGCTCCTACATATTCCCATAAGCTCCTACATATTCCCATAAGCTCCTACATATCCTCATACGCTCCTACATATTCCCATAAGCTCGTACATATTCCCACAAGCTCCTACATATTCCCACAAGCTTCTACATATTCCCACAAGCTTTCATATTCCCATAAGCTCCTACATATTCCCATTGGCTCCTACATATTTCCATGAAGCTCCTACACATTCCCATAAGCTCCTACACATTCCCATAAGCTCCTACATATTCCCATAAGCTCCTACATATTCCCATAAGCTCCTACATATTCCCACAAGCTCCTACATATTCCCATAGGCTCTACATATTCCTCACAAGCTTTTAAATATCTCCATAAGCTCCTACATATTCCCATAAGATCCTACATATCCCCATAAGATCCTACATATCCCCAAAAGCTCCTACATATTCCCACAAGCTCCTACATATTCCCATAATCTCTTACATATTCCCATAAGCTCCTACATATTCCCATAAGCTCCTACATATTCCCACAAGCTCCTACATATTCCCATAGGCTCCTACATATTCTCACAGCTCCCACATATTACCATAAGCTCCTACAGGTTCCCACAAGCTCCAACATATTCCCACAAGCTCCTACATATTCCCATAAGCTCCTACATATTCCCACAAGCTCCTACATATTCCCATAGGCTCCTACATATTCTCACAAGCTTTTAAATATCTCCATAAGCTCCTACATATTCCATAAGCTCTCACATATTTCCATAAGCCCCTACATTTTCCCATAAGCACCTACATTTTTCCATAATCTTCTACATATTCCCACAAGCTCCTACATATTCCCATAAGCTCCTACATATTCCCACAAGCTTTTACATATTCTCCATAAGCTCCTACATATTCCCATAAGCTCCTACATATTTCCATAAGCCCCTACATTTTCCCATAAGCACCTACATATTTCCATAATCTTCTACGTATTCCAATAGGCTCTTACATATTCCCATATGCCCCTACATATTCCCATAAGCTCCCACATATTCCCATAAGCTCTTTCATATTCCCATTGGCTCGTAAATAATTCCATAAGCTCCTACATATTCCCATAAGCTCCCACATATTCCCATTAGCTGCTACATATTCCTATAAGCTCCTACACATTCCCATGAGCTCCTACACATTCCCAAAAGCTCCTACATATTCCCATAAGCTCCTACATGTTCATAATCTCCTACATATTCCCATAAGCTCCTACATATTCCCATAAGCTCCTACATATTCCCATAAGCACCTACATATTCCCCATAATCTCCTACGTATTCCCATAAGCTCCTACATATTCCCATAAGATCCTACATATTCCCATAAGCTCCTACATATTCCCATAAGATCCCACATATTCCCATAATCTCCTACATATTCCCATAAGCTCCTAGATATTCCCACAAGCTACTACATATTCCCATAAGCTCCTTCATATTCCCATAAGCTCCAACATATTCCCATAAGCTCTCACATATTTCCATAAGCTCCTACATATTCCCATAAGCACCTACATATTCCCATAATCTCCTACGTATTCCCATAGGCTCTTACATATTCCCATATGCTCCTACATATTCCCATAAGCTCCCACATATTCCCATAAGCTCCTACATATTCCCACAAGCTCCTACATATTCCCATAAGCTCCTACATATTCCCATAAGCTCCTACATATCCCCATACGCTCCTACATATTCCCATACGCTCCTACATATTCCCATAAGCTCCTACATATTCCCACAAGCTCCTACACATTCCCATAAGCTCCTACACATTCCCATAAGCTCCTACACATTCCCATAAGCTCCTACATATTCCCATAAGCTACTACATATTCCCATAGCTCCTACATATTCCCAAAAGCTCCTACATATTTCCATAAGCTCCTACACATTCCCATAAGCTCCTACATATTCCCACAAGTTTCTACATATTTGCAAACGCCATACATATTCCTACAATTTCCTATATATTCCTACATGCACATCCTACATATTACCACAAATCCT
This sequence comes from Bulinus truncatus, assembly GCA_021962125.1. NCBI lineage: Eukaryota > Metazoa > Mollusca > Gastropoda > Planorbidae > Bulinus > Bulinus truncatus. Next base: position 609,942 of record JAGDYQ010000332.1, read on the forward strand.
ACATA